>CM062351.1:49723204-49786974 GCA_031216105.1 Dalbergia cultrata | reverse complement strand
CATGGTAGATGTTCACCTAGATGATATAATACGTGAAGTTGACCAGGATAATGTAAGACATAGCATTTCATTGGTCTACTAAGTTTCTTTTCACTTCCCCCAACAAATATGGATACCATTTTTTTTTCCCTCCCTAATTTTTAGTTTAACCTTTTTTTAACTTGTAATTTGCACTGTTTTCAGGATGGACTCATTGATTACAATGAGTTTGCTGCAATGATGCAAGACACGAATTTTGGCAAAATGGGGTTACAATTAACATGAGTAAAATTGTGGATGCCTTCAAGCATTAATGAACTCTTGGTCATGCTAGATGAGGAATTGATAGACGATAACTTTCAGCTAGCATCTTCTCTTCCAAATGCCAAATTATGTAAGTTCTTGCTCTTACATGTTGTTTGAGCTTAAGGAAGAGGAATCATGAATGACCTGGTTATTGTAGTCTTTACGTATTTACAAATCATTTTCTTGAATATAATCAAGGCCTGTAGTAGATCAGAGTTATTCCCTTTGAATCTGTTACCCCTTTTTTCTCGGGGTAAATGGATGGTACGTAGAAATTAGAATGAGGTTTCAGCTTGTGATGTAATGGTGTTGAGTGTGGGCTCAAATTCTTCATCAAACCCAGGGCATGTTTTCAGAAGTTTGAGTTGAAGGACATGCATTTATGTGATATGAATGCTCTTCCAGCTGCGCAGGTCTGGTTCCTTTGATGCCATGCCATTTTGTCAATCAGCCTCAAACCATGTGCTCATGCTTGATATCATGTTGTATCAACTCATGTACCCTGTTCACATTCATGTATAGACTATAGAGTTAAGTTATTTGTACTTTTCAAATTTGTTAATGGTGTTTCATATTCAGTGTATACGCTACAATCAGTACCTTTTTTCCCCTTTTTTTTTTCTTATTTCTTTTGTAACTTTCTTTTTTTTGCTAATGACACGGCCAAATGAGTTTTGATAAGATGCAATGCCGTGAACCTCCTTCACATGAACACTAGATTTGCCCCTACCACCTTCACCTTGTCCCATTTGGTTGGGCTCTCAACTTCATAATTTTCTCAACAAGCAGGATCATCTAATGAACTAGACTTGGCCGAAGTAACTTTTGTCGATGATACGCCTTTCTTTTCCTTTCCTCGGATAAATTTAATTGTCAACACTATAGCATAAAGGAAACGGAAAAATGATAAATTACTTCCTTGTCCAAGTAGATTTTTCCTTTTTTGTCTGAGAAACTTATTATGTGGTTGATTCCAATGAAGTCAATTATAATTCAGGCAAATTATATTTCAATACCAAGAGTTCAAATTATAGAGCTATTTCTTATGTCAGTTTCTTCTTACAACTTATAAGAAGAAATTGTAGTTAGCTACCTACTTAAAATTAGGTGAGAGGCTAATTAAAGAAATGGTTAAATACATTTTACTCCATGAATTTTATGCCATGTGTAATTTAAACCCTGTCATGATTGGATTTGGGAACGTGATCAGCACTTGAGGAATCTCATCTCCACATAAATTTCGTGACCTTTGTGTCCTCTCTATATGCATATAACAATAATAATTCCATTTATATATCTCTAATAAATCTTTAACTCTTTTGAAATTAAGCTCATCATCAATAACATATTATAATTAAACTCTAAATCTACCTCTGCAATACAAAATATATGAGTTGCTTTCTATACAAAATGTCCATGAAGGCTATAATCATGTAAACACAAAATGATTATGATAAATTAATGCAATTCTATCTCTATGGTCTGGGACCCTGCCTGCAATGTATACTGGAGCACTTTATTTCTAACCAAAAAGCAAAGACACTTCACCCTGAAGCGAAGCTCACCAACTAAAAACATTTACTACTGGAGAAGAGGTGACTAAGAGGGACCTACAGCAGCTAAGATATCTGTAATGGAAAAAGGGAGAGGGGCGAGTTTCATCTAAAACTCAATGAATGAAATCTCACTTGTAACCCCTTTCATGGGACAACAACCAAAATGCATGAAACTCATAATAATACTAATAATCAATAATAATAACAATAAATAAACAATTTATAAAACTGTTTCTAGTAATCTCATATATAAACATATAAAACAAAGCTTTAAACTCCTTTGAGTCATAGTCAGAAATATTCTAAACTTGATAAACATATATAAGAATAATGCTAATAACTGTTTGTAAATATCTCTATTCTCTATGGGCACCTCACTACGTCCCGAATCATTATGTTCTCTAGAAGCTCTGCCTCTATGGCTGTTAATAAGGGGTTTGCCTCTATGGCTGTTAATAAGGGGTTTGCCTCCATAGCTGTTAGATAAGGCTGCCTTCGTGGCTGTTTATTTAATATTTCTTTCATGGCTGTTTAATATTATTACCTTCGTGGCCGTTTAATATTATTGCCTCCATGGCCATTTAATAAATCTCATTATACAAAACTCAATATAAATAAATAAAATCGACAAAACTGAAATTACATAACTAAAGGGTGGGTGCTCAGTCCCTGGTGAAGAAGAGCCCCTATATTCTTAGTATTTTGAGAGTTTTAGATTCATATAACTCTAACAATCTGACTTTAGCATAATCGTGGCTGTGAAAATCGTGCCAAAAAAATCACCCGCTTGTAGGCATTGCAATTTCAAGCCCACAGAATATATATCTGACAGTTGCTATGAATCATACTGAATTTCATATCTCTTGGTACCATAAAACCGCAGTTCGCAATTTAAATCTCAATCTAACATAAATCTTTATATACATGATAAATCTAAAATCATAGCTCAAAACACTAGGATTCGAAATCATGACATAATAGCTCCGAAACAAAGTAGCATATTTATTCAAAAACTAATTATACTTGCTCTATATATTTATTTTCTCTAAATGCTCTGTGTTAAGCTCTTCTCTGATTTACACTCTCTGTCATATAATTATCCTACTCTTAAAATCATAATAGAAGTCACAACATCTCTAACATATATAATTACAAGACTGTCTTGGCTGCTTATAAAGAAAATCATTTTTAGCAACAATAGTCCTATGAGTTTTTGAAAATATAGTTTATGTTCTTTGAAAACCACAATCTCATCAACTTAACAAGATCGTCACCAATCTCTAATTCTTCCTAAAGTAGCTTTAAATCATACATTTCATGATATCTGAAACCATAATTTCATAAACTTAATATAATTAACATCTATCTATAATCTCTTTGAAATGTGCTCTAACATTATCCATTATGCCACAATATAAGGAAAATAACTTTAATGACCAAAATAAAGACCACAGGATTGAACCTACTCATCTGAAGGGGATGAAAAGATGGCGCCATCACCAACTGAGCTCCAGGGAACCGGGAGGATACCAACGTCTACTATAACAATCCTGAAACCCAAGATCAAACTCTATCAATCTCTAAATAACTCCAATCTAGCTCTAACAATATTATGGGAGCATCACCACTTGACAAAAATGAGAGAAATAGTAATAAGCACAAACCATGAAACATGAGAAGGAGAGGAAGGAGATAACAAAAGCCAACATAAACCCTTACCTTTGATCTTGGAGAATGAAGATTTGATAAGGGATTGAGAGAGGAATGGAGGAAAAGGGTTTGGGAGTGAGGGTTTCTTGTTTCTATCCCAAAAATCGAGCCTGAAGGGTTTTTAAAGGGGTATGAGTCATTAAACCAAAATCGCATCGTTTCAAGTAGTATTCTGTTCCTGAGGGACTGATATAGCAGTGATAGCAACCCCCAACTTCTACATTTTTTTGTTTTTTGTTATTTGCACTTGCATTTTTTAAGTTAATGTCCTCATTTATTTTACTGTTCATTAACTTTAAAACATAAATATAAATAAGAAAATACCCCCATTTGAATTCAAATAAAATATAAAAAAAATCAAAACCCCAACCAATCAAAAAAACCAATTTTTGAGTGATCTAGTTCCAATTCAGGATTTCTTACGATTGTCTAAACTTGTGGGCTAAAAACGAAACGTTTAGAGGTTTCTTAAAATTTATTAAAAATCATTCTTTAATTTATTTTCCTTTAGAGAGCAGTTACCAGAACTTTTGATCCTAAAAAAAATAGCTCTATCATATAGCCCTCCAAGAAAGTGTAGGTTCTAGACTTAGCAAAATCCCGAACTCGGCAACATGGGTGGGTCTCAGGGACATTGATGCCGTATAGAATTTGTTTACTGACACATGTACATTCGGTATTACAAATTTCAACTTTTTAAAACGTGCATTATGACACCCTAAACTTATCAAACTATACAAAAAACCCTACTTTTCAAATAGTACATTATGACACCCTAAATTTTTTAAGCTGTGCAAATAACCTCAAAAAATTTAAGTCATATAAGGTATCGGGTTGTACACAATAAAAAAATAGGAATTAATTGCACATAATATTTACAAACAAGGTGTCGGATTGCACAAATTAGAAACATCAAGAGGGTGAATGCACATAAATCTTACCTTTGCTAGTTGCCAAAATTATACTACGGGGTTTTTTTGCACAGTATGAAAAGTTTAGGGTGTCGCAATGCACATTTTGAAAAATCAGTGTGTAAATTACACATGATCTAAAATTCAGGGGGTAAAATACATTTATCCTTTAAAGAAAAAAATGCTAGTAAAGTTACAAATTCAAAATATGTATATACATAATGTACTTTTACAGATTCTTAATTATTATTGAATGAAATAAATTGATATAATTTATTATTAATTCATTCAATGATTAAAAATTATAAGATATTATTCTGAGTACAAAATAATTATAATGTCTGTATATTATTATTTCCTACTATTGTGTTATTTTCTTTTATGTTACGACGGCTTACATAGCGTGTTATCCATTATTAGTTGTTTATTTAAAGTACCATAATCAACCACATTCACATGATTGAGCAGCCATTACGGTAACTTCTTGATAAATCAACTGTCAACCCAATACCATGTAGTAACAATGAACGGTTTTTAGCAAAACCCGCAAAAGGTCTTCTTTCTAATTAAGGAAACATGATTGGGATGTCAAGTGTCAACACACAGTTAAGAAGAAATGAAAGGCTCTATCAAAAAAAAAAAGAAATGAAAGGCAAACACGCAAAACGGCAAAAGTGTAATAATGCATTAACCTTTAAAGATCCACCGGAGCTTCTTTCTGGCCTTTTTTCAATGCTATAACCAACCTAGGATACCTTATAAGCCGTGGTCTAATGCACATGATACTCAACTAACACACACCCTCTTTTTCTCTTTTGCCAGTACATTTCTCCTTGCATGCGTTTTCTTCCTCCCTTTTTAATTTAATTAATTTATTTCTAATGTCTCATTCTCAAAACCCTTTTTGTGAAAGGGAAAGAAAGTGCCAAGAAATTTCCAAAAAATGCTACTGGCTTTGTCCCATGGCGTCGGCAGCTATATGTAGCTATAGCTATGAGCTTCTTTATGTCAACTTCATCTTTGCAAATTGCAATCCCATGGTTGCTGAAGCCGTGAAGGAGAGTGTTATATGTTATGCAGCATTTGTTTGATGGCCTTTCCTTCGTATATCATATGGCAAATATAGGCATATATCATATTCATAGCTTGTGGACAACCAAGAAGATAAAGCGAGTACGTGTTTTATCGTTACCTTTGTGCTGTGTCAAGTCAACGTCGTAGCTTACTTGGTGATCTTCCACCACACTCTTACACATGTTTAGTCCAATCCGTACATTAACCAAAATTAGTATTTTGGTCTTAGCCAATGATTCGTACAGTTTCGGCATGAGTATGATAATGAAATAATTCTTTTCTCAAAACAAATTAACCAAAATTAATTTAAAGAAATAAAATAAAAATGAAATAAGAACACATTGTCTTAAATAATTATGAGGTCACATTCGCACATCAATGATCTAAGCTCAAATAGTATCGATTTTTTTAAGAGCAACAATATCTTGAAATTTATTGTGTGTGTACTACTGTTGACTAATGACGTCGGAGAATATAGAAAAAATATTGTAAAATAAAATATCTCGATACTTCGATTTATATGCTTATGTTGTGTTGATCAAACCAAAACAAACGACATGGCCAATAACAAGTTTATTAAGTGATTGAAGAAGAAAACCTATGTCTGTGTAAACCAAAATCGTAATTCCATGAACAAATAATACAAAGTCGCAATTCCATAGTCAAAAGAATGGTTTAGTAAATCAGTTTCCAACCTTCAGTTCGGTGGTTATAAGATCACCGTTGGGCTATTGTCCATTAAGGTAACTGACAAAGGACAATGAAGACAAAGACAATAGAGATTGAGAACTAAAAAGCATTGTCTACGTATTGTATTTGATTGTAGAGCACAAGACATAATAATTATTTTCATATATTGTTTGAAAATATAAAGACAGTACAATAAATACATGATAAAAAATATTATATATCTCTGCCGTACTGCTACCATGGAACTATTGCCGTCGGCCCTCGAACCACTACTGCATCACCCATGGTTGTGAGAATACATAGAAAAATATTAAATATATATAAGGATATTATTAGAAGAAAAAATATTAAATTTCTGTCTCTGTATCCAAACCTCACTGTCCCCGCATTTTAGAGATTTAGAAATTTTTTTGCCTCATATTTCTATCTCTACCATCAAACAAGTTTATGTCTCTAATATATATCTCCGTATTTCTGCGTCGAAAAAACAATGAAATGCTATCTAATGGCATAAAATTTTCTATCTCACTTGGACACTTAACAAAAAATGTTATACATAAATTTTTTTTTATCAATTTAAGACCTTTAAAAAAAAATTATTGTCAAAGTTTAAATAAAGGGATAAGATAGGGAATAGATAAAATAGAATATTTCGATATTTGCTCATGATACATGGTCATCAACACTTATATCGTGAACTAACACTTTGTTTATTCAGTCCTACATACATAATCCTACATGAGATTAATTTAGATGTATATATTATCAATGTAAAAAAAATTATATTGTCATTTAATTATATACTTTTATTTGTAAATTAAACAATTTACCAATTTGTGATAATATATGATTAAATGTCTATGTAATAAAATATTTTTACATTGACAATGTATCAAAATCAAACTCATACCATATCATATTAAAAAATTTATGTTATAACTCGACCAAATTATTGATTAGTGGAGACAATTATGTGATGTGAAGTTAGATGTTATAATAATATACATGATTAGGCCTTTTTTTTTTTTACTAATTTGTTATAATAAATAGTTTTCATGTCAAAAAAATAAGTATAATAAATAGTTTTGGAGTGAAAGCCTTATAGGCAGAAATACCATGCACGTCGATGGAGAGTGGAACAATATATCGTTATCCTTTTGATGAAAATAGATTGCATCACTTACCATTTATAAAATGTTGGGTGTATTAATAGGCTTGGACTTGGAGCATACCATTGAAGTCATTAGCCACCGAAAAAATACCATTGAAGTCAACTCAATAATTCACGAATATACATTATTGGCCAAATACTTGGATTTTGTTAATAATGGTATATCATCTATCTTTCCCATGCAGTTATGTTGGGCTTTTGTCGGATATAGAAAGATCAGTGTCAACTTGTATGGATCCTGTTGTCTCTTGTTTTGGCAGGCCAACAGATGGATAGAAATTAAAGGTGGGAATTGATTTTAGAAATGCGAATAAAAAGAAAATGTGATAATAAGGAGTTCCACTTGGAAGCAAAATAAAGATAAAGGCCACATAGTAGCAACGTGTCAGGCCAATTTGTGGAGTTAAGTTGCCCACACTGAATTCTGGCGGCACACGTGGCCGCAAAATGATGCCTCAACTTATAATAGTTGTTTAAGCATTAATTAATTTGAGCAAATTGTTAAAAATAACAATAAAACTAAATATTTATTTTAATCTCCCATAAGACAAATTAATTTCTCTGAATTTAAAAGTCTACTATTAATTTTTCATTATTTGAAAAAATGAACAATATCTCTCTCTCTATAGTATAGTTTTAATATATTGCTAAAAAATTACAATAAAAATTTATAGTTAAGATATTAAGAGATGTAAATAAAAATAAAAATTAAATTCGTAACCTCTTGTGTAACTTATTAAGATATACACAAGGGTTTATTATTGGACCTTGGCTCACTTACAATTAAATGAGAATTTACTCGCTTAAAAAATTGATATTTGAATGTCGCAGTAAGTCAGTGGGGTTTGAGTGAGTGGACCACTGGGGCTTAAAATAGTCCATACTCAGTCACAAAGGCAGTTTTTGTCAGTCACAATCAGGTCCTTCTCACGTGACTTTCCCTCCCACTCAGGGCACCGCCCCCTTCACTAATCAGTGATCAGTAATCACTGCGACCTAGTGCATGTATTGTTATATGGGATAGAGAATGGAGCTTTGAATCATTATATGTGTCTCTCTCTTTTAAGTTGGAGAAACCTTGGCAAGAAAGAAGAAAAAAAAAGGAAAAAGAACACTTCTCTAGTTCTTTTATTAGTCATGGTCGGGGTGCTGGGAATTTTTTTAAAAATTAGCAGGGAAAGAATTGTTGATAGTTTTTAGGTTTATCTAATCAAGATACTTATTAAGGTTTTCAAAGTAAATATGTATAATTGGTAGTAGGCCCTGCACCTTAAAACTTGAAAAAACACTCATTAGAGGAAATCCCATCCAATTTTAGAATTGTACATAAGTCATGATAATGTCTAAGTAAAAGATCAATAAGATGAATTAATCCTAGTTGATGTGTTTTTAAAACTAGAATAACTGATGATGATATTGTTTTTGTTTTCTTTTTTGGTATTTCTAGTATTATATTTCTTGCAATAATTTTTGGATTTAGGATTTTATACCTACTATATAATTAAATTATTATTTTCAATTCATTAGAAAATATTTTGTTTTATTTTTTGAAAAAAATTATTCTAAACTTTCTGTAAGTATCCGTATGCTTTTCAAACAGGTTCAAATAAAAAATTCTAAATGAACAAATTAAACTTAAGTGCATTTAAGCAATGCTTTAGTAATATAACTTGCTAAATACCAGTATAAAATATTATATAAGGAAATTAATAATAGCTATAATTGATCATACAAGCCGGAAACCTGAAGAATAAACTCTGGAAAAATAAAATTGTACTTGTTTTTTGTTAGCAATAAAATTGTACTTTGTGTGGTACTACATTGAAAAACATGAGGTACCACGGAAATTTCAAATACTAATAATTTATTGAATTATTACTATTATGACACTAATGAAATTGGGTGCCTTATCCTCATGACAATGCAGCATTGATTACAAATATTTAGTGGCTTGTTTGTCATTACGGGACGATGATATCCAGGTAATTTTTATACAGGGATTTAACAAACAAAATAATACATCAAATCTGATAATTTGATTACACATTCAACATATCTCTTAAAAAAAAAAATTAAAAGTATAGATCTGGGTTATATATTATTTGTCCTCTAGAATTCAACTCAACATAACAAAAAGAAATGAGTAATATTCATATGCAAAAACAAAATTGTGAATTAATAAAATAATTGAATATTGGGACAAGTGTACGTATAAGTCCATACTCTATAATTGTGGGATTATTTTATTGTAGGGATGAAATGCATATTGGTATGACACGTGGCAAGTTGTGGTGAGTGGTTGTGGAGTGCCACGCCAACCGTCCACCAGAAAATGCTAAACATAGACAACTCGTTATCGTTTGTTACAACCAAACCAAACAAGTCTTTTTTGGGGCCACTTTGTTTTTGTCCACAACCTCCGTTGCACAGCTATTATGTTTTTGACCACTCATACTCGTTACAAACCCCCCTCACCGTCATGACTTGAAAAGAATAAAAAAAAAAAAAAAAGAACACCTTTACCGTTGAAAGTTCTCTTCTATCCTGTTCTCTGCGCTCAAATTACAATCTAATTAACATGGCATTTGTCAAATAAAAATGTTTTTCAATCCATTGTATATGTAGTGATTAATTTTGATGCATTATTGCTAGCGTAAAAGAATTTAATGCTATCTTTCAATTACTTGTCTCTATTTTTAAAAAACTTTTTATTTGATAGTGATTGATGTCAAATATTTTCACTAATATCACAATAAATAAATAAATATCAATATAAAAATTGTTTACATTGACATGGCATTAAAATTAAATTCTTATTTTATATACATATATATATATATATATAAAAGCGTTAGATAAGTATAAGATAAATGTATATCAAGAGGAAATGAATATATTATACATGTTAAACACGATAAATTAAATATAATATTTAATATAAAGTTTTAATGTACAAATAATATTGTAGCAAATAGCTCTTTATCAATGTGATCATGCGTATTCATTCTCTCAAGTTCTCATTGACAAACCTAAACCTAAGCATATGTATATATGGCACTGAATAATATTACTACATGAAATAAATGCGTATTAATAATTTAATATCATAATACAGTCGTTAGTATATTCCAAATGTATGTCACCATGAAAAGAAAAGGTAAATTGTCCCATATAAAAAGGAAAAAGATAATTATAAATAAATTAATTTTGATGGAAACGACTGGAGTAGTTTGTTGTGAAAATGAGCAGAGTAAATATAAGTTGTCAAATCTTACATAAATGACTAAGATTAATACATAAAATCACATAATATTTTTAAATAATCATATGCTTATTAATTATACTATTAATAATTTTCAATCCTGATTATCTATATATATGATTATACGGTTTAGATTTTTTTATCTTATTATCATAATAAATCACTCATTTCACTACAGTGATCCCCTAATTTCGATATAATAGTTGTTATTCAATCATATCTTATTATATTAGTTAATATAATTAAATCTCTCACCCCCACTTCAATAATCATATAAATGGAAGAATATAATTGATAGATTATGCAAAAAAAATTCAATAGTATCACTATATATTGAAATTAAATTCATTATAAATTCTGCATAGAAATAAAAAGAAGTCATTGTAAATTATGCATTTTATTACCCTTCTGTTGCCACTTTCACAATGCAAGTTGAGTTATCACTAAACAATATACTCACTTTGACCAGTGAGAGAAGTTCAAAATATTTTGATTGAATTTTATTAAAATCTTTTTGCTTGTACCGTTGTAACTTTTTTATTTTTTTATTTTCCTAATCTCCTTGAAAAGTAATAAATATTTCAAACCTTACTTATATATCAAGCAAGAATATAATAATTGATGGTTTAAGAGTGAGTTAAGCTGCCAATGAACTGTAGCTCATATGATACCATTCTTGATTTAAGTGATTAAGAATTTGTTGATATTGTATAAAAAATTCTATTTACATTTGCTCATCACCCATTTTTTTCATTTCCCTCATAACTCCACTATGAGCTCCTTTAACAAAAAAAAAAAAAAAAAACAAGAGGTGAGCCTAAACGAACAAAATAAAATTCCTTTAATTTCTTGTTGACTCCATACTAAGCCGAGATATTCTTCTTGAAACCGAGCTTAAGTTGGGTTTGGTTGGACTCACCTTGTCTCAATTCCAACTTTATTAATATTTGTCTAGCTTAAGAAAAAATTATATTTATATAAGCATGGCGGATTAATTACTCGGGTATGTGTGATGTCACCAATTGATATGCTTTTTACTCAAGAAGTACAAGAATGTAGAGATAATTGTGATGAACCATTTTGCTTAAAAGTTTAAAATGTCGAATAAAGAAACATAAATAATTTTATATCTAACACGTTTCTTACAAAAATGTCTCTAGTTTTGGACTTGAATTGTAGATAATTTATCATAATAAAAGACAATAAGAAAATTTTAGACCACATAGAGATTTACTATACCATCTCCTGAACTATGTCTCTCCAAAGACTTAAGCGGTTAAGTAAATGTACATGAATTATTTAATATAGAATAAATATTTAGTGTATAATATTTTTTTTATAACAACTTTAAACATTTAGTATATAGAGACTCATGGATCCCACACTTATTTTGTCTTCATATGCCTCTATATACTAAAGGTGTAAAGTTGTTATAAAGAAATATTGTACACCAAAAATCTCTGTTAATATCTAATTAACAACAATTTGTGAAATTCTTCAAAGTACACGCAATGCAACTATATCTCCCAGGGAAGTTTCAAAGAAACTTGATGAATCCCCCTACAATTTCTCAATTGAATTGATCTTACAAATGGTGAGAAAAAACGATGGAAGGACATTATTTAATTTACACCATTTGACAGCTTCAAGCAATCATTTGTCCTTCAACAAAGACAACTCCACAAAGATATAGCATTAACAAAAACGCAACATGTTGTGCATTAATTTAGAACGAAGACGTACACATCATGTGTATCTTTTGCGGCATACAAAATTCCAAAACCTAATTCCCTCTTGTGCGGGTAATCTTGGTTGAAAGCAAGACCTCAAGCCTGAACGCATGCAGGTCCCTCTCCAACCCAGCAAAGCAAACAGAATTTCATTCATAATACACTCACACACACAAATGAGTAATATTAATTACTCAGTTAGCCAGGGTGTGTGATAAAAATGAGGTGTAAATTTTTACGTATGAATTTTATAGTCATTTACTCCCTGTCAAATCCAAATTTTAAAAAATGTCAAAATGTTAACCAAAAATCAAGGAAACTAGGTCTATTTATCTATCTAAATATTGATATATATGTTAATTATATGATTCTGAAAAATAATTCTAAGAAAAAGTTATGACTCCTTAACATCTCCCTCTATATATAGCAACCTATAGCTTGTCCGCATTAGGACTGCTTGATTAGCCGGCACATGAGCCACCATGAGTAGCCACCCCAATGCATATAAGGTTGAAAACATTCATGAATACGAAAAGCTTATTGCTTCTTGATGTCAAGCTCGAACTAATTGATAGCCGCCCTCAACCTCAACGTGCCTCCAAACTTTGAGAATTGTATGGAAAGTAAGGAAAGAACAAAAATGTTACTTGTGTGACACGTGTACTGCAAATATGGCCTGACTTGGCGTGCATGGAAGGTCCATGATGCCTGATATTGCCATATTTTCATGTCTCGTGTGTAGCACTTATCACAAGTACAAAGGATTTTCCTTTTATTAACTATTATAGGTATATGTTGAGGACATCTTTGAAACTATATCAAGGAGATTAGAAATTAGAAATTAGAAATAGCATATATTTATGTAAGAGTGATGATAGTGTATATATTATCTCGTGATGATATACAATAATAGACTTCTTAAAGTGAGGTTTGGCGAAGTTTACTCATATTTCATTCTATTTGTAAAATTTTTTCATAAAGTCCCTAGGGTTGTGAATTTATTACACAAATTTATCATGAGTTTGTGAAATTATAACACCGTTCTCTTTTTTAATATGCGTTGCATGTATAGTACATCTAGAAGAGATTAGTGTTATCCGAACAAATATAAAAAAAGTGAGGTAATTTTCACTAAATTTTAAGAGATATCAGTGTAATTTGCTCTATTCATGGGCAAAGCTAAGGGGCCTACATGGGGTGTGGTTCAACACCAAAATTTGATTTTTATATATATTTGCTATAGTAATATAATTATATATTTTTTTCATAAGAGTATATGTGTAGTCTTTAAACTTGCCTCCCTTCGACTTTGAACTCTACATCTGTCAAGGCTTAAGATAAATATATGTGGTGAATTAAGTAAGAAATGTGATTTATTATAAAAACAAGAAGAATAAATTTAAACTATATAATTATATATAAATAATTAAAATTAAAATTTAATTAATAATTACATGGTCACTTTAAAAATTACATGATTTTATATTTAATCTTGATTATTTATAGAAGATCTAATTATCATAAATAAATATTTACCCACCCCATTCTTACTATTAACCACCTCTACTTGATAAAAGATCGTCGATAGTCGCAATACGGAATATAAGGGTAGTTTGGTAACTTTGTACACCCGCCTCTTGATTGCCTTTGATAAAGAGGGTGATTGCTCATCATGATGGGGTATACGATTTATTGCAAGTTGTTGAGTTCAGCTTGGCCTGCTATTCCATTTTCATATATCATCCCCAGAAACTTGAAACAGCTAGCTCTTGATTCTCAAGGTATCGCCTTCTGCTTTTGCCCCTTTTCCTATTTTGGGTTGAAAGCGATAAGGATTATTAAATTCATTAATCTTTATGTACGTTTGCTCCATATAATACATACTACATATATTATCACTCGAGTTTCTATTTTAAATTTTATGTATCCTCTTGTATATACGATTGTTCAATATTATCTTATTTTCATTTCTTGTACTCTTTGGAGTACATTTCCATGGGTCTTCCTCCTATACCATTGATTTCACAATGATATGAATCTTTTTAATTTTCTTAAACCTGCATATCGCTTGTCTTTTACACATTATCTATAGACTATAGAGCCTCAATAATCGCCTTCTCTCCTCAGCTTTTCTCCATCTTTAGAGACAAAAGAAAAAAAAAAAACACATACTCATTTGCTAGTATGGGTCTCAATTATTATATATAGTATCATAAGTTTCCTCCTTCAATAAAATTACATAATATGTTACTATATATATGCTAATTGTAATCATGTCTCTCCATATTGACCAATGTACGGGTCCCTTATATATAAACTTAGTTGTTTACTTTATCCTGTTCAATGGTGTTCTTGCCTAATCTATGTTGTTTACTTAATTAACTTCTTAATTTTCCATTTTTTTCTATTTGATTTACTTTGATAGGGTTTTTACCATGGAAAAAGCAACCGGGTTAATTAGAACAAAATCAGATCAATTGGTGGAATCTTTGGCAGCGGCTCTAAAGTCGCCGCCATCAAGTGACCATTCATCAACTGGTGGAATGGTGGAAGGTGGTGGTAGTGGCGGTGGTGGTGGAACCTTATCAAGGAAATCAAGCCGCCGGATGATCATGGCATCGCCTGGTCGAGCCGGCGGCAGGAACACACACATAAGGAAGTCTAGGAGTGCTCAGATAAGCCAGATGAAGTTTGAGCTGGATGAGTTGAACAGCGGTGCTGCCCTTAGCCGAGCTTCTAGTGCCAGCTTGGGATTCTCATTCTCCTTCACTGGATTCACAATGCCCCCTGATGAAATTGCTGACTCCAAACCCTTCAGTGATGATGATATTCGTAAGTTCCTCTATTCCCATAACATTTTATCAATTGTCTTAATTAACCACATGTGTGTAAGGGTAAATAATTCATTCAGAATTTAACAAACGTTCGTAAGGTGGATATTAAATATGTCCAAGTAGCAAACATTTATTATTCATATTCTCATTTAACCATCTTTCGGTAAAAAATACATAAAGGATGCTATTGTATTTAAGTTACCTCTAATGTGAATATATTCTTTTGGATTTGAAGTATGAATATTTTATCATAACAAACAATTACAAAAATTAAACTCTAAATTATTTTGAGACAGAAGATTTCTATCCTTTGGTGTCGGGACACATCAATGATATTATAGGAAGTAACAACATTAACATCAATTCATTTCCAGTTATTGTTTTGGTAGTGAATTCATTTCCAGCTATGACATCGATATAGTAGTATTTTAATACCGCTTCTTTTTTATATGTAATAAAATAAGAAAAATACACTTTCCAATACATGTTTTTTTTTCTCGATTTTCTCAAGGAGTATAAATGTAAATTGTATACAAAATTAGTGTCGGAGAGTATCAATTTCAATTCATTTTTGACATAAACTTTAACAAAAAGAATTCTCTGAAATCAGGTTAAATGCATAGAAATATAGAGCCTATCAGCTCAGATTCATATTGCTATCACCACCACTACTATTATCATCTCAACTACCCACACATTTATGAGTCTGTATCTGTGATATATATATATATATATCTGTGTCTGTGTGTGTGGGAAAAAACTTTTAAATGCAAGGCGCATTTTAGGAAGGAAGAGATGGTGCCACAATAAACATATATAGACCTTTTCGAGTTGAAGGTTTTCACACTTTCTAAGATCTGCATCAGCTTAATATGATTGAAGAAAGAATTGAGCTTCTGCCAGAAAAAATAAAAACAAGGTTAGAAAAGCTCTAGGACATCGTGCCTTCATGGTAACCACAAAATATACACGGTGATATAATGGGCTTGCTCTAGTATCTTCTTTACCCTACGGATCTGGATTTGATATATACCTTCTATCCGGATCTACGAGGATAATACTCACATGCACATGAAGGCATTGGCCTAAAGGAGAAAAAGTTAAGATTCGTGAAGCAAGTATGTTTAGATTGGTGGAGTTGGATGCAAAAGAATAGAGTGAAGCAAAATGATTAATCTGTTCTATTATTTGAATATTTCCAATTTCATCCCCTTTTGTCCAATTTGGAAGAGAAGAAAATTAAGAAAAAATGGATGAAATTAGACAAAATAAAATACATCCATTCTATTCAAGTTCAACAAAATCCAAATAATAGGCCAAATAAAAATACTTTTTTACTCCACCCAACTTCTTCATTCCCAACATATACCTTTAAGCATTAAGCCTTATATTATCGTTGGCTTAGGCAACGTAACTAATTTTATGACTTTATCTTAAGACTTAAGAGATTAGCGTTTTACTTATTAGATAAAAGAATACTTTTTGAAGAAAAAAAAAGTTTAATCACTTTAATGGTTTCTATAATTTTATCAATATTTAATTAGATCATCAGCTATAGTTTAAAAGTTTGTTATTAAATTCTTATAATGTATAAAATTTTTCAATTAAATTCCTAAAGTCTAAAAAATTATAATCAAGTCTCTCTATCATACAAAATTTTTTAATCAAGTCCTTATATTACATAAAATATTCAATTTAATCCCTATACTATACAAAATTGTAAGAACTTTATTATAAAAGTTTTACTTGAAATTTTATTGTATTATACAAGAAATTGATTGAAAATTTTAATAGAATTTAAAGATTTAATTATAAATTTTTAAACTATAAGAAATTAATTAGAATTTAAGTAAAAATATAAAAACCTCAAAAGTAATAAAACCAAAAAGAAATTACAAACACATGTTTTTTGTGTTTTGGTTCCATGACAAACATGTAAATGCACTTACAGCTTGCAAGAGACCTTAGTTAGGGAACAAAAGAGTACGTGTGTGACTCGTCAGAGGGGGTAAAATAGAGTGGTCCTTCATGATTTCCTTAGGCGACTGCCGTATATTGCAGAGAAGTACAGTCCCTTGGTACTCTTCCGTTCCGTCACTGAAATTTTTTGTTGGCCCGCTGGCAAAACTGATGACACTAAGTCTTGCCTGCATAAAAATTATCTGATGTAATTAATAAATTTTATTTTGATTCATTTTTAAGTATCAAATCAATTTAAATTGATTTAAATTGATTTAGTTTTAGAATTTTTTTAAAATTATATTAATATATCATATTATTAATTAATAAGTTAAACAAACAATAAAAAAAATTGAATAAAAGTTATGTTGATTAAATTAAAAGTATTAATGGATAATTAAAAATTCTAAATATTGAGTTAAAATATGAGACAATTGTGTAGACATGGATAGGAAAATTTTATAACTAATACATCTAATTAATAAATAAAATTATTAATGTAATATGATATTGGTTCAGTTTGATTTGGTTTAATTTTTTTGGATAGATTTTAGATTTTAATTTGATTTAGATCGATTTTAAACACTCCTAACTAAGTCACTGAAGTAACTATTTAGAGAAAGAAAAAGTTTAGAGTGTTGATTTGTGAAAATATTTTTTATTTTTATTTTCTAGAAAGAATTTTTATATTTAGTTTTTCAAAATTTAAAAATATGTTTGGTTTTAAAAAATAGATTTTATTTCCAGAAAGTGAAAACAATGAAAATATATTTTATTTTTCTATTTTTTAAAATTAAACCAAATATAATAATATTATATTTGCTAGTAAACATTTAAACACTATAGTGAGTGTTATTTTATTGCTTATCCAAACACAATGGAATTAACATGTTTGATTTATTCCCTTTTTAAAATGCAATTTCCAAAGTCAAATCTTATAAAAAAAATTTCCAACATAAAATTTAATATAATAAAATTGTATTCATTTTTAAATGACAAAAAAATTAATGTATACGGTTGATATATTTGTTTTCAAAATAAAATTGTAAAAATTAAATTTAAAATAAAAAGTAATATCTGCCATTAATCAAAACATCATATTTGTATAAAAAAAATTATATGTGTTATTAAATAATAGTTATACTTATTATTAAATATTTAAAGTTATATATTTATTTGACCTGCACATATTTAGTTTATCCTCCCAAAATATTTATTAAAATAATAAATAGTCCTATAAAAAGGTAATTCTGATGAAAACTTTTCTAATGACAAAATTTGTCTGAAACATACTTGATTTTAAAATACATAATTAAACAAAATGATAATCAGTATTATTATTAATTATGATATTATTGTACTTTAACCCATCACTCTACCAAAAATGAAAAAAATTTATTTTCGCAAATGCTATATTTTAAATAGAAAATTGTTTATTATAAGATGCATGTTATATAATACATCCCTTTATCCTAACTATATAATATGTCCCTTTATCTAAATGTATACTAATAAAAGATAAAAAATACAAATTTACGTCAAAAAGAAATGTTACAAACGATATAAATGAATTTATTGTGCTTTCATAAATAATAATAAACAATGAAATATCTTAGATATAGAATATTAAATTTAATGAAATAATGTTAACTTGAAAGAATTAGTGAAACACAATGGCGTTTGCTTAGTGACATTATTTTAGTTATTAATAAAAATAAAAAATAATTTGAGCAAGGAGCATGGGTGTTACATGGTGATTTGCACTTCCAAATTCTAATATGGCTCATGGTTTAACACCTCAACTGGAAAAGGGAGATAACGGGCTAATTAAATTGTTAGTAATTAATGAAAAAAAAAAAAAAGAAATTGGCCTTTAGCAGGAGCGAACAAGTTACTTTTGTGGTAAAGCAAAACACACTCTCTTATTCATCATCTTGCAACCGCATTTTCATTTGGAAATGTTTTCATCAGCTAACAAAGAAAACATGAAAATGACAAAATGGTATTTTCCATATTTTCACTCATTACAGAAAATATTTCCTAAAAATATTTTCAATGAAACATAGTTTCACTTTTATTTCCTGTTTTCAATGAAAATGAAAAAAAAAATGGTAAAATCAAATGCACTCTTACCTTCTATACACAGTGTAAATTTTCTTCATACTATCATCTATATATTATCATATCTATAAATAAAATTATGGCTCATACTTACTAGTTCGGTCATATAAATAGAAGGATTTAGTTCGATGAGAACGTATTAATAAACCAAAATTAAACTAGAAAAGCTTTTGTCTAAATTAAAATTTAAATATTGACTTTTTTTTTTTGTTTTCAATATCATTAAGCCTTTCCACTTAGCCTATAAGGGTGAATATGTCATAGGCTGACTCACCTGCATTCACGTGCGTTAAGGATGTGCCCTAGTCGGGTCGGGTCCAATCCAACCAACCACGTACCCCTGATTAACGGTCCCAAAAAACAAGGACTAAGTGGTTCACAGCACAGCACTTAATAGTGTTAAGTTAAGGACCAAAACAAACATCGGTGCTGCAACGCAACTGTCGCAGTCCCAGCTAGTAATTGGTGTCATCTTGCTTGTGAACCACTCGTTCTCGCATGCCTTACTAGCTGTGCCCACTGGTCTCCATCACCTTCTAATATACATTGTCACATCGTTCTGGTTACTTGCTCTAATTATCACTTCCTGCATGTTCCATCTATAATAATAGTAGTAGTAGTAACATACGTACTTATATTATTTCACATGTTTTACTTTGAAATATTTAAGTGCAGTAGTATTGCATTATAATTTTACATAAAATTTAGCTACAATATTAAGGTCTAAATTTTAGAGTCAGTATTTTTTTCATAAAATTTTACTTAGCTATTATACTACTTTTAATCTAAATTACATGGGGATTTTATTAATATATTTTAGTTATTTACAGCTAAAAATTAACTGCGTGTTCCACTAAACTAAGTTATTAAAACTGATGAAACCTATGATTACATCAGAATTGTTGAACACAAAAAGGTATGAGTATCTAAAAGTATTGAAGGAAATCCCAAAATACACAAATAGTTGCTAATAAGTCTTCACGTATTGATACTTATTATCATTTAAGTCTTTTCTATTTATTACCTAGCTATAGTCTAGTTTTATCACATAAATAAATATTAGAAACAAATCTTAAAAGCATGTGTATCTAAATTTTTTGTTTCACACATTTCCTCATCATGTTATTTATGGGTGACCTGTATTTTGCTTGTTGATACTCATGCTCAAATTTTGTTGCCTCTCCTTTTTCTCCTCTTTCCCAATAAGTAGGGACAAGTAACACTTCTTCTTCGTGGATTGCTACTGTATAGGGGGCATGACCACGTTATCCTGAAAGGCATTTAGGACCTAACTACCTTACGCTTCTGGGCCATCCCACCCAAGTGGATCTGTCTCTTTCCTCTGTGTTCTTATTTCTCCCTCCTTTTTTGTTGGAGAGCTCATTGTCTCATTCTTGGGCCCTCAATTAAAATTAACATAGACTTTTGATCACTAGTGTGTGGAATTAGCCTAGCCAGCCCTTAGTGACAAATGCTGTTTCCATATCACAAGATTTGACACCAAATATAGCATTATATAGATTAATTTTGGCACACTATAGTTGTAAGAAATTTTTGTAATGTTATGTTAATTATATATGGTTATATATGAATCTTTTTAAGTAGTAAGTAAGAGTAAAATACTTTTACTCGTATCACAATATGTAAGATTAATTTTAATATACTATTAGGGCGTGTTCAATATAAAGGTAAAAATTTTCATAAATGAGTTGTATGTATAATTTTACATATATATCTCATTCATCAAAATTTTCATCCTATTTTTACACTCATCCCAAACACATTCTTAAAGTAAAATTATCAAAATTAAATCAATTTTCTAATAGTACCCTTATAGCATTAATTGATTAAAATAGCTAAAAGAGTTTTTTTTTTTTAATTTTTTAGTGGTTCTATGTGGTAGAAATTTGAAAGTCTCTCATTCCAGTGTATTATTTATTTATTTTTAATCTTTAACTAGTGCTCTTAGGGAATTGGATAGAAAAGTCCAAATTAAATTATATAAATATATAATATATCTATCTCAACATGATATACATGTACCTTATCGAACACACGTATTAACATAAATTTTCGTGCAATCCTTAAACTCATGACGTGAACAAATCTTTTTCTTTAATTATTGATTATTGATAGCAATAGTCTTGGTCAATGCTCTAATGTGACAAAGCTGGTCCACCTAGGCTTTGCCCCACTTGGACTTTTGATGACCAATTAATATTTGCACCATCTTTGAAGGCTTCCAATTAACATGCACTTGTCAATGACATGAGAGGCATCCATGCATAGTTTTCTTCAAAATCATTGTAGATATTTGATCACCACCCATTATAACACTACCACCTATATATATATATTTTGAGAAGCACACAAACTCAAGAGCATGCATTCTCTTCTCACTTCTAGTGTACAATTGTACTTAGTGAAAGAGTGAAACTACAAGCTAGTAATTGCTTTGTCATACGCTTTTTGTGTGAAGAAGCTTCTTTTCTCTCCACCTTGAATTATATGAAAAAAGGGTTAAATATGCATGTTGCAGCGGAGGATATTGAAGCTGGAAGTAAGACAAAGTTTCAAATGGAACCAACTCTGCCGATATATCTTAAGGTAACATATATATACATGTTAGATGTTGAAAAATAACCTGTTTGGTCTAAGAAAACATTTTTCTTTAATTTTTCGATATTAACTGCAAATTAAAATTATAGCAATATTTTTGTTTATATTTTACTTTTTCTTTCATAAACTCAAAATAAAAGTAAGGAACGTTTTCAGAAACTAAATAAACCGTAATTTGTTCACTTCAAACCTTCAATGGAACATGAAATTGATGCATTTGGCCCTATATATTTGGGCAGACAAAGATGAAGCTTCCTTTAAGCATCAATGGTACAAAACCATGGGGTAGCTATAGCATGGTTGGGCTCAGTCTTGTACACAAGTTTCATTTCATGTGACATTAATGTACAAGAATAACCCTTCTTTCTAGTTTGTCACACAAATAAGCTAATATAGTAGCAATCTTCAAGTAGGCACTAAGATCATTTCATTTGATTCCGGTGCCTTTATCATATCAAGAGAAATGTAGCTGACATGGTCGCAATTGGTGCTGCAATACGGTTTGTATAGAGCATGGTTGCAATAACAGTATTGTGACGAAAAAATTGCAGTTGCAGACTGGAATTTAAAATTAAATTTCTTTCTCATATCATACACCTGAAAAGACTTAGGCTCAAGCTTGGATATCAACACTAAAGAGTTTGAATAGTTCATAAACAACTTTTTGGATCAAAGATGTCTCTTACTTCATTGAGCTTACCATTGATGGTGTATTTTGTGATGTGTTTGTGATGGATCCCACTTAATGAGTTACATTGTTATTGTGGAATATGCAGTTCACGGATGTGACTTACAAGGTAGTGATCAAAGGCATGACAACAACTCAAGAGAAGGATATCTTGAATGGGATCACTGGTTCAGTGAATCCAGGGGAAGTTTTGGCTTTGATGGGTCCCTCGGGAAGTGGAAAGACAACTCTTTTAAATCTCCTCGGAGGCAGGATATGTCAGCCCACAATTGGTGGTTCTATCACATACAATGACCAAACATATTCCAAGTTCCTCAAAAGCAGGTAAGAAAAAATATATATATATATTCCACATTTTGGAAGTTTTAAATATTCCAAAATAAGAAGAATAAAAAAAAGAGAGTTGTTGATGCATACCATTCAACAATTATTATTGATGATATCATCATCTCTCAATTTATTTTAGAAGGCTTAAGAATTTTCAAATCCAAGGAATAAGTGTTATATACCACTTTACCAAGTAACAATGTGAACAAAAGTGATAAAAAAAAAAAGTGAAACTATATATGGTGCTTAAATTAAATCAAAGTAATGGAATTCTAAACAAGTCAAAGTCAAAGGTTACAAGTTTAGCCGGGAGGTTAGTGTGATCCATTTTTTTTAAATAAATAAGACTGAAATTCAGGTGTATATTTGTTTTCGTTTTCTCATAAAGTACTTTTACAGGACTGTTGTCTGATCGTGTAGCTAACCTAAATTAGATAAGATATAATTATTATTGCTGTTGTACTTATATTTGTTTATAATAGTGTGAAAAGTGACTTAATTTCCCTATATATTGTACTTACATGAAGCATATGGCAGGATAGGATTCGTGACACAAGATGATGTTCTATTTCCTCACCTAACTGTGAAAGAAACACTGACGTATGCAGCAAGGCTAAGACTGCCAAAGACATACACAAGGGAGCAAAAGGAAAAAAGAGCTCTAGATGTCATCTATGAGCTTGGCTTGGACAGGTAATAAATGGTTCAATCCTTAACAATGAACGTGCAAATTAATATGAGCACAGAATCCATATTCATAGAAAAGTGCATGGTAAATCATGCAGCTTTAATTTATTGCCAATTCAAAGATGGCATTACTTAATTATCGAAGCCAATGCGGTTCATGTTTTATGCATGGAAACAGGTGCCAAGACACAATGATAGGTGGTTCCTTTGTTCGTGGAGTATCTGGTGGAGAGAGGAAGAGAGTTTGCATTGGCAATGAGATCATAATCAACCCTTCTCTTCTTTTCCTTGATGAACCAACATCTGGTTTGGATTCTACAACAGCTTTGAGGATTGTTCAGATGCTGCAAGACATAGCAGAGGTACTTGTTCCCATTCTTCCCTTCAGGATTAATAAACACTATTGAAGCCTCGCATCTACTTATGCCGATTTGATCAACAACATAACATCAATTTTCTCTTTCAGAAAAACATGACAAAAAAATGCTCAAGTTTTTAAACCATATCCACATTTAAATAACTCACATATAGTTGAAAACTGAGTAAGGAAATTTGCTAATGCTAATAATCATCAAGCAGTGTGACAAATAACCTCACTCATGGATCTTTTTGGGCCATAACCTCTCAATAATATCTGACATCGAAATGCATAAGACTCTAACCTGGTGGAGTTTAGGGATCGTAGATTGATATATGTAGCTTTATCCCCAGAAGTAGAAAGACTGCTTTCAAGATTTGAAAGTAAATCCACCAAGTCAAGAGGCAGCAACTTTATTGTCGCCCCAAGACTCACCTTCTTTGTAATCTTGAAATGGTTGTTGAATCAAAATTAACCATCATGACTCATGACAATGACATCACAATTCAAGTCAATTTCTTTTGGGCTCTCTATGGCCTTTGTTGCATTACGATTTACTAATGCTTCATTTAGGTGACATAGTTTTTAACCAATCTGATTTTATCCACTTACAATTAAGCATATTTAATTCTATGCTTTCATGTTGAAACAAAAATTACAAACAGCTAGATATCTTTCCCATGAGATGACTTAACCTTTATAACTTACCTGTTAATTATATGGCAGGCTGGCAAAACAGTAGTGACAACAATCCACCAACCATCAAGCAGACTCTTTCACAAGTTTGACAAGTTGATCCTTCTTGGAAAAGGGAGCTTGCTTTACTTTGGAAAAGCATCAGAAGCAATGAACTACTTCCATTCTATAGGATGTTCACCGCTTATTTCCATGAACCCGGCGGAGTTTCTGCTAGACCTTGCTAATGGAAACATAAATGATGTTTCTCTACCATCGGAGTTGGAGGATAGAGTGCAAATGGGAAATGCAGAAGCTGAAACACACAATGCGAAACCATCACCAACAGTTGTGCATGAGGTAAATTTTCCTTAGTGATTTTAGAGTAAGTTACTCTCTCCTCCCCAGAATTTGGCATTAACTGCACAAACCTCCATTCTATTATAAAAATCTCCACAGAACTCCCTTATATTTAGAAAAATTGCTGCAATTAATTCTAAAATGCAGTTATGCATGATAGATTTGTCAACAAAGATGTTATGTCATGGATATTTTATGGGAAGAAAAAGGGAAGAACATGTACATTTAGTGCAATTGAGTTGGAGAATATGGAGATTCATTTCAGATTTTATCTCCTATCTGTTTGAATTGAATGTTCAATTACACCACAAATAACTGTGTTTCTTCCCATTTTCTCAAAATTTAAGACTAAACAAGGAAAGGAATGACCTTTGACTACAAAAAAAATCAATGAGATAATGATCAATTGGTAAACTAATTACACATTTGACAAATTTACAAAGGAATTTGAGAGGAGAAATTTACCCTCTGGTTATACATGAAATTTAACAGTATTTGGTGGGGACATATGAGACTCGAGTTGCGGAGAATGAGAAGAAAAAGATAATGGTTCCTGCCCCCCTTGATGAAGCAGTGAAGTGTAAAGTACGTTCTCCAAAAAGACAATGGGGGGCAAGTTGGTATGAGCAATACTCCATATTGTTTTGTAGAGGAATCAAAGAAAGGAGGCATGAGTACTTTAGCTGGTTGAGAATCACCCAAGTTCTATCCACTGCAATCATCTTGGGATTACTATGGTGGCAATCAGATGCTAAAAACCGAAAAGATCTGCAAGATCAGGTACTATTTCTGCCAGAGTATAGTTCCAAGTCTAAAAATGGTTATAAAACCATGAAATAAGAAAAGATCGTCTTCAAATTATAACTTGAAAAAGTGTATCTCTACTGTTACCAAAACACTCGAGTATTAGAAACTTTTAGACGCTCTCAAAGCAAGAAAAGAGGAATTTTTTTTTCTTTAGCATTCATCGCCTGCATTAAAACTGTTGGGAAGGTGATGAGAGACAATGATGACCCACAAAGCTAGTATGTATATAAAGCTTTGAGACATCAACTTAACACATCAACTTTGTGAGTCATCATTATCTCCTATTTCTTTTATAGTTTTAATGTAATAGTTGATGTGTTAAGTGATGAATAATACAAAGCAAAACCTCTCATATTCTTGGAGCATCTAAGAAATTCCCTCAGACATGGCTTTTCAAGCATAAATACAAGTTAACATGAAGACCTTTGGATTGCAGGCTGGACTGCTTTTCTTCATTGCTGTCTTCTGGGGGTTCTTCCCGGTTTTCACTGCAATATTCACATTTCCTCAAGAGAGAGCCATGCTGAGTAAGGAAAGAGCAGCTGATATGTACAGACTAAGTGCATACTTCTTGGCTAGAACTACAAGTGACCTTCCACTAGATCTGATATTACCAGTACTTTTTCTCCTGGTTGTTTACTTCATGGCCGGTTTGAGACTGAGTGCTGGCCACTTTCTCCTAACCATTCTGACCGTTTTCCTCTGCATAGTAGCGGCTCAGGTATGTGTATATATCAGGAACTACTGAGAAGATGGCATAAAAACTAAGATGGTTTAGACCTACAGTTCTAACTATGGCTGGTTGGATGCAGGGACTTGGACTTGCTATTGGGGCCACACTTATGGATTTAAAAAGAGCAACAACTTTGGCTTCAGTAACTGTGATGACCTTCATGCTAGCTGGAGGATTTTTTGTGCAGGTAAACATGCCTGTTTTTCTCTTGGAATACAAAACCTTAATCACCTTACATTTTCGCTACAAGGAGTTCTTAGATGCTTCCCGAGCAAGAAAGAAAATACTAAGTGCTTTGTACCATTAAATGCTTAACACCCGATTTTTGCATTAAAAATGTAGTTAAAGTGATCAATAGGAATGGCTCGCAAAATTGAGTGTTCGGCATTATATTGAATTGTAGAAAACATTTAATTTTTCTTGCTCTAGAAGTATTTAAGAATTTCTATTTAGGGAGAAGCGAACAGCTTAATCTCACGAATAATAAAGTTGGATGGAACTAAAATTTGCTTCAATTATAGGTTGAACATTAAAGTACCTGAGGTATTTTCATTAGTATTTCAAAGTTGAAAAAGAAAAATTCCTATAATTGACCCAAATTTGAATGTTAGAAACTTTATGGTCAAATAGTAGACATGATTAACCTCTTCTATTGAAGAAATTAACACTTGATCCTAAATTTGGCAGAAAGTCCCCATATTCATTTCTTGGATCCGCTACATGTCATTCAACTACCACACCTACAAACTCTTGCTCAAGGTGCAATATGAACACATCACCCCTAGTGTAAATGGGATCAAAATTGACAGTGGTTCAACAGAGGTAGCTGCTTTGATAGCCATGGTTTTCGGTTACCGTCTCTTGGCATATCTTTCGTTGCGGCGGATGAAGCTCCAATCTGGAGCTTGAGATCATCCAACCATAACAAGCCTGGAAGATTGAGAAAAGTGCTTCCACTTTGCACGAAGACTGTAATATTGAATAATGCTCACATGTAAAGAGAACTACTACCAACTGAAGTGCTAAGCATTGATGGAGCTAGTAGATTTTTTTTTTTCTGTCCAAACTTGTGTATAGTGCGTTTAATTTAGCATGTTGAAACTCCAAAATGCATGCTAGATGATGATATCATAGGCACATCAATGTCTGTAGAATTCAGAGATGATTTTTGGAAACTGTTTAACTCTGAAAATGTTTGATTGACATGAAACTTGTAACTCGTATAGTGGATTTAGAGGGATTTATCTGTTTGTGCTCCATTTAGTCAAGTTTCAATCAAAGCATAGCTATAGATTTCAGATGTTTAGGCTTTTCCTTTTTCATTAAATTTAACTTGGAACCTAATAATTAAGCTTCTTTTTTATTAAATATTAATAAATGTTTGGTAAGCCCAAAAGTATACCTTGATGTTAAATCGGAAGGAGTCTTTCTTTCCACCTAAATTTACAACAACTAATAATTGTTCACACTTCTCACTAAGTAGGGCCGCTTACATTAATCAAATAAAATAATGTTCTGTATCCTATAACAAACATTTGATGAGATTGCTTTAAAGCATCACTTGATGAAATAAAAAAAAAAAAATCTTACTCTAATAATAGCGAGGATATTTCCGGTTAACCTTTGTAGCATAGGTAAATTATACTAAATGTAGAATAAGTAGCCTGAAACTATGTTAAAGTAGTTATTACTTGTGTTGACAACAATGGTTTCGGTGATGAAAACGGTGGTAATGGATCGAGGCGACAGCAATGGTCATGGTGAATTGACATTGTACGTCGAGACATGCAACTTGCATGTTAGTCAAACTGTCTTCTCAGGTGGTTTCTTTCAACAGCTGTTTACCTTCACAGAACATTCTCCTCATATATTCAGAGACTTTTCACATCATCTATCTAGTAATCAGTAATTTTAACTTTTTTCAAAAAAATATTATAAACACAATTTTCTACACTTTAGAGTGAAATGAAAAGTTAAAGTCAACTAAACCTTAGATATTGTTTGGTTTCTGTCCTAGGACAGTGAAGACAGGCATAAAAAATATTGTCTATATATCGTGTTTGATTTTAAAGTGTAAAATATAATAACTGTCTTCATATGTTGTTTGAAAATACGAGCATAAGACAATAAATATATAATAAAAGACATTAGTACCATACCGGACTGTTGCCACTGATCACTGGACCACAACTGCACCACCCACAATTGTGATGACATATAGAGAAATATTATATATATATATAGGGATACTATTTGAAGAGAAAAATATTAAATCTTTGTCTTCATATCTTGTCCTTATTGTCCCCATTTTTTAGAAGTATATAAATTTTTTGTATTTCTGTCTTCGAAAGAGAAAATTCTTTTATCATCTGTTCCTACCTCCACCACCAAACAAGCTCATGTTTTCAGTGTCTCTATATTTTTGTTCTGTGAATAGCAATCAAACACTACCTTAGGGCTCATTTGATTTCAAAAAATAGTTCTCAATTTTTATTTTGCTATTTTTTTGTTTTCTAAAATTTATGAAGGAAATACTAAAAACTATTAAAATTACTAAATCAATTTTTACAATTTTCATTTCTAAATTTTTACATTCATAAAATCCTAAAAATAGAAAAAACTAAAAAGAAAACTATAAATTACTTTTTTAAAATCAAATGCACCCTAACGGTATATTTGGTTTCAGTTTTTAAATTTTATTTTTAATTTTTCAGGATTTTATAAAAAAATATTGAAAATTAGAAATAAAAATCGAAAACTAGAATTTATATTTTCAGTATTTCCTTAAAAAAATCTGAAAAATTAAAAAATTAAAAAAAAGTAAAAAAATGAAAACTCAAACCAAACAAACCCTAATATTTCTTACTCTAAACCAAGCTTTAATATTAAAAAATACATTTTTTGTATAAAAGCTAAACTCCTAGGTAATAATGAGGATTATTCACAATTTATCCTATTATATGTGGTAGGTGATTGTTAAACAGAACTACATCATTGGGATAAAATTAGTTTATCGAAGTTGAATATTTTATTTGGTGATTGCCCGTATTTGCAGCTGATAATAGAAATAGTGATAAAGTACCACTCAAGCCACCACTTTCCATGGTTCAATTAAGATAACTCACACATATAATTTCATGTATCAAAATAATTCATGCATATAATAATTTCAAATATTAAAATGAGTATTTACTCTCAGTGAATCTCTACTCAACTCTAATTTGTTTTGGGTCAATCCACTATGACTGTAAAGTTCTCTGGACACTAGTTTTCATTTTACAATAATTGAATTTGGGACATCAACTAAAGACAACAAGTGTCAAACTACTTGAACCAATTAAACATCGACAGATGAGCTTATAACTGCATAGTTACAGCAAGGAATATCTTCGTATAAATTGTACCAATAAAAGACTAATCATACAGCCATCATTTACATTTTACACTTTCACAGCCAATCCCTCCCTTCCCCACATAATACAATAATAAAATAAAATAAAAAAACCTTTCTATACCTTGATCTTCAGTGAAGCAAACCCGTAGTGAAAATTGAGCTCATGCAAAACGGGTAAGCATCCAACATGTGTTACTGTATTAAATCTCATGCAGTCATGCAAGTGTTCTTAACCAACCAAGAAACCGAAGATGCATGGCATCCATAACCGGTGACTTTTCCTCCAACCCTGTTGAAAACGGATTCAAGATGAAGGTGGGAAATCCCAAGCTAAAGAAAATGATATTCCAGGTTCTACACTACTTCAACAAGAGCATTTCAACAACATTATGGATAATCAGATCCCAATATTCACAAATCGAGTGTTAAAATATTGATAAAAAAAATATTTCTGGGATATTGTAATTTAACTAAGCTTGGCACTTTGTCAAATATATGAAAATATCTCTCATTATCCTCGTCATATCTTAGAATATATCTTAGAATATTATCGAGTATCCTAGATGATCTCTTACTAATAGCTTTAATATTTTCTTTATATTTTATGAGTCTAATTTTATTATAAATGGGGTGCGTTCGTTCGTGCTTTATTTTTAATAAGAGAAGTACTTGTATATTAACAAGTATTGCTTAAGTTTGTGTGGTCAGTTTGGACAAGCTTATTGTCACAACATCCTTGAGGAGGGTGCCGCGACAAAAAAAAAAATATTTTTAAGAAAAATTAAATTTTCAATTCAATGATTCAATAATAAAGTTGTCACTAATTTTTATTCATGGTAAAAATTGGAAAAATATTTTAATTTGGCAAAAATTGGTCTTCTAAAAACAATTGAGTTTATGAGTCTAATTATGATTATGAAAGGAAACTTAATTTGACTGCACCACTAATACTTCCATCTCATGACGGGTACACAAAATTTGCTATGCAAAATTAAAATAATAACTTTAATAATTTATTTTTCCCTAAAAAAATAAAACCTAAAAAATATTTACAAAGAAAAGAAAGAAACAAAATATGAAAAAATTTATACTTAGTCCTATGTATCCTTTGGTATAATGAAAAATTAAAAGTCACATAGTTCTTTTAAAAAAATAAGTTTGTATTTGTTAATTTTACTGAGTTTAATTTGTATGCATTGACAATATAAAACTTTTTAACACTGTTATCTAATTATGTGTTGTCACATAAAAAAAAGTATAAGAAAAAATAATTAATAGTAACAATAATTTATAATTATTACTTTTAAATGTAAATTTTTTTTATTGTAACGTCACAAAACTCTCCTATTATGTTCTCTATGATTTATCTTTACATAAAAAATTATATATATATATTAGTATTCTAAAACAAACAACCGGAATATTCGTATTTTTCATTTTTTAAAAAAAAATTACAAATTAATGTTACAATCTATAATTTATTTTCTTAATATAGTAAAACTTTAAGAATTAAATGAAATATATATAAATATATCAATATTTTATATTATTATATGCAAAATATTTTAATTTGTTAAAACATTAATAAATGTATTTTATTCAAAATTATTCATTTATTTTTACACTAATAGTACGTGGTTTAAAAAAGAAATATATCAACTCTAAAAAACAGAAATGCATTAATAAATATATTATTTAAATTAATTCATTTTTAAGCAATGCAAATCAAAATAAAATAATAATTAAAAAAAACTTGCGAAACTTAGATTAATAGTCCACCACCCGAAATTAAACGTCTACAACGAAATTGAAAAAAATCTTCCTTAAACAATTAAACCTTCTTGCACCGACATTTATGATTCTTGAACTATTTAATTTCCTGGTACACTTTAAACTATTGAATTAACAATTGAAAGCGTTCATTACTTTCAACACAACGCGCTAAAGCGTGGGCTCCCGTGCTAGAGCGCCGTGACAAACACCCGATGCGCTAACGAGCGGACACGCAGCGCCCTGTAGCGTTGACTCCTGTGCTGGAGCGCGACATGCATCTCGCTGCAGCTTGGACTCCCCGTGTTAACGTGACACGCACTGTGCTAGAGCGCAACTTCCATGCTAGAGCGCCACATTCATCTCGCTGGAGCGAGGCCTTTCGCGCTACAGCGCACCACGGCACTCATCGCGCGCTGGAGCGCGAACCCATTCGATCCCTGGAAGAGCGCGACACACACCTCGTTAGAGCACTGCTTTGTGCCTCTAGCTCACTATTTTTCACACATAACTTATTTCATTAAAAATCTATATTTATAATTTATCTATAATACTAATATTTTAAACTCAGAAAAATTTATAGGTATCATTTTTAGAATAATTTAGAACCCATAATTTTTATAACTTTAATCTATAATTTTTTTACAAAAAAATAAAAACCACAATTATTATATATCATTAAAATAGCATTGAAGATTATCAATATTTAATGAAATATCTTTTTTATCATTTAAATAATAAATATGATGATCAATATAGTGTGTTTAATTTAGCATAATTTGAAACACGAAAGTGCATGCTAGATGATAATATAATAGGCACATCAATGTCTGTAGAATTCGGAGATGATTTTCGGAAACTGTTTAACTCTGAAAATGTTTGATTAATATGAAACTTGTAACTCATTTAGTGGAATTAGAGGGATATATCTGTTTGTGCCCCATTTAATCAAGTTTCAACCAAAGCATAGCTATAGATTTCATATGTTTAGGTTTTTCCTTTTTCATTAAATTTAACTTAATTGGAAGCTAATGATTATGCTTCTTTTTTATATTAAATGTTAATAAATTGAAGAAACTTTGTATCTTAATTTTATGTTGTGTCTCTGTTAGTAATAGTATGAATTTTGTTTACGCCCTTTGCATTTTTCTGTTCTGGCTACATAGTTCTCTAATAAATAATAATTGTTAACATATTTGATATGTTCATCGTTATTTGTTCAAGGTTGGAGAGGATATATCACATACTATTTCAATGACTTGTCCAAGCTAATCTTATGAAAGTACAAATTTACAAATCACATTTCCATCACTCCTCTTCACCTTCTTCTTCACTTGCTCATTCAACTCTTTCAATGGATGGCTACACATTTGGTAGGAATGAAATGTTTTATTTTCTATTTCCTACTATACTTATACCAAAAATTAATGATATATGAGTAATTTATTTTCTGAACCTCTTTCTCATAAGTTTTGTACACTAGGAAATTTTTGAATCACTGATCTTTGACTGGTTTTTCTTGGAAACAGATAGGGTATTTGGGGAGAAGAGTTCCATGCAGCAGGTTTATGAGCAAGGGATTAAGGAAATTGTGCTTTCAGTAGTTAGTGGCATCAATTGTGAGTAGTAATCTTGTTGTTTTATTGTTCCGTATTATGTCTGATATTATGTTGAATGGTAGCATTTTTTTTTTCTCATTGATGAACGCTGAGACATAATTTTAGCTAGCATTTTTGCATACAGGCAAACAAACAGTGGAGAGACTTACACCATGAAAGGATCACTGAATATGCAATAAGGATATATGAGACTACATAGAGAAGGTATAAGCAATTTTAATCATCTTGATTACACAATGATGATACTACTTGGTTGATAGCAATAGTTGGTTCCTGTTTGCAATAGCAAAAAGAAAGAGAATTTGTTTTGAAGTTCTCTGCCATGGAGATCTATAATGAAGCCGCCACAGAGTAGAGCCAGCTGCAAGAACTCCTTTTAACATGTGCGGGTATTGGTGCCTAGCTAGTTTTACATTCTTTAAGCTTTTAATGCTTTCTGCAACTCTATTTCAAGCCATATATGCATGTATCTTGCAGCTGAAAGGACAACGGAAGAAACATCCATGAATGAAACTAGCTCCATAATATCCTCCACTTTTTACTTTGAATAAAAAATTCACTCCTTCTTTTGATGAATCAACTTATAATTATGGTTAATTCTATAATTTTGGGAAAAAAAATTACCACTCATTAGGAGATAGTATCAACAACTTTAAAATTATTATGAGTATTAAAGGACTCTCTTGTGGATTTAAGTCCACTTCTATCACCCAACCTTATGTGGCAAGTGGAGGATTAGATGGTTGTGGATTTAAGCCTGTAGATTCCTATTTTTTGCTTTTGATAGTATGATTAAGTGCAGAGTTATGGCTTTATGATAATAGAGGTTTAGATTGGTGGTGTCTTATCTCTGTTTTGGCTAATGCCTATTCAATCAATTTTCTAGGAATGGAAGAGCTTTACTTTTAACATAGGTTGATCCCCCTTACTGTAACAAATGCATAAACTTTAGGAGTTGGTGTATTGGTATTTGATATATTACAGTTTTATGTAAATATAGTTATTCAATAAATTAAGCTTGATAATATTTTGATTTTTAATTATTGGGTTTATGTTGCAGATTCAGCTTAATGCATGTGTACCTTAGGCAAGCTAAGAGGAGGACTAATACTGATACAAAGGACATAGAACTTGCAATGGATGTGATTATGATGAACTATATACTATATGGAGATTTTCTTTTGTGTCAAATTCTTATGACTAGTGTGCTTTAATTTTGTAAACTATTTGTGTATTTTGGTTTGAACTTAGACTTGTTTCTATTTAGACTTACGTGTATCAATCAACATTATACTTAAGATGACTTAGTTTACTTAGTTGATTAATTAGCGTTGGTTTATTTTATTTATGAATTTCAATTGATTAATTAACTTTTTATTCAAAAGAGTTAGTCTATTTTGAGAATATAAAAAAGAGTTAGTTTTAAGAATATCAAATTCAAGACTTAAAAAAAAATGTTGGGGTTTGAAAATAAGAGGCAATTAGAATTGAGAATAGGCAACGGTCTTCATTTGATGTCTAAAATATTGGAAAAGGCAACGCTTAGAATGAGTTGCCTAAAACCAAAGAAAAGACAATGTTTTTTTGTAAGTTGCCTAAAACCAGAGAAAAGGCAACATTTTTTTCTAAATTGCCTTTAACCAGTGAAAAGCCAACACTTATAAAGTGTTACCTTAAGTCGGAATAAAATGCAACACACCAAGGATGCAAAAACCGTTGCCTTTGATTGGTAACAAAAGCGTTGCCAACACTTTTTTTGGAAGACCGTTGTCTTTTTTTCTATCAATCGTTGCCTTAGAGAAAAGGTAACGCCAGTATAAGCAATCCCTTGAAAAACGTTGCCTTTACTCAGAAAGTGTTGCCTACTATTGTCGCATACTTTTCACTAAGTAGGGTTGCCTACATGGATCAAACAAAATAATATTCTATCTTAATCTATAGCAAACATTTGATGAGATTGCTTTAAAGCATCACTTGATGAAATAAAGGAAAAACAAAAGCCTTCTTACTCTAATAACAGCAATTTCCTGTTAACCTTCGTAGCATAGGTAAATTATATTAAATGTAGATTAAGTAGCTTGAAAGTCTGTTGAAGTAGTTATTACTTGTGTTGACAACAGTGGTTTCGGTGATGAAAACGGTGGTAAAGGATCGAGGAGGTGACGGCAATGGTCATGGTGAATTGACATTGTACATTGAGACATGCAACTTGCATGTTAGTCAAATTGTCTCCTCAGGTGGTTTCTTTACAGCTGTTTACCCTCGTAGAATATTCTCCTCATGTATTGAGACTTTTTACATCATCGATCTAGTAATCAATTATTTTAACTTTTTTCAAAAAATATTATAACACAATTTTCTACAATTTAGATTGAAATGAAAAGTTAAAGTCAACAAAATCTTAGGTAGTGTTTGATATCTGTACTAGGATAGTGATGACAGAAAAAGTATAAACAATACAAACGGAGACATTTTCAAGGTGTTGGAAAATCTCTAGAATTGAATTCACTCAAGAATTGGAATTCAATTCGTTCATTTGGAACCAACTAATATGGTGGAATTCAATTCCAAATAGAATTCAATTCTTCTAAAATCCCCAAAAGTAAATCATATCAAAATAGGTCTAGTTTGGTAATAGATTTGAGATTAAAGATTGATATACCCAGTATGCCTGGTTTTGCATATTATTTTTTACCTTCTTTGTTATGTTGTTGCAATAACGTTCGCCATTGAAGCAGTCACCTCACTCCTTTGTGCAACTCTGTGTTCCCAAGCCTGCTACGCTTTTGCGCTCTTTTTTCCTTTTATCGGTTCCTTGAAGTATTTTTATTTTATGCAACCGAAAATCATCATAAAGTTTTAAAACATTTTCTCATTTAAACGAGTGTGGAGACCTTGCTTTCTCATTTAAACTCCAATTATGCTTTGAATCTCCTTGTTTTGCCTATGGTTTTCAATTTTCAGCTATGTGCATTGTAGGAAAAATATGAAGAATTGGAGGTCATCTTGCTAGTGCTTTGATATTTATCTCACCTGCACCTAAGGGTGTTCATGACCCCTCCAGTCCCACCAACTCGGCCCAGCCTGAAGCTAATTTGGACAAATTCGTGTCTTAAAATTTGACCCGGTACATTTTTTGGGTCGGGTTCAGATCATACGTCAAGTTTGCCCGAAGTCAAATTATCCCTAAAATATATATATTTTTATAATAATTTATAAAAAATAATAAGATTTTAAAGTTCAATTAATATATTTTACATAACTTGATGTTATTTCTACATTGATATGGTTCATTTTGAAACCTATATCGTAAAATATCTCTAAAATTTTGTTTCTTACTTGTAAAAGTTTATAACTTTATTATGCAATATCTAAATTCTTATATAATGTTCGAATGCCGGGTTGACCCAGTACAACCCGGGATATAATCGGGTCATTATCATGCCGGGTTTGGGTCTTGTCCAACCTGGCCCAATCCGTCCCTTATACACCCCTACCTGCACCAATGGCTACTCATATATAATCCCATTTGATGTGACTAGCTCCATCACATGGTGGAAATAGTTGTGATTTTATTTTGTAGAATGTTTTGATTTGGTTTTGACTTATTGTGTAGTGTTTTGTGTGATTTTAATTATGTCATGTATTCTAATAAATAATTGGAATTGCTAGTAAAATATTAAATTTTGTTAATGAAGGACAAAATAGTAAAAATAAATAAATCAATTCATTTTATATGCATTCCAAATCAAGTAATTCAATTCTATCTCTTCAAAACATTTTAAACACCTTGAAAAAGCACTATTCATCAACTGCTGGAGCGCGAACCCATTCCCTGGAAGAGCGCGACACACACCTCGTTAGAGCACTGCTTTGTGCCTCTGGCTCGCTATTTTTCACACATAACTTATTTTATTAAAAATCTATATTTATAATTTATCTATAATACTAATATTTTAAATTCATATCAGGAAAATTTTCTAGGTATCATTTTTAGAATAATTTAGAGCCCATAATTTTTATAACTTCAATCTATAATTTTTTTAAAAAAAATAAAAATCACAATTATTATATCATTAAAATATCATTGAAGATTATCAATATTTAATGAAATATCTTTTTTATCATTTAAATAATAAATATGATTATCAATATAGTGTGTTTAATTTAGCATAATTTGAAACACGAAAGTGCATGCTAGATGATAATATAATAGGCACATCAATGTCTGTAGAATTCGGAGATGATTTTCGGAAACTATTTAACTCTGAAAATGTTTGATTAATATGAAACTTGTAACTCATTTAGTGGAATTAGAGGGATATATCTGTTTGTGCCCCATTTAGTCAAGTTTCAACCAAGCATAGCTATAGATTTCATATGTTTAGGTTTCTCCTTTTTCATTAAATTTAACTTGGAAGCTAATGATTATGCTTCTTTTTTATATTAAATATTAATAACTGCTCAATGAGCCCAAAAATATATTGTAATGCTAAAGCAAAACGAATCTTCCTCTCAACCTAAATATAATTGACAACAACAACTAATCATTGTTCCAAACTTTCCACTAAGTAGGGTCGCCTACATGATCAAACAAAATAATATTCTATCTTAATCTATAACAAACATTTGATGAGATTGCTTTAAAGCATCACTTGATGAAATAAAGGGGAAAAAAAAACTTTCTTACTCTAATAGCAGCAAGAATATTTCTTGTTAACCTTCGTAGCATAGGTAAATTATATTAAATGTAGATTAAGTAGCGTGAAAGTTTGTCAAAGTAGTTATTACTTGTGTTGACAACAATGGTTTCGGTGATGAAAACGGTGGCAATGGATCGAGGTGACGGCAATGGTCATGGTGAATTGACATTGTACATTGAGACATGCAACTTGCATGTCAGCCAAACTGTCTCCTCAGGTGGTTTCTTTTAACAGCTGTTTACCCTTACAGAATATTCTCCTCATATATATATTGAGACTTGTTGCATCATCTATCTAGTAATCAATTATTTTAACTTTTTTCAAAAAAATATTATAACACAATTTTCTACAATTTAGATTGAAATGAAAAGTTAAAGTCAACAAAATCTTAGGCATTGTTTGATATTACTAGGACAGTGCAGACAGAAAAAGTGGAGACAATAGAAATAAAGACATTTTCAAGGTGTTTGAAAACCCTTATAATTGAATTTACACAAGAATTCGAATTCAATTACTTCATTTGGAACCAACTAATATGGTGGAATTTAATTTCAAATAGAATTCAATTCTTCTAAAATCCTCAAAAGTAAATCAGTTCAAAGTAGGTCAGATTTAGTAATGGATTTAAGGTTAAAGATTGATATGCCCAATATGCCCTAGTTCGGCATATGATTTTCGACCTGCTTTGTTATGTTGTTGCAATGATGTCTGCAATTGAAGCAGTCACCTGATTCCTCTATGCAACTTTGTGTTCCCAAACCTGCTACGCTTTTGCGCTCTTTTTTCCTTTTATCGGTTCCTTAAAGTATTTTTATTTTATCCAACCGAAAATTATCATAAGGTTTTAAAACATTTTCTCATTTAAACAAGTGTGGAGGCCTTAATTGCTTTCTTCTGAAAAAGCAAAGACCGTGTATTTGCAGAGACCTTGCTTTCTTATTTAAACTCCAATTATGTTTTGAATCTCCTTTTTTTTCCTATGGTTTTCAATTTTCAACTATGTGCATCGTAGGAAAAATATGAAGAATTGGAGGTCATCTTGCTAGTGCTTTGATATTTATCTCACCTACACCAGTGGCTACTCATATATAATCCCATTTGATGCGACTAACCCCATCACATGGTGGAAATAGTTGTGATTTTATTTTGTAGAATGCTTTGGTTTGGTTTTGATTTATTTTGTAGTGTTTTTGTGTGATTTTGATTATGTCATGTATTCTAATGAATAATTGAAGTTGCTAATAAAATATTAAATTTTATTAATGAATGACAAAATGATAAAAATAAACAAATCAATTCATTTTTAGATACATTCCAAATTAAGAAATTCAATTCAATTCTTTTATTTAATAACACATTCCAAACATAAGAATTGAATTGATTCAATTCTATCTCTTAAAAGTTTTCCAAACACCCTGAAAATCAAAAGCATTATCTTTGTATCATATTTTGTTGTAGAGTACAATATATGATAAATGTGTCTATCTCTTGTTTGAAAATATAGGGACAAGACAACAAATACATAATAAAAGACATTAGTATATTGTCAGACCGTCACCGTCGACCGCCAGACCGCCACAGCACCACCCATGATTATGAGAACATATAGGAAAATATTAAATATGTATAGAGATATTATTTGAAAAAAAAATATTAATTTCTATTTCTATATCCTATCCTTATTGTCCTCAGTTTTTAAAGGTACAGAAATTTTCTATATTTTTATCTCTTAGAGAGAAATTTTTTCGGTATGCTAGTTCCCATCTCCACCAACAAATGGATTTGTATCTCCAATGTCTCTATATTTCTATCCAAAGAATAGCAATCAAACATTACCTTAGAGTTCGTTTGATTTCAAAATATAGTTCTCAATTTTTACTTAGCTATTTTCTGTTTTCTAAAATTTATAAAGAAAATATTGAGAACTGTAAAAATTACAAAATCCATTTTTTCAATTTTATTTTTACATTCAGAAAATTATAAAAATAAAAAAACCTAAAAAGAAAACTAAAAATTATATTTTAAAATCAAACACACCCTAATATTTTTTACTCTAAACCAAGCTTTAATATTAAAATATAAAATTTATGTATAAAAGCTAAACTCCAAGGAAACAATGAGGACTATACACAATTTATCCTGTTGTACGTGGTAGGTGATAGCTAAACAAAACCACATCATTGAGATAAAAATAGTTGATCGAAGTTGAATACATTATTTGATGATTGCACGTATTTGCAACTGATAGAATAGTAGTGCTAAACTATCAATCGAGCCATCGCTTTACTTGATTTGTTTAAGATAACTATACATATAATCTCAGAGACAAAATGATTCATGTGTATAATTTCATATACTAAAATGAGTTTTTACTCATAGTGGATCTCTACTCAACTCTAACTAATTTGTTTTGGGTCAATCCACTGTGAATGTAAAGTTCCCTTGACACTAGTTTTCATTTTACAATATTTGAATTTGGGCCATCAAGTAAAGGTGACGAGTGTGAAACTACTTGAACTAATTAATAACGGGACAGATGAGCTTATAAATGCATAGTTACAGCAAGGAATATCTTCGTATAACTCGAACGAATAAAAGACTAATCATACAGCCATCATTTACATTTTACATTTTTACAGCCAATCCCTGCATTTCCCACATAATACAATAATAAATAAAAACTTTCTATACCTTGATCTTCAGTGAAGCAAACCCGTAATGAAAATTGAGCTCATGCAAAACGGGTAAGCATCCAACATGTGTTACTATATTAAATCTCAAGCAGTCATGCAAGTGTTCTTAACCAACCAAGAAACCGAAGATGCATGGCATCCATAACCGGTGACTTTTCCTCCAACCCTGTTGAAAACGGATTCATGATGAAGGTGGGAAAATCCCAAGCTAAAGAAAATGATATTCCAGGTTCTACACTACGCCCAAAAAGAGCATTTCAACAACATTATGCATAATCAGATCCCAATATTCACAAATCAAGTGTTAGAATATTGATAAAAAAAATATATATTTCTGGGATACTGTAATTTAACTTAGCTTGACATTTTGTAGCTTGACATTTTGTCAAATATATGAAAATATCTCATATTTATTCTTCTCATCATATCTTAAAATATATCTTATATTAGAATATTATTGACTATATTAGATGATCTCTTCGGAATAGCTTTTTATATTTTCCTTATATTTTATGAGTCTAATTTTATTATAAATGGGGTACATTCGTTCGTGCTTTATTTTTAATAAGAGAAGTACTTTTATACTAACAAGTATTGCTTAAGTTTGTGTGGTCCGTTTAGACAAGCTTATTGTGACAACATCTTTGAGGAAGGTGCCGCGAAGGAAAATTTTTATTTTTATTTTTTTAAAAAATAATTTCAATTCAATGGTTTAATAATGAAGTTGTCACCACTTTTTATTCATAGTAAAAATTGAAAAAATCTTTTAATTTGGTAAAAATTGGTCTTTTAAAAATAACTGAGTTTGAGAGTCTAATTATAATCACGAAAGATTGAAAACTTAATCCGACTGGCCCACTAATACTTTCATCTCATGATGGTTACCCAAAATTTGTTGTGCTTTAATAATTTATTTTTTTCCATAAAAAAATTTACAAAGAAAAGGAAGAAACAAAATATAAGAAAATTTATACTTGATTCTATATATCCTTTGGTTCAATGAGGAATTCAAAGTCACATAATTCTTCTAAAAAATAAGTGTGTATTGGTTAATTTTACTAAGTTTAATTTGTATGCATTGGTAGTATAAAAAATTTTTATACTATCATTCAATCATTTGTTGCTACATCAACAAAAGTAAAAGTAAAAATAATTAATAGTAACAATAATTTATAATATTATTTTTAAATGTAAATTTTTTTTTTATTGTGACATCACAAAACTCTTCTATTATGTTCTCAGTGATTTATCTTTGTATAAAAAACTTAATAAATATTATATATATATATATATATATATATATATATATATTATAAAATAAACACCAAGAAAACTTGTATTTTTTATTTTAAAAAAAAAATACAAATTAATGTTACTATCTATAATTTATTTTCTTAATATATTAAAATTTTAAGAATTAAATTAAATATATGTATGTATAAATATATCAATATTTTATATTATTATATGCAATATATTTTAATTTGTTAAAACATTAATATGTAAATATGTGAAATTATTGATAAAGGGTGTTTTGGTCAAAAAGTAAAATAACAAGTATCAAAAAATGGAAAAATAATTAAAAAAATAAAGAAAAATAAAATAAAATGCATCATTTCTCATGTTTTCAGGGGTAGGGGGTGTATGACTTATAAATAAAGGGGAAATGAGTGTATGGCTTACAAATGGAGGGATAGAAGTGCATGTTTTAGAAATAAAAAAGAGGGGAATGTAATAAAATCTTCTCTAGAGGGAGGGGAATGTATTTTACTCTTTTGTATATGGCAAAAATTGAAAAAACTTTCGTTTGAGAAAAAAAAAAAAACTCAAATTCGATATGGGTATAATAGATAAATAAAAATTAATATTTTCTTAATTTGATAAATACATAGATAAAGCGAAAAAAAAATGGATAGTTCAGATGCAACAGAGTAAGCAGAAAACAGCAATGCCAAAGCCACTGTGCATACAAAGGAAAGTTTTTTTTTTTTCCTCGTATTATCCTCATCATATCTTAGAGTATATCTTAGAATATTAGTGAGTGTCTTAGATGATCTCTTAGGAATAGCTTTTATATTTTCCTTATATTTTATTAGTCTAAGTTTATTATAAATGGGGTGCATTCGTTCGTGCTTTATTTTTAATAAGTACTTTTATACTAACAAGTATTGCTTAAGTTTGTGTGGTCCGTTTCGACAAGCTTATTGTCATAACATCCTTGAGGAGGGTGCCGCGAAGGAAAAAAAATTATTTTTAAAAAAATTAAATCTTCAATTCAATGGTTCAATAATGAATTTGTCACCAATTTTCATTGATGGTAAAAATTGGAAAAATCTGTTAATTTGGCAAACACTGACCTTTTAAAAACAATTGAGTTCGAGAGTCTAACTGTGATTATGGAAGAGTAGAAATTGAATGCGACTGTACCACTAATACTTCCATCTCATGACGGTCACTCAAAGATTGTTGTGCGAAATTAAAATAATAATTTTGATAATTTATTTTTTCCCTAAAAAAGTAAAACCTAAAAAACATTTACAAAGAAAAGAAAGAAACAAAATATAAGAAAATTTATACTTGCCCCACGTATCATTTGGTGCAATGAGAAATTCAAAGTCATATAATTTTTCTAAAAAATAAGTATGTATCGGTTAATTTTATTGAGTTTAATTTGTATGCATTGACTGTATAAAAAATTTTATATTGTTATTCAATCATGTGTTGGCACATTAAAAAAAGTATAAGTAAAAATAATTAATAGTAACAATAATTTATAATTATTAATTTTAAATGTAAAATTTTTTTATTGTAACATCACAAAACTCTTCTAATATGTTCTCTATGATTTATCTTTATATGAAAAATTTAATATATATATTAGTATTCTAAAATACACACCCAGAAAATTTGTATTTTTCATTTTTCAAAAAAAAATTACAAATTAATGTTACTATCTATAATTTATTTTCTTGATATATTAAAATTTTAAGAATTAAATGAAATATATTTATATATAAATATATCAATATTTTATATTATTATAAGCAATATATTTTAATTGGTTAAAACATTAACATGTAAATATGTAAAACCATTGATAAAGGGTGTTTTGGTCAAAAAGTAAAATAATAAGTATTGAAAAAATGGAAAACTAATAAAGAAAAATAAAATAAAATGCATCATTTCTCCTTTTTTAGGGGAAGGGCATGCATGTTTTAGAAATAAAGGAGAAGTGAGTGTATGGTTTATAAATAGAGGGATGGAAGTGCATGTTTTAGAAATAGAGAAAAGGGAATTGTAATAAAACTTTCTCTTAGGGGAGGAGATTGTATTTTACTCTTTTATATATGGAAAAAAATAGGAAAAACTTAAAAAAAAAAATGCAAATTTGATAAGGGTATGTATAATAGATAAATTAAAATTAATATTTTCATAATTTGATAAATAAACAGATGAAGTGAAACAAAAATTTAAAAAAAAAGTGGATAGTTGAGATGCAACAGTGTGAGTAGAAAACAGTAATGCCAAAGCCATTGTGCATTCAAAGTTCAGTTCTAGCTTACCAATATCTGCAGCTACTCGATGAGCACACATAACTCCTGAAAAAGCTACTGCGATAACACCTTGTCCAGGGAAGCAGCTATCACCCACACAGTAAAGACCATTTATACCCTGAAGGTTTAATCGATGTATGGCCAACTTTAATCAGCACATTCTTCAAGCATAATGGAATGTGCTATAACTGAACCTGCCATTAATATCTTGAAAGCAAACTTACTGTGGTATTAAACGGCATTCCCAATAATCCCCTCGGAATTTTGCGAGGCATTGGTCCATAAGTTCCCTCATCTCGCGCTAGGTATCGCCGGTGTGTCTTCGGTGTCCCTACCTACAAGGATTCTTAAAATTTCAGAAAACAGGTACATAATCATAACAACTTCAGAATCAATTCAGTTTTCAGCTTTTATTTTCAGTTATATATAAAATTTAAGTTTCATAATAATTTTTTTTAAAATCTGAAACAATCGAGAGATTCATCCATCGAGACAGATAATTCAAGCAAGTACATTTCTGCAGAAAGCTTCAGTCCTCACAAATGTTTGCACCAATAATTCTTTCCTACTATACATATTGTCTGTCAGCATCTTTTTTATTTTGGCTAAAAGAAGAAATCGTATTAGAGAAAGCAAAGCAGTAATAAAGATGCAGAGCAGTCACACCACCTAGAGTTTTATTCAGTTTGTTTTCCACAATGTATTAAGTTGCACCGACACCGTTTAAGCAGTATATGAGGACAAATGCCATAACTCATACCTCCATAAAATCAATGGATGATCTTAGACCTGGAAACAACTTCTTCTCTAATCTGCTTATGATTTCATCTGCTACAAGCTGCTTCTTTGCCTCATATTGTTCTCTTCCAATTCCCTAGTACAGAAAACGGTGACATATTTGATATTTTTACATATATGCTAATCAGCAGAAGAGTAAAACAGGAGGCATGGAAGAAAATTTAGGTAGGTTCGACGATAATAGATGCACGTAAGGTGAAAGTTTTCAACTTTTTCAGTACTCCCTACTTTCTACCCATTATTGCATACCTCCCAATCGTCCATGGAAGAAGTTGTGAATATGTGAAGGATATGACGGCCTTCAGGAGCCAGTGATGAATCAAGAACAGTTGGTATACTTAAAAAGATACTTCCATAAGGCTTCTCTAATTCAGTCCAGTCGCTCTACAAAAGTGCCATAAAATAATAATTAAAACACATAAAGTTGATTGTTTATTCATTCAAAGGCAACAAGACCAGTAAGAAATCAAGTTGAGGAAACTTCTAACAACCTCAAGCACAAAATGGTGACAATCTGTATCTGGTGGCAAAACCTCAGCTTTAACCCCCATGTGAATTGAAAGAAAGGATGGAGCCTTAACATAAACTTTCTGGAAGTTCTCTTCCTCTTTTGGAAGCGCTTCTCCCTTTAGCAACTTTCCTACAGTGTAACATTATGCAATTAAGTACTAACTAAGTGAACTCACGAAAGCAAAGCGAGAGAATAGATAATCATTCAATGATTAACAACAATGTCTTATAAAGATCCTTCTTAGAAACCAACCAAATGTATCCCATCTGGTTGCATTTGATATTATGGTTTTTGCAAAGAACTCTCTGCCATCTGAAAGCCTCACTCCTACCTGCAAAAAACATAGCATAATTCGTGGGAAACAAAATGCATCTTTTCTAACTATGTCATCCTTTTTGTTATGCTGATCTCACTTACAGCTTTGCCATTCTCAAGTATAATATTAGTGACATTCGCCTTGTAGAGTATCTCACTACCCTGATCAACTAGACCTTTTGCTAAGGACTTTGCAATCCCACCAACACCCCCGAGAGGGTAGTTAATCCCACCAAAGTGTCTGTCACATAGAACCTGGACAGGGAAAGTGTAAAAAAAAAGAGTTGAACAATGAAGCAGGAAATAAAGAGCAAGAGAGGTGGAGGTAAACATGCAATCAGCCACTATACTTGACCGAAGTGTTTAGAATTTTGATTTGTTCACAAATTTTTCAAAAAACAGTGTCAAATGTCACGTCTAAATATCCAAATATGCCTCAGTGCTTTTGCATCATCTTTCCACCATTTTAGAATAGTTATGAGATGGGGAAATATAAAAGGCCAAAAACAGGGCAAATAATAATAAAAGGATAAAATAACAAAATTCAGAAAATGTAGAATTAAAATATTCTGTGAATTGACATGCTGACTTAATTAAAACATTCAGGAAGTAACTAGGACCAGAAACAATCAATGTTGTATCAATTTCAAGTTAGTTCGATTACTTGCTTTCTCTTCTTGCCAGAAAATGATTTTTTCCATCCACAGCAACTAATACCAATGAATGAATTATGACTCCTATATGCTGTCGAAAGTATAATAAGAACACAGCTTAAACTGAAAGCATGCAAAAAGATAGGTCAACAGGTTTACCATGCTTGCATTGATCATTGGTGTCTGCAAAGCATTAACTGTGCTCACTATAAAACACTGCAATGCCAGAGTTTATATGAATGAAAATTACCAATCACGGGCCAACAAATAAAATAATAAATGCATCAGTTAAACTTCTGACTCAATTGAGTGAGTTGTTTCATCTACCTCAGCATCTATGAAAGACAATAACTGTGGATCTTTAATGTACTTCCGAGCTATGGCCCCAGCATTTTGAGGCATATAAGAAGCTGCCATATTATTACACATCAGATAAGTAGATGGCTAAAACAAATGAAAATATTGATAGAATGCTAAATTTTTGGGGGAACTCAGAAGGTGTAAATGGTTAAGGAGAACTCTTATCAATAGTGCATCAGTATTAGGCATGCCATGCTTATTATTAGTTAATAGATATTGCCCACCAACATAACTGTTGTACAGACAAAATATACCAAACATAATAATGGCAAGAACATCCTTTACTCTGTTCAAGACATAGCAAAAGTTCATCAGATCCTCACATTGATTGGAATCTTCATATTGAAGGTTGAACCTAATTAACTATCACAATTGGGTATTCAGAGCCCACCTAGGAGATTAATGTTGGTTTTTCTAAAATGCTTGTGTTTCATAGAGATTCTCCACCCTGCCAAAATAACTTCACTACATATAGGAAGAGTAATTCTCTAGGTTACCCATATTCTGGAAGAATGAAAAAATTGATCTCATGAGGTACTTACACAAGCATCACTACTTACATCTTGTAGTGATTCTATGAGGATAAAAACAGTTGATTTAACTAGTTGTATACTCCTACATTTTAATGTCTTTAGACACATAATTGTAAATAACATGTAGGTCGTGCTGTATTCTCTTTTCACCCTTTTCTTCTCCGAATACTTCTTTCAAGTCATCTGTTAATCTTGCAGCTGAAAGATAACTCCTTCCTATCAATCAAAATACTGAGAAGATATACCAAGTGGAATTAGAAAAGAGAATCATATGTCAAATTACCGTTGGAATTGAAGTTTACATTTTAAAGCTCACAGCCTCTATTTTAACATAAATAAAGAAATAAAAAGTACCTACTGTCAAGCACTCGAGTGGCTTCTGGAAAAACTGTCCAAAAAGGTATAGGGGCTCCTCAAGTGACTTCAATTCCAACGAATTCAGGGCATTGAAAATCTATAAATCACAATATAAGCTCTTAAAAAGATGAATTACTAGTAGAGGCAAAAATGCCTTAGGGGGGCTGCAGTCGCCTCAATTAAGACAAACCTTCCAGCATTCACCATAGAATTTGAGGATACCCTCCTTTTCATGGGGAAAGTAACTGGTCAATTCTTCAATGAATTTATCGTATTCTCTGTGCACTAGAACAGACAGGTTATTGGGTAGATGAAAATGAACAGTTGTTGGATCAGGTATCACCTGCATCTTACAACCAACTGCTTCCAATGCTTTTGTTATTAAATTAAGATTACCCTACACAAATTTAAGATTCAATGTTATGATCCTTGGAATCACATGATTCAATATAAACGACAACTAATTGTTAATTCCTTATGCTACTATTGGCTAAGTTATCATTCCATTCATCAAACTAACAAACTAACCATTATTCTGAACCTAGTTGATCAGAATCCAAGCTTTATACAAAGCAACTCATGCTCATGGCATTTTCATTGAAGAAAAATCCACCTTATGCTCTTGATGATTCCTTAGTTTACTTGTCATATGTTCATTCTTTTGTTTTACACTAACGTAAAGAGCAAACTAGCCCCAGTCAATTTGTTCAGCACCACGAACTAAGCATAGTAACATTGATACTAACACAATTGTGTGTTTACTTATTAACATGCAAAAGCCAAAAAAGTACTCGTAAGCTACATATATAGAGTTATTTCCAGTGCATAGCTACCAGGAAGAAGCAGCAAATCCCTCAAATTAGACAGAGCATTCAAATTTCTTCACTGTAAAATATTCAGCTCACACCCAAATGATTAACACCATTGACCATCCATATCTTATCACATCATGAATAAATTGCAGTCAATGACAACACAACAAAACCATACGTACCAAAAACAATAACCTAAGCCTTGTCCTAGTTGGAATCGACCACATGTATCAAATGATGCAATAATTCCTTATCACAAACCATATCTGTACCTAAATCATTGAAATCTAAATCACAGACACCAAAATGAATTTTAAAAGGAAAAAACTGACCTTATCACTAAAACCAAACATGACAGAAGACCCAACATCAAAAGTATACCCATCTCTCTGGTAAAAACCAGAGCTTCCACCAGGAATCACATACTTCTCCAAGACCAAAACTCTTCCACCCTTCACTGCTAACTGAGTCCCAGCAACCAACCCTCCAATCCCAGACCCTATAACAATTGCATCAAAACTTTCACCACTATCTCTTCTCCCACTACCTTCACTCTCCACCACCACCTCTTCCACCGCAGATTCCGACCCCACCGCCAGCACCCCTTTTCTTCTATAAGTTTTTGTTCCATGCCTCTGAGCACTGCAGCAATACCCAGATGCAAATTTACTTCCTTTGCAACACCAAGAGGTTAAAGATTGAAACTTTGGATGCGGGGTGTGGTTTTGAATGGTGGGGTGCAAAGGGGTGTTGAGGATAAGAGAGGTGGAGCTGGAAAAGGCATGATGAGGAGCAGAAAGCAAAGGGGAATTGAGCATGGTTAGGCCTTAGTAGTGGTGGATGGTTGATGGAGGAATAAGGTGGGAAGTGTTTAGGAGTTTGTATATATATGTAAATGGTGGTGGTGGGTGATTGTGTGGATTCCACTCACTGATTAAACTGATTCCTCGTGGGAACAAAGACAAATAGCGTTGTTTTTCCATGGTTGTGCACTGATTACGAAGTTCATTGATATAGGAAGGAACGTTTGGATTCATGGAAACCTTGTAGAGTGGATTGAATTGGTATAAAATTAAGCGGCGAGAAGCGCAGTCACATGATTACATGAAATACGTGGTACATTAAATTTTTTTTGTTCCTATAATACTCTTAAATTAGACAATACTAATATTAATAATAAAAGACTCCTAAATATCTATTGTCACTCCACATTTAATGCTTTTATTTTTGTATATTTCAAAACTATCCTTGATTGAGAGTTAAGATTGTTGTTTTATTCTTGTTTGGTGTCACTTTCATATTTCAAATTATATGTTATAATTATGCTAATTACTATCAAATATAAAAATTAAAATTTTTAATTTAACAATTTGAAAATATAATAAGTCTTTGATGCATGCAAAGTAAGGTAACTATTTATATCTCTATTTTGTGATATTCCAAGAATTTTTGTTTTAATTTTTGAGATTGTATTTTTATATATTTTGGACATTAGGATTCTTTTAATTTTTCAATTTCCCGATAAAAATATATTTAAAAATTTATCTATTATCATTTAAATAATACTAATTAATACTAAATAAAAATAACAATAACTAAACTTTCAACTCAGCACAAGAAACTATTAATTTAACATAATGATTAACAAGAATTAGAAAATATAATAAAATAAAATTTAATTAACTTATCAAGTTTAATCAAACAAAAATATAACACTCATAAGCTTTATCAAAGTGTCCCTTTGTTATATTATGGTGTGCTGAAATCCTCCTACATATGATAGGTAAAGCACTTTATTAATTAGATTAAATAGTTTAACAGTAAATTCATACAAGTAATAACAAGTAAAAATAATTAACAATAAAAATAATAATAAATCATAATTACGACATGATATAAAAGAAAACAAGTAATAAAAACTAATTTAATGTATGAACTTAGATTATTTAAAATAAAAAGAACTAAAGAACAAAACATTATAATAAAATTATTGTTAACAGAAATAAATTTGGAATCCTATGTTTCTTTAATATTTATTTAATTATATCAACACCAAAAGATTTTGTGTGCATAGTGTCCAGTACATGCTTTTTAGTTACGTTGTTTTTTCTATTAAATTAAGTTTACGTTGTTTGTATATTACAATTTGTTAATATGTCTTAAATGTCATTAAATTTTAATTAATATTTTTTAAGAAATAGTCATTATTATAATATTTAGATAATTATTGAATGAAAAAATTTAAAAAAAAACTAGTCAATATTTATATGTAAATAATTATGTTAAAGAAATTAATTATTAGTACTTTCAATAGAAGGGGCATTTTAGAGAAGTCAATTAAAAACCACTATAACTAGAAGTGGCAATAAATATTTGGGAGTGCCAATAGTCACTCCCTAATAATAAAGGTAGACTAATAGTTTTATTACAAAAAAAGAAAGTAAAATGTACTAATTTCCTTAAAACATTTCGAAAGCGTTTGTTTCAAGGTTGAAATTAAGTTTATAGGAGTGCGATTTCCAAGAATATAGTAGTTTTATTAAAAAAAAACAACAGAGTAAAATGTACTAATCACCTTAAAGCATTTAGGAGGTATTTGTTTCAAGGTTTGAAATTAACTTTCCAGCAATATGATTTCCATGAATAATATTCTTGGGAATTTTATTCTTGAGTATATTTAAAAAATTGTTTGTTTAGCATTAAACATTTCTAGAGTTATTTATTAAGATTCCTAGGAATAAATTTAAAATTTGTTTGTTTTATAATTGTGAACACCATATTTTTGTTTTCAATTTATTGTTGTTATTATTATTGTTATTTTTTGTTTTGTGTGCATTTGAATTTAAATTTAATTTCAGCTGATAAAAAAAAAATCAAATCAAAATCTTAACTTGCTCAATAAAATAAATCAATTAAAATCCTAATTGACTTAATCCTAACAAACCCCAAAACCTCTCTGTTTTGCTCTCTATATAATAATGAACCACAAAAAAAAGGAGGGGGAATTCATTCACCATTCCCTTGCTTAGCCTCCATCACCATCATCAAATTTCCATCTTTGATTCTATTTCTCACATAACAGCCACTAATTCATCATTCTTTTCCATTGAATTCATCACCACTATCATAACTCATCACCATTATTATCATTACAATCCTCTCACCAAACCACAATCCTTCTACCATCAATCATAAGTCATCATTATCAATAAACCTCATTGCTATCAGCATCTTCATCTTGGATTTTATTTTCTATCATCATTCTCATCTTAGATCTTATTTTTTATCATAGCTACAATCATTATTAGCTTTGCATAGCCTTCAGAACCACTGCAATCACCATCTCCACAGAGTCATCGCTATCACAGTAATCATCCTTAATCACTGTGCCACTTTTTCCTCATGGTTTTGTTTCTTCCTTACTCCCACGTTACCGTGATCAAGTAAGTGTGGTCTTCTTTTTATTTTACTTTTCTTTTTATTTTAGCTTTATTTTTTTTCCTTTATTTCTTTTAAAAAATAATAATTTGTTAATTAAAATTCTTTTCATAAATAAAATCAATCAACACATTTTTATTTTTGTTTCTTAATTAAAATCCGTAAACACACACTAATTTTTTACAAGCACGACATGGTTTTGAGTTCCTCATTGTACCAGAGGTTACGTTGGCGTAGCCAATAACTATCAAGCCAAAATTAATTTTTCTTCAAATTTTGTTCTCTTCTCTCTTTTTTCTCATTTACTCATTTATTTATTTGTATATAATTGTTACATGTTTTGGGGATAAATAAACATTATTAAGTTATAAATTAATTTGCATAATAAGCTCTAAGGTAACTATATTTATGCAGATGTATTAGGGGTGCAGTGAGATTAAGTTTTCACCCTTCTCTAATCATAATCAGACTCCCATACTCAAATCTTTTTAAAAGACCAATTTTGATAAAATTAAAGGTTTTCCAATTTTGGCTAAAGTTAAAATTGGTGGCAACTTCATTTTTAAATTTATTTCTTTTTAGGAATAAATTTTTGTTGTCATTTTGTTATGACTCCCTCCAGGCACGTTGTAACAATAATCTATATTCCCAAGAATGTATGTCATAATTTCCAAAATACCCTTAAAACAATCATAAAAAGAGAAAAAAATCAAATAATTGAGGGATGCTTTAGTAATTGTGCTTAATCACTGTGATTCTCAAGTCATGGAAATCTGTTTTACCCACAATTCAATTTGGGAATGAGATTTCACTAAATTATAGAAAAATATTTTACCGTGGAATAATTAATACCTGAGAAAATTTTTATAAAACTTGTAATAAACATAAGAACACATCATTCCCAACTACCTGTTCCTAAGAATAATTAAATATACCCCAAAATAAACGTCCCGTTACAAATGACACTTCACCTTAATTATTTGAAAAATCTACACTCCATCCCATTTCACTAAATACATATTTGGTGTATTCATTTTTATAGTTTCTTTTTTAATATTAAATAATAACAAAATTAATTTAATTTTGGTACATTGATACAAATATTAGTATATCTAATTTCACACATTCTTGAATTTTTATTGGATGACAATTAAAAATATTTTATATTGTTGGTTCACGAAAATTGAATTCATAAATAATATTAAAAATTGTATTAAGAGTTAACAAAAATTATTTTAATTGAATTTAATAATAATAATTTTAAATCATGAAGATATGAAAATTAAATAAAATATTTAGAATAATATTAGAATATATAAATAAATACTAACTATTTTTAAAAATAAATAATAAATAATATTGGTAATAAATAATATTAATATAAAATATAATTATTATTAATTAATCATTTAATTAACATAGTTAATAGTTGATTATCTAGTATGTTTTGACACTATTTGATATTTCTATTGATTGATTTATTTTACAATTATTAGTTTATAAATTTAATTTTGATATACTAATAATATAAAAGAGTTCTATAATGTATTCATCAAGTAAATACTATCACGTAGTCAAAGTGATTTATTTTTATATCTACTACTTGAAAAGTGATTTAAATAGAATCGTTAAATGGATAACGTAACAGTGTAAAAAAGTTTACATTATCGATACATCAAAAACAAATTCTCATTTTATTATAATTTTATTTTTGCAATATTACATATTCATATAATAAATTATAAAAATAAGAAATATATATTATTTTTTCTCATACATTTTAATATTTCTAACTTCTACATTTTGATCATAATGCGTGTGATGAACAAAGAAACATACAAAGTAATATTATTTATGAATCATTTATAGATCAATTTAAAAAAAATGATCATTAAAATATTAATTTCTAGTAACTATTTTAAATTTTTATTTTATATAATTATATTTTAGATTAAATATTATATAATTTATCATGTATTATAAATCTATCTATTAATTTTTATTAATTTATATATTTTAATATCATTTGAATATTTATTTAATTTTAAATTATTAGTTATTTAATATATTTATTATTAAATTTTTAATTAAAATAATTATTTAATTATAAATTTTAAATTATTTATCATTTTGATGTAGAAAAGTGATTATCATAGATAAGTTTATTTAACATTTTATAGGTATCAAACAATATGAAATCAATAAAAAAAATTAAAGTCATTATTTTAAATAATTTTTTTTTTATTTAATATATAATTTGTGAAAATCAAATTATAAAAGAGAATACACCAAAGTCTAAACACATCCTTAGTGAAATGGGGTGGAGTGTAGGTTTTTCTAAAGAAATAGAGTGTAATGTTATTTCTAGATACCTCATGATGGGTTAATGGATTTTACTCTTAAAAAAAATCCATTCCCTCCTATTCCTTGAATTTGAGAGACCAAAAACATGAAAGGATGGTGAAATTTGGTAAAATGGAGCCAGAGATAAACAGATGCCATATGTATTACAAATGACTAAATTGATATAAAAAATTATTTTTTTTAGGTGAACTGAAAGCTCATCTCAGTCCAAAATTGTTTAAATCAAGTTTGCATTTTAAAATTTGACTCATTATACTTTTCAAATTGAGTTTGGGTTACACTTGAGGTTCATCTCACTCGACTCAGAGTCAAATAATAATTATTTAAAAAATTTATTTTTAATATTATTAGTGATAAATTATAATATTTTATATTTCAATTAATTTAATATATATCACTTGCTATTATTTTCACACTAACATGATTTATTTTAAATATGCATTATAAAATAGAAAATGTTTCACGTCCCGAAACAATTCCCGGACCGACTGACATGGCATGATATCATTCATTATCTTCCACCACCATGATTGGTCATGCTTCTCTCTTACCAATGGGCAATTGCCATGTCAGTCGGGATTATGCATTTCTGGCAATTTCTTCGGGTTGTCTAGCAATACTCTTATAAAATATCTCTTGAGATTTTATCATTACTTATAAAATTTTATAATTTTAATATATATAATGTTATAATTTTCATATGTTTTCCAGAAGTAGGATTTACCCAATATGATCCGTTCACTAATCAAGTAATTATCAAATTAAGTTCAAACTCAAATCAAAAGGTCTCGATAAAAAGGTGAGAGGAGTGAATTAAGTTACCTAGACCATTGCATCATTGCATTAATAGTCAAGACAAAAACATAAAGTCATGTGATATTTTTAAATGATCATGTGATCTATTAATAACTTATAATCCTAACTATTTATATATGGTTATATGACTTAAATTTAACCTTCTCACTCCCATATAAAACTATTTGTCTCATTAGATACATCCCACACACACACACATATATATATATATATGGACCCCATATTTTTTTAATTTAAAGAATATAATTTTGGATATGACATAAAAATATCAATTAAAGATTTTGTTAATTTCTTTGAAATTAAATATTTGTTTTGAATATTAATACATGAAGTAAAATCAGTTATAATTTCGAATTAATATTATCATGTTAGAATTGGCTAGAAAAGGAGCCATGAGACTGAGGTGAGATGGTATAGAATCTCTCATTCCTTAACCAAATGTGGAGGGTTTAATTCTTGCATTGGGAATGAAACAACTTCAAAATCTTTGATGAGCATCTACTTATTAAACGAGCTTACCATGTATGCAGGAATTAGATGTATGCAGGAATTAGTCAATGTATTTGGTGATGGATACATTGACTGAATACATTGAGAAACAAAAAAAAAATATCTAGAAAAGAATATTTGCTAAATTTGATAATATCAAATCAAATATAAATAACACATTTAGAATTAAAAAATATGAATGTAAATTCTACCAAACATGTGCATTTAATTATTTTTATTGGATAATTTTTCAAATAATAGATATAAAAATTAACTATCCTGACTTATTTGACAATATATAATTATATGATTATGTAAAAAAAAATTATACCATCAATATGTAGCAATTAAATCCTAAAAAAATTAGTAGTAAAAAATTTTACTCATGATAAAAATCGATACAACTTAGACCAAAGTAGTGTGATCCAAAAACTTTAGATATCATTAAAAACAGAGGAGTAAAATTGCGTTTGCTGCTGCTTCAACATTTGAGGAATGTCATAAAATTTCGTTTGCAAAATGTTTATCTAAATGCACCCTTCAAGATAAAGTAATTATCATTAACTCATTGATACGGCTTAAGTCAGGCTTTGAAATGAAGATTAGCATTTACTAAATTTTACATTTGAATTTTAAAGAAAAATGTAAGAGCAGGCAAGCATACTATTTTAAAAAATTATCTGCCAACATTTTCCTCAAGAATATACTATTTATAATTAGTTTATTGTTATTTATTATTTTGTGTGCTTAGGGGTCGCATACTCGTCCTCGTGATAACGGACCATACCCAATCAAAATATTCGGTAGCCCAAAAGTAAAGCTGGCCCTTCATCACGTCGTCTCGTGCCTACCGCATGTTTTATTAAGGGCATGCATCTTCGGGAACAAAAAAGAAATAAATAATTATTTCCACTCTTGGTGTGTGAGACCCTCTCTCAAATCATAACTCATTCATAGAATTTGTAGATTCCAGTGAAAAGAAGAAAATAAAATTTAAAAACACCGGGGCTTTTTAATTATTTATAAGAGTTTAGGGTTTAGTTTAATTTTAATGCACTGATACTGTAAAAATATTTTACACTATTATCCAATCAAAATATTTCATTTTGATGACTTATTAAGTAATGAGTATAAAAGTTAACTATGATGACTTATATGACAATACATGATTGAATTAATGTGTAAAAAATTTTTACATCGTCCTTGTTTGTAATTACTTATACTTTTAAACTAAACTTTTTAAAATTTATTAAATTAAATATCAAACTATAACAGTTAATTATAATTTATTAATGTTTAAGGATTCATATTTGAAGCAGGATCAATTATAATTTTGACTTATTGCCATGTTATTAAAAAATTTATTATTAGAAAGAATACTTGTTAAAATTAAGTGCAATAAATTAGTCATAGTTAAATATTTAGAGATTATAAGATATTAATTTAGTAGTGGGACTAACAAATGTAACAATCATAACTCTATTTAAATTAAAGCATATTCCATTCAATTAGTTAATTCAAAATAATTAAAATATATATTTACTTTAAATATTAAATTTAAAAATTGGAGATAAGATAACCAAAGTTTGTTTCAAGCTTTTCGTTTGAGTCGTATATTTATTTTATAGGTTGATATTTAATATAGAATAACTAGAAGTTTAACCCCCCCCTCCCCCCAAAACTATGATAGCTCATACCTTGAAGAGATTAATCACTGTTTCTGACGGTGAATATCCTGAAAAATAAAAAATTGAAACTTTTGAATTTAGAATCAATTATAAAGAATATCTGTTAAAATTAAGTACATTATCTTAAGTGTATATAACGCATCTAAAATTAAGAAATATGATATTGAACTAAAATAAATACATCTATATTGTCAACTAAATAAGAGGTGAACACAATAGTGGCCAATAGTCAACAGTGCAAAGTTCAAATCATAATTTTATATAGAGAATAAACTATAATGATGATTTAATTTAAAGTCAATACTATAATAATAATTGCAATGATTGAAAAAATTAGGCCAAATTAAGTCTAATTGATAATATATTTATAATATGATATAATAAAATAATAAGTAAATCATATTTAATTTGTCTTCAAAATTATATAAATATGATCATATATGTAGTAAATTAGTGTAATAATATACATTAAAAAAATATAATATGACTAAAAGTGATTTCATCTTAAAATGTTATAATGCATTAATAGGATTTTCATAAGTTTTTTTAAAATAATCGTGTATTAATCTCATTAAGAATAATTTGTTGTATGCCTAAACTTTCCCTACAATAGGTTTCTAATTACTGAATAAAATTTAGATTATCCCCGTAAAAAAAATCGATGATAGCTTAAAAGTTATAGAAGATAAGCATTTAAAATAATATTTTATAGCTAATATGATAATTATTATTGGAAATCAATAAAGAGAAGCATTTAATAATTAAAGTAAAATATCGTATATTTGTTTCTCAAATCATATATTTTAAATTTAATTTATATCTATACAATTAAATTATATATTAATTTTTTAATCAAATTCTATATATACTATTCTACTTAAAGAAGCAAAATCAGTAAGCCAATATATATATTATCATATGAATAAATATGTGCAATATTGGCTTAAATAATTATTGAAATTTAAGAGAGAGAAACGCTAAAGAATTAAAGTTAAAAATTTATATATTAATTTTTTGAATCAGGTATTATTTTTTTGAATCAAATTTTATATATTAAAATCAAAATTTAGATTTCAAATATAAATTACGATGTAACTAAGCATATATGTATAAATTATTCTATTAAAGGAGTGTTTGGTTGAAGGATAAAATTGTGAATAAAAATTATATGAATGAGTTTCATTTATTATTTTACTCATAGAACTCATTCATGTAATTTCTATCCCTATATTTACTTGATAACCAAACAAACTGCACCCTAAAAGAAACAAAGTCAATAAATCAATATATATATATATATATAATTAGCATATAAATAAATATGTACTATTGAATTTAATAAAATCTGGATGATAGCATAGCTAAAAAGTATATAGAAAAAACATTTCAAATATAATCTAATGATTAATACAGTAATTATTAGAAATCATGAGAAAGAAATATTTAATAATTAAAGTAAAAAAGAATCATGTACTAATTTTTTGAGTCATACATTCTAAAGTTTATGAATTTTATTAATATCCATATTCTAAAAAATCTTATATTCTAAACTATATTAATATCTACCTTATGGTTTGCTAGAAGTTACCCAAAGAAGAAATATATTTATCTTTTGTATTTTCCCTCAAATGTTGTTGAAGTGATTAATATGAATCATTTGGATTTTTTAATGAAATTTTAGTAATCATCCTTATGTAGAAGAATGATGAAGGAGCAATGAGTAAACTTTAAGATAATGTAAATGAAATTCACAAATTATTAAAAAATAATTGTAATTGTTTCATTGTGTTTGTCATATAAAAAGATTATTATAATCCCAATACAAATTATTTGTGTTAGAAATAGTAGGAACACCAAAACCTCAAAAAGTTATAGATACATTGAAACCATTTACAATAAAACAGTATAATTCCATTTGAGTAGCCATTCGTCCAAAACCTATGATTATCAAAGCTTCTTTCAGTTGTAGTCTTGGAGCAGATCGAACAACAAAGATAGCTCAGAGCCCATAGCATATGTTTATTTTCGGACTTATATTAGTTTGACTAAATGCTCAATTAAGTCCCTAGGGTTTATAGTGGAGGATAAATTAGTTTCTTAAATTTAAAAAATCTTATATTAATCCCTCAAATTTCATAAATAGGGACAAGTCAGTCCTTTCGTCAAATTGTTATCTGAGTTGTGTCCTGTTAATTTACTTACATGTACCATTAACTTATTTATATGTATTGTTAATTTTCATGGTGGTTCTAACTTATTCCACTTATCTAAACGAAGTCATTTTGGCCTTCTTTTTTATCATCTCTCTCATTATACCACTCTGCTTAGAATTTTTTTTTTACTTTAAATTATCATTTATTCTACACATAGCAAGGAGTAAGGCACATTGTGACCCACCATAAAAAGAACAGTATACGTAAGTAAGATAACAGAACATATAGATATTTCTATTAACAATTCAGATAATAATTTGATGGTGGGACTAACTTGTCCCTATTTATGAAATCTGAGGGACTAATATGAAATTTTTAAAATTTAAGGGATTAATTTATCCTCCACTATAGACTTGAGGGATTGAATTGGGTATTTAGTCTATTAGTTTTCTGTTTTTTTCCTACAAGTCAAAGGCGCGAGCGTACGTGCTTTTAATGTGGACATTTTTTTTATTATGAACATTCTACTAAATTTCAAATTATACATTTTGTTGTAACATTTGGTTAATTCGAATAATTTATCATTTATTTCTTTAGTAAAATATTAAGTTTAAATATTGTGAAATAGAAGATGGGTTTAAAAATTGTAAAACTGTTTTATACTATTATTCAATCAAAATATTTTGTTTTGATTATTTTTTAAGTACGTATACAAGTCAACTCTAATGATTTATTTGAAAATATATAATTAGATGATCGTGTAAAAAAATTATACGCCATCAATGCATAATAATTAAATCCTAGAAAAATTAGTGCTGAAAAATTTTACTCATGAAAAATCGATACAACTTAGACTAAAGTAGCGTGATCCAAAAAATTTAGATATCATGAAGAACAAATGAGTAAAATTGCGTTTGCTTCAACTTCAACTTTTGAGGATTGTCTTAAAATTTCGTTTTAAAAAAGTTTATCTAGATGTACCCTTCAAGATAAAGTAATTATCATTAACTCATTGATAAGGCTTAAGTCAGGCTTTGAAATGAAGATTAGCATTTATTAAATTTTACATTTGAATTTTAAAGAAAAATGTAAGAGTAGGCAAGCATACTATTTTAAAAAATTGTTTGCTAACATATTCCTCACGAATATACTATTTATAATTAGTTTATTATTATTTATTATTTTGTGTGCTTAGGGGTCACATACTCATCCTCGTGATAACGGACCAAACCCAATCCAAGTGTTCGGTAACCGAAAAGTAAAGCTGGCCCCTCATCACGTTGTCTCGCGCCTACCGCATGTTTTCTTAAGGGCATGCATCTTCCGGAACGAAATAGACAGAAATAATTATTTCCACTCATGATGTATCAGACTCTCTCTCAGATCATAACTTATTCATAGAATTTGTAGCATTCCAGTGAAAAGAAGAAAATAAAATTTAAAAACACCAGTACTTTTTTATTATTTATAAGAATTTAATTTTAATGTATTAACAGTATAAAAATATTTTATATAATTGTTCAATTAAAATATTTTATTTAGATAACATATTAAGTTACATATGTAAAAGTTAATTATAATAATTTATATAATAATACATAATTAAATTACTGTATAAAATTTTTTTACACCATCCTTATTTGTAATTACTTATGCTTTTAAACTAAACTTTTTTAAATTTATTAAATTAAATATCAAACTATAACAGTTGATTACACAAGATTACGGGTACAGAAGGAAAAACAAAAAAGAAAAAATGATTCAGTACAAGTAATTTTGCTTTGATTGTGAGTGACTGCTGTTCACTGATTCAGAGAGAGAGGCAGGAAATAGCGGCAACGAATTTGGATAATTGGATCCAACCGTTCCATACTTTCATACATCTTTCGCTTAATATTTGTTCACTCATTTTGATTTCATTTCATGAGTTACTCCTCTTTCTCTCTTCTTTTATCATCAATCCCTTCTTCTTCTTCTCCTGTAACAATCCGTAGAGAACATATATTATACACACGCACTTCACGATCTCTATCCATTTTAACACATTCAGGTAATTATTCCCTCACGCCTTTAATTTCTTTTTTATCTCTCCAAGTATATTTTTTTCCCATCTTTTTTTTAACAAATTAGTTAGTTTGGAATTATGGGGAAGTGTTTTATGATCCGACCCCACGTGTTTTTTTTTTTTTCCCTTTCGACACTAATCAATTTTTTTGCTTAATCAGGGTAAATTCTCTTCATTTATTTACTTAATTATTTTTCACCGAGAAAAATTAGTTATGCTTGTGCACACAATTACATACTCGTTTAATTACTTAATCATGTTTAGTCTTTGATTTAATTCTCAACATTCTGTTCAGGAGGGAATGCACTGCATAAAATGCTAATACAATGATGCTTTTTTTTTAAATTTTTTTTTTTTGGGTTTGGGGAGTTAACTATCTATTGTCGTGTAAAGAATTCATGCTTGTTTTACTGAAGCTGTGTGTTCACAGGATCAGGTTTTGGGATTGGTTTGAATATCATGGATCGCCTAAAATCCTCTCCGCGGCTTATGATTGTTTCGGATCTTGACCACACAATGGTGTGTATTTTCTAGTTACTATTTGCTCTTTATTGGCCCTATTAAGAGAAATTTAGGTTTTAATGGTTTGAATGTGAATTTGTGATAGATTCTATGACATTGTCTTATCTGTGTAGTTGATCCCATCTAGTGAAACACGGCTTAGTTGTTGTTGTTCATTTGGATGGTTTGTTTTGGTTTTTTTGGCTGTGAATTGAATTGGTCGGTATGTTTGTTTGGCTTGCAGGTTGATCACCACGACCCTGAGAACACTTCCCTTTTCAGGTTTAATGCTCTTTGGGAAGCCCATTATCGCCATGATTCCTTACTAGTTTTCTCGACCGGAAGGTCACCTACGCTCTACAAGCAGTTGAGGAAAGAGAAGCCCATGATAACTCCGGATATAGCTATAATGTCTGTGGGGACTGAGATCACATATGGTAAATCAATGGTTCCAGATAATGGATGGGAACAGTTTTTGAATGAAAAATGGAACAGGGATATAGTCATAGAGGAAACAAGCAAGTTTCCTGAACTTGCTCGTCAGGTATGATTTATATAGGTCGTTACAATGATCTGTCTAATGTTCAGGCGTGCACATTTACTATGGCTTATGTGATTCTGTGGTAACTATTTTGAGGTGGCATCTTACAATGTTTTGATTCTTGTATGGAATAACTGGTAGTGCAGGCAGAAACAGAACAAAGGCCACACAAAGTTAGCTTTAATGTCAAGAAAGAGAAGGCTCAGCAGGTGACAGATGCCCTTTCTAAGATTCTTGAAAAGCGTGGGGTAAGCATAGAATTCCTTTATATTTGTTGCTTTCCTCGCCTATACTGGAAAGTGGAAACCATGTGCATTGCAATTAGTTTTTTGTATGCTTTGTGTGTGTATAATTTGTATTTTCTGGCATTCTAGCTTGAACATTTAATATTGTATATGGTTCCATAACATTACCTAATTTTTGGTCAGTTGGATGTTAAAATAATATATAGTGGAGGAATTGCTTTGGATATACTTCCAAAAGGTGCTGGCAAAGGTCAAGCTCTTGCCTATCTGCTCAAAAAATTTGAGTCCGAGGGAAAGCCACCTGTTAATACTCTTGTTTGTGGTGACTCTGGAAATGATGCCGAGCTATTCAGCATTCCAGGAGTCCATGGTGTTATGGTTGGTGTTTCAGCTTGTTTATCGCCATACTTTACCTTATCAGTCAAAATTCATAGTGCTTTTCTTAGTGTGGTTGTTTTTGTTCATTGTGTAGGTAAGCAATGCGCAAGAAGAATTATTGCAGTGGCATGCAGCAAATGCAAAAGATAACTCAAAGATTCTTCATGCCTCAGAGCGGTGTGCATCTGGGATTATACAAGCCATTGGTCATTTTAACTTAGGCCCAAGCCTATCCCCTAGAGATGTTTCAGACATTACACAGGAAGTTGAAAATGCACATCCAGCTTATGAAGCAGTGAACTTCAATTTGTTACTTGAAAAGTGGAGGCGTGCAGAAGTTGAGAACTCCGAGCTGTTTCTTGCTGGTGTGAAGGCTGTTGCTGTATGATATCCTTTACTTTTGCAGACTTATCATGTGTTCTATTCGTGTTCACAGACTGCTGGGTATTTGACATGTGGTCCA
>CM062351.1:49372704-49722704 GCA_031216105.1 Dalbergia cultrata | reverse complement strand
GAGGTGTTGCCAATCCTAGTACAGAAAGGATACAAAATTGAGTGTTCTGAGAAGGTTAAATCACAGAGACTCGTATGAGCAGCATTTTGATATTTTCACATCTTCAGAATACAAGTGTAGTGAGATTTGGCAAGGTCTTCAAGGAGGAGGGTGTGAGTGATTGTACCGTTGTATGTGTACGGTGAACCTGTAAAAATGGAACAACAATTAATTTGTAATCCCATGACCAAAAAAAAAAAAAAAAAAGCTGACATTGATAGGTCAACTCAAACAGAGATTTTGCATCTTTCTTGTTACCTTTAGGAAAATTCTCCTCTTAGTGCAAAAGCAGCTCCTAGATCGGCTTTGACAACCCTCAGACCTCATGTTGAATTGTTGCCAGTTTTTTTGTTTTCACTCAACCCGGTAGACCTAGTCATGGAGTCATCAATTCCAGGGAAGAAATCCAACTTGCTTTCAGGGTCTTCGGGAGGTTCATATGCATGTACAGGAAAACAAATTGTCAATTTTTACCATAAGAAGCGTAATGAAATAGTAGTATACAATGCAAACATATTAGAAAATATAGTACTTGATACATGAAAGATGAAACATCGGTCAACAGATAGTCACATACGGATCACATCCTGGAATTCTGTTTAAATTATATATGAATACATGGACCAAACATAACTAATGTAAAATATTGCCCATCTCTAAAATTGGAAGTTGGTAATGTTGAAGGACAAGAATTCACAAACATGAAATGATATTGATTGTTGAATGAATTTAATTTTTCATCCCTCATGCCAATTTAATTTTTTACTCTAATACAGGGAAGTTTTAGCAAGTTATGACTTTTAAACTAGAGATGCAGGAAAGTCTAATGCAATTTTGACATCCAAAATGACAGTGGAAGGTTTCCACAAAGACATTGGACTGCACGAAGTGTTAAGAGAGAGCTTATTTGCCAAAGTGATTGATGATGTATTTTATTCCGCCATTGATATAAAAGCAAGCACACTCATAACATGCTTGAACCACTGCCTACCTTGAAGTCATTTTGCAACCAAGAAGCCTTTTTCAAGTAGGAATAGTCCATCATCCTTTTCGAATCATTTAAAACAACCTGCAGTTTCTTGCAATCTCATCTTCTGTATTCCAAACAAAGGCTAGATAGAGACAAGGAATAACAAGGAGGAATGATTATACAAATTTCAAATAAAAAATAGGGTAAAATGCATTTTAAACCCTTGAACTTTAGGATAATATCAAAACACAAAAACCCTTTGTACTTTTGTTATGTTACCTTTGATTCATCATCAACTTCTGTGGCAGCAGAGGCAAATTCTTGGATTGATAGTTAGTGGTTCTATTGAGATTCGTTGATCAAGCCAATTGCTCAATATGTTCTTGTACACCTGAAGAAAGTAGGGTATGATTAGATGAATGCATTGCAACTGGTTGCATCAATTGCAACACAACGACATCAACAATGCTAAAACTAACATTTCACTTACTACTTAGCAATAACTAGGTTCAAATACTTAGTGAAGATAAATTCTTACCCATAACTGATCTGCATAAGGTAGGTGGTTGATAAGGTAAAATAGAGTCATTAGCAAAGTGAAGAATTAGAAGCCCCCCAAATTCTATCAGCTAGAACAAACAAGAGCAAAATATACATCATCTAATGGCCACCACAAGGAGTAACAATTTATTGACTAACAAGATAATCAATTTAACCACAAAGAGGTGAGTTAAAGAAGAATATAAACGGCCACATGGCAATCAAAGAATGGAACTCCAAAGAGCTCAAAGTTGAATGACCCAATCCAAGAGCATACTAAAAAAAAATTGAACTTTATCCGCCCAACCCGAAACCAGAGGCTGCTTTCTATTATGTGACTAGCCTCTTCGATGCCCGAAATGGTTCAATAAAAATTCAATAAAAACTTTATCCGCTCAACCCGAAATGCTTTCTATTAAGCTCCTTTGCGTGATATGCACTTTCTAATTCAAAAGTTGGTACGGTTTTCCAAAAATCACACAAAATTTTCTACTCCATGAGGCACGTACCTTTTCCATTACACGCATCAATGGTCAAAATTCGTGCATGTTGCACAAATGCAGCAAAATCAGAATCAACTAACTGAGCCCCTGAATCTGCAATTAACCAATAAAAAAAAATGATCTATCTTCACCATAAATTTATTAGGTAGATGATGAGCAACATCATATTTGAATTTTTTTTTTACCATGTTTATTATCCTTTACAAGTTGAAAACCAAAACAAAAAAAAAAAAAAACCCCAGTGAGGGGAAAAAACAAAAGCGAAAAAATATGAATATTCCAAAACAGGGCAGAAAATATTCAAAATCTAATTTTATTAGCTGTAACTTGTAAGTGAACCAGTAGTTACAAAACAGTTACATATTACTCCATATATTCCACACATGAATAGGAAAAAGAAAACGGATTCTATGTTGACAGAAAAAATGGAAATTTTGGTGCCAAAAAATAGTATTATAATAATCGGACAACATGCATTAACTTGAGGGAGACAAATTACCTTTTGATGATCTTAGGTCACAAAATCGGTTTCCAATCAACTACAATACAAGGGATGTGAGATTTTGGGCCAAATTTGCGGGTCCTTCACCCGGCACCGTTCACCCAACAATGGACAACGATGAATGTCGAGGTGTGTTAGAGAGGCAGGCACCCTTTCTCCTGTCATATTCTCCAGCTTGTCACAATGGCAAATAGATAAAGATTGGAGGGAGGTGAGATGGGAAAGTCCGTTGCAGTCCAACGTCTCCAGACTTGGAGAGAGCGGCAGAGTCAGAGACTCAAGGGAGGTGGGCAGCCAACCCTCATTTGGGAAGGACTTCACACTCTCACTTTCAATGTCAATGGCAAGACGAGTAAGACCGTGACTACGCAGGTCCATCGATGCTAGCCAGCTCTCTAGTTTCTCGCATCCATTGATCTGAAGGTCTCTCAAGTTAGGCGGAAGACCGCCTTCAGGAAATGAATCGATTTCTGGGCAACCCCATATGTGAAGAGACTCTAACTGGGGTGCGACCATCCATAGCATGGAGAAGTACATGAATTTGGGGCATGCGTCGATCGTCAAGGAAAGGAGACTTGAAATAGCGGCATCGTGTGACTGTGACACCACCACAAGAGATTCCATATTTTCACAACCATGTATATCGAGATCCCTGAGATTTGGAAAGGCGTTCAAAGGGAAGGATGTGAGCGAATCACAGCTCCAATATATCGTTAATTTCCGTAGCGAGTCGTGCTGTTGTTGCTGTTGCATTGGGAAATCTAGTTTCTTACAGTTCCAGATTGTTAGGTTTTGCAATGAAAAGGGCAAACAATCCCCTGGAAATGATACGGCTATGTCACCGTATGAGATGTGTAACTCACGGAGACAAGTTGGTTGGGTGTGGGTCATGGCCTCCAATGCGGATTCTACCAGCTGGTTTCCTTTAATTGATAGAGCGGGTAGGGAAAGCGGTAGCTCCGCCATTCTTAGTTTATTCATGGGTTCGATTGTCAGCTGAACCATAGCGGGAGCCCTGGGGAGAGAACATGCAAGCTCCTTGCATTCATAGTCAATGGTGAGTTTCTCCAAGGCTGGAAGGTGATTGGGCAAATCTCCAATTAACATGGGACATCCCTTAATTGTAAGCTCCTTAAGTTTAGGAAAAGCGTCGTCGAACTCGAACGAACGCCATTCCTGCCAGCAATCCAATCTATCGAATCTCAAACTTTCAAGGGATCGAAATGGTGTCTCCGAACTAGATTCACCGCTCTTGTAAAACTCAGCATCAATACGGTGCAATTTGTCAAAATGTGAAATCTCTAGGTGCTTCAGAGAGGGCAATTGTCCAAGTGAAGGAAGCTTCCTACAATTTCCACAACCCTTCAAAGTCAGATTTGTCATTTTTTTGTAAGAAGAATGCCCTAACCAATCAGGAAATATTGTACCCCTGTAACCATCGATTGATAGCTCTTTCAAGTTTGAGTGAGGCTGCAACTTGTCGAGTGTATCGAGCATACCTCTTTCCATTTGGGAATCAGCAACATTGCTATTGGGCGACCACCTCAACATTAAATGGTCAATATATGCCTTGTCAATCATCCTTGCTTCGAAAGCTTCGTCACCGTTGGTGACGATCTCTAAATTGGAGATACTAAGTGACCCATGAAGATTCCCAAGTGCTACCAATTCTCTAATTTTGTTCTCTTCATGCTCTCCAACAATATAATCACTTAAAAAATGCAAATGTTTCAATTTGCTCATTCCTTTTGGCATCTCTTTCAAAAGAGTATGCCTAATATCAAGATGGCGCAAATTCAAAAGATTTTGCATGCGGCTAGGAAGCATTTTCAACTCAATACAAGTACACAACTTCAATGTTTGTAGGTTGTACAGGTTGCTTAATGACTTAGGCAATGTAACAATGTGTGTATAAGAGAGATCCAAGTAACGCAAATGGATCAATTCACCAATTGAGTCAAGCAACGAATCAAGTTGAGAGGATTTAAATGACAATACCCTTAAGGACTTCAACTGTGATACTAACATGCAAGGAGCATTTTCTGTAATGAATGGGTCAATTTTTACGTGGAATTGTATGAGACCAATGTTAACAAATGTTCTCATATGTTTTGCACCATGACAAGTTGTCAACAATTTTGAGATTGAATAATTGTCTCCAACATTATATGATAAATGACGAGTTTTACTATCAATTTTAGTTTCATTCCCAAGATCTTCGGCTCTAAAATAGAACTCCCCACCATAAAATGTTGCCAAATCATGCATGAGATCATGCATCACAAATTGATCACCAATTGTATAAGGTTGAAAAAATGACCTCGCAACTAATTCATCAAAATATTCAATACCAATTTCCTCTAAAGTCTTTCTTCCCTTTGGCTGTAAAAAATCTTCTGTCATCCATAACAAGATTAATTCACCTTTCTCAAACCTATAATCCTTGGGATATAATGAACAATAAACAAACCACCGCTTTAAACGTGAAGGGAGATAATGATAACTAATTCTTAATGCAGGTATAATTCTACTTTCATCTTTCGAAAATTTCCAAATTTCACTTTTCAATACATCATTCCAATCCCTTATGTCATACTTTGAGCGCAGTAAGCTTCCAAGAGTCTCTGCAGCCAAAGGTAGTCCCTTACATTTTTTAACAATTTCTCTACCAATTAATTCCAGCGTAGCCTACTCTTCACATTCAGTAGAAAGAAATGAATGTTTCAAGAACACTAACCAACAATCTTCATTGGACAATGAACTTAGCTTGTAAGGTGGAACGGTTGGCATCACTAAAGCAACCTTTTCATTACGAGTTATTAAAAGTATTTTACTTCCTTTATTCCCATATTGAAAAGGTTTTAAAAGGGTGTTCCACTCATCTAAATGTTCACTCCACACGTCATCCAAAACAATTAAAAATGTCTTCCTTGTCAACCTTTCCTTCAAATTAATTTGAAGTAAATTTAAATCAGTCATGTTACAAGAACAAGAAGTTATTGCCTCTATTACAGTCTTTGTAACATTAAAAACATCAAAGTTCTCAGCAACACAAACCCATGTTATAAAGTTAAACTTCCCCTTCACCCTTTCATCATTGTAAACCAACTGTGCCAAAGTGGTTTTTCCTATTCCACCCATGCCCCAGATGGAGATCATGGATAATTCACCATCATGAGTATCATCCAACAATAGTTTTACAACTACCTCCTTGTCTTTGTCCCTGCCATATATATCAGATTATTTGACTAGAGAGGTTGTCACCCTCCATGACATCTCTGGAATCGCTTCCAGACCAAGAACATCTTTCTGTTTTACAATTGACTCTAGTCTTTGTGATGACCGAAAAAAAAAATATATATATTTGAGTGAGGACCGCCATACACCTTAAGTGGTATAGACCACTATAGTTTTCTCTCTTTTCTTTTATTCTCTCTTCCTCTTCCCTTCCCTCATTCTCTCCCGTAGCACTCTCCCTTTCTTCTTCTTCTTCACATTTCTTTCCTTCCCTCTCACTTTCTTCCATTCTTCTTCCTCCTCTTTGCTTTGTTCTTCAACAAATATCATCACCACTTCCATCAACATTATCTCCTCTTCCTTCCCCACACCATAACCGCCCCCTCTCTCTCTCCCTCTCCTCAAATCCACTTTCTCTCTCTAACTCCATTAGAGAGAGCTTGAGGCTTGGAAGGTGTTGAAGTGAATTTCTCCATCAATTTTGCTCTTCAAGGGGTAAATATGCTTCTAAACTTCTCTATTTTAATTGTTGAAGTTTCTAAAATTTTTAGAGATATTGTTAGGTTTCCTAAACCCTTGAATTTGGGGTTTTTAGTGAATTAGCGTAAATTGATGTTAATTGATAGTGTAGTTAGCTCACAAATATTCATATTGTCTTATTCCTAGAGCGATAGAGCAATCGGACAACAACACTTGCGTTGGTGACATTAAGGGCGTTGATCTTCGGTTCTTTGAACCAGTATTTGTGAGTAGATAGTGTATCTGTAGGTTACTTTATACATGATAAACAATATAAAATTATATGAAGAGCTGAAAGTATATTGACATAGAAGGAAATAATTATTTAGTGAAAATGAGGCTTTATGTTTAGAATGAAAAATCTGTATTTGGATGCCATAATATGATTATTATGCTTATTTAAATACTTTTAGTTGAATTGCAACAAATTTTATATTTTTAGAGCATATTATGTTAATTACTAAAATTGAGTTATTTTATGTCTATTATGCATATTATACATGAGGATGGTTTTTATGTTGTAAAATATCGTAGAAGTGGAATATGCATGATTTAGAGTAATTTGGGGAAATTCCATAGTTAGAACCTGTAGTTAACGGGGACGTTAGCCTCGGTGCACCGTGAGAAATCCCAGTTAGCAGGAGTGGTGCTAACCCACACATAGTCTGCAGCTATGTCTGGACTTGTATATGGCTACGGGCCAACTCCAGTTAGCAGGTGAGGTGCTAACTTTGCATATGACTTTATGGGTATGCGGACTTGTATGGCTCACGGGCCAACTCCAGTTAGCAGGTGTGGTGCTAACCCACACATGACCTTGAGTCATGTCTGGACTTGTTATTGTTCTACTTAGGATAATCTCCCCATTATACTTGGAATTATGTGATTATGTAAAGTTATGTTTTCAAGATATCTCATGCTATAGCTATATATATATGTTTTATGAGTATATGTACATTATTATGTTTATATTGTTTTAAGATTGTATTTAGTAAACTACGGATATCCTATCTCTCGCTGAGTTGCAAAACTCACCCTGTTGTTATCCATTTTTTTCAGATACAGGTGTTGGTGCTGGTTCTAGTTCTATTCCTCATTTCGACCATAAGTGCGTTTCAAGTTGGTGAGCCTTCTTGAGAAGGCCTTTATGTTAGAGCTTTATGTTGTCTAGTTTCTTAGTTGCTCCATATGTCACATGCAGGGTTCTCGGACTTGTATTATGATATGATTGAGAATTTATGACTTAGCCATATAGATTATGTTATGTAAATGATTTGTAAACTTAAATTGATATTATGTTTTGAACTACGTTAAATGTTGTTATATCTTTGGAAGGCGCGTGCGAGAATGCTTGATGCTCATTTGCTAGAATTTTAATTGAAAATGTTGCAGGTTATATTGTATTTAGGGAATGTCCAAAAAACAGAGGAAACTCTGTCCGTTTTTCTATAAAATATTGTGTGTTAAGGCTGGCTAGAGAAAATGTTTTCTATGCGCCGGTCATGGCCTAGGTTGGGTCGTGACAAAGTTGGTATCAGAGCTTTAGGTTTCCCTGTGTATTATGGAGCAAGTGTCCTTTAGTAGAGTCTCGATTGTGTAAATGGTTGCCGGCCCATTTTCACAAAGCGTGACCCTACAAGAGGCCTTTAGGAATGTCTTCTTGAGTATTGTCTTGAGTTGTCTGGTCTTATGTATTCTCTTTTCAAACTTTACATGTATCTGATCCTTAGTTCAACTATTCAGGTACAATGCCTCCTAAAACACGCCAACGCAATGTAAGGCGCAATGTAAGGCTAGTAGATTATGATACCTATGGTGCGGAATCTAACCAAGCTCCTTCTCTTCCACCTAGACAGAGAGGGCAAGGTCAGGCTGGAGGCCGTAGAGGTCAAGGCAGAGTCTTTGGGCGAATTGGTAGTGGCTGGGGTGCAAGTCGCAGAAGGACTACTAGACCTGAACCTGAACCAGAACCTGAACCAAAACTTGAACCCGAACCCGAATCAGAAGCGAGGGTGATGCAGAGCCCACAAGGGCAACCGATTGATCTTGATGCAAGAATGTTGGGTATGCAACAATCCATTGTGATTTGGTGGCGACCTTAAACCAACGAGGCAAGGGATAGGGCTCAACCACAAAGTGAACACCTGTCACTCAAAGAAATGCCCACCTTTTGGACATGAGCAAGTGACTATTGAAGCATATCTCTGGCTAAACCCACCTACTTTCACAGGGGACTCTATAGATGAAGATCCGCAGGAGTTTTTGGATTGATCAAAAAGAGCCCTTAGGGTCCTTAGATGTGAAGGTGCGAGGCGATGGATTTTGTATCATATAATTTTCAAGGTACCGCATGACACCGGTATGAATCTTTGTTAGAAGAATGTCTGGTGATAGGAGACCGCCCGTATGGGAAGAATTTTCTCAAGCCTTTAAGGATAGATTCTTTCCAGACAATAAAAAAGAGAGACTTGCTAGTGAATTTGAGAATTTGAAACAAACTACGGGAATGTCGATGAGAATATTACGCCAAGTTCACCAGACTGTCTAGATTTGCACCATATTTAATCGTGAATGAAGTAATGAAAGTACGGAGATTCATCAAAGGGTTGAGAGAACCACTATGCACTAACTTGCTTCCTGAAGTAGGAAGGATGTCTTTTCCTAAAGTGGTAGATGTCGCATGTGCTATGGAGACTACAAGAGAAGAAAATAGAGTTACAAGGGAAATGATTAAGAAACCTAAGGTAAAAGGAACTTTCTTTGGAGGTTCTAGCTCAGGAGGAGGCTACACGACTCCAAGGCAACATCAGGAGCACTCAGGTAGGGCCACCTCCTATGGGCCTACTCCTGTGAGTGCATCGGGCTCCAGAGCTTATTCGGTTAGCAGGACTCAAGGGAATATCTGGGGATCAGGGCAATCAGGCCCTATGAGGCCACTATGCAGAACATGCGGGAAGCATCATTTTGGAGTTTGTCATGAGAACAGAAGGGCATGCTATGGGTGTGGACAAATAGACCACTTCTTGAGAGATTGCCCACGCTCAAAGGAATTCCAAAGTCAGAATTCAACTTATCAGGCTGTGCCAACATCATCTCATTCAGCCCATTCTCAAGAGAGTTTCTTTGGTCCGGGTGGTAGAGCAACAGGTGGTAGAGGCCCACATGGCCGAGGGATAGGTCAAAGAGACAGAGGTCAGGCATGTGTATTTGCTATGACACGACAGGATGCTCAGGCATCTAATGCAGTGGTTACAGGTATACTCAAAGTTTGCTCTTTTGATGCACACGTTTTAATTGATTTAGGTTCTACACATTCATATGTATCTCCGTATTTTGCATCTCGCTTTGGCGAACAACCTGGGTTGTTGGAAAATCCATTTTGGGTTAGTACTCCAATGGGTGAATTTTTGTGGATCCAATTGGCATTCCGATCTTGTGTCGTTAGTGTGAATGGTGTAGATACCTTAGCTGATCTGAAACTACTGGAGATGGTTGATTTTGATGTTATTCTAGGCATGGATTGGTTATCTCCTTATCATGCCAATGTCGATTGTTATTCCAAGGTAGTGAGGTTTAATATTCCAGATGGTCCATATTTTGTGTTTAAAGGAAATAATTATCTTACTCCAGCTGCATTGATCTCATCCATGAGTGCTTTACACTTGATAAATAAAGGCAATCAAGCATTCCTTGCGGTGGTTAAGGATGTTGAGGCTGAAGTGCCTAACATTGATCAAGTCTCTGTGGTCAGAGAGTTCCCAGATGTATTTCCTGATGAATTACGGGATTGCCTCCTGAAAGAGAGATAGAATTTAGTATAGACTTGGTTCCAGAAGTTCAACCCGTATCCATTCCTCCTTACCGTTTGGCCCTTGCAGAATTAAAGGAGTTAAAGGATCAATTACAAGATATGTTAGAGAAAGGTTTCATCCGTCCGAGCACATCCCCGTGGGGAGCTCCGGTACTTTTCGTGAAGAAGAAAGATGGTTCAATGCGACTATGTGTGGACTATCGGCAACTCAATAAACTCACTGTGCGTAATAAGTACCCATTACTATGAATTGATGATTTGTTCGATCAACTTCAAGGAGCTTCTTATTTTTCTAAAATTGATCTCCGTTCTGGGTATCATCAATTGAGAGTCAAAGATGAGGATATTCCTAAGACTGACCTTCGTACCGCTATGGGCATTATGAATTTTTGGTGATGTCCTTCGGGTTGACGAATGCTCCAGCTGCTTTCATGGACTTGATGAACCGTGTGTTTAAACCCTTCCTGGATCACTTTGTGATTGTCTTTATCGATGATATCTTGGTATATTCCAAGGGTATGGAAGAGCATGAGTGCCATCTAAGAATTTTGCTACAAACTTTGAGGGATCACAAGCTTTATGCCAAGTTCTCTAAATATGAATTTTGGCTTGATCAAGTGGCTTTTCTTGGTCACATCGTATCCAAGGATGGAATTATGGTGGATCCGAAAAAGATTGAAGCTATTCAACGATGGCCACGACCTACTTCAGTTACAGAGATTCGAAGTTTTCTAGGATTGGCAGGTTACTACCGTCGGTTTGTTAAAGATTTCTCGAGAATTTCTGCGCCATTGACTAAGTTGACTCAAAAGAATGTGAAGTTTCAATGGTCAGATGCATGTGAGGAAAGCTTCCAAAAACTCAAAGACTGTCTAATCTCAGCACCTGTGCTTGTCTTACCTTCTAGTTCTGGAGGTTTCTCAGTCTATTGTGATGCTTCTCGAATAGGACTTGGTTATGTTTTGATGCAACACGGTCGAGTCATTGCTTATGCTTCTCGGCTGACTTAAGAAGCATGAACAAAACTATCCCACTCATGATCTAGAGATGGCAGCAGTAAGTTTTGCTTTGAAGATTTGGAGGCACTATCTTTATGGTGAAACATGTGAGATTTACACCGACCATAAAAGTCTAAAGTACATATTCCAACAAAGGGACTTAAATCTGAGGCAACGAAGGTGGATGGAGTTGCTTAAGGATTATGATTGCACTATCTTGTACCATCCTGGAAAAGCTAATGTTATGGCAGATGCCTTGAGTAGGAAGTCTATGGGTAGTTTGGCTCATATTGCTCCTGTAAGGAGACCATTAGTGGATGAAGTTCATAAGCTTGAGGCGAATGGTATTGAGTTTGATATGGGAGTGCAGGATACTCTTGGCTCATATAAGAGCCCAGTCATCCCTCATGGAGCAAATTAAGAAGCTTCAGAACGAAGATCCTAGATTACTCAAGCTACAGGATGATGTTAGAAGTGGGGCAACCACTGAGTTTGTGATGGATCAAGAAGGAGTGCTTCGATTTGGAAATCGGTTGTGTGTACCCGATGTTGGAAATCTTAGAAAGACCATTTTGGAGGAAGCCCATAATTCTCGATACTCTATACATCTGGCTCGGCTAAGATGTATCGGGATCTGCGGCAATTATATTGGTGGGAAGGCATGAAAAGAGATATTGGTGATTTTGTGTCCCGTTGTTTGGTGTGTCGACAAGTTAAAGTGAACATCAAAGACTGCGAGATTGCTTCAACAGATAGAAATACCTGAATGGATGTGGGAACGGATCACTATGGACTTTGTGACAGGGTTACCTCGCACCATAAAATGGTTTGACTCTATATGGGTCATAGTGGACCGTATGACCAAATCAGCTCATTTTCTTCCAGTGAAGACCACCTATCGGGCTCCTCAGTATGCTCAGTTGTATATTGATGAAATTGTCAGACTCCATGGAATTCCGATTTCCATTATATCTGATCGTGGGGCCCAATTTACGACTCGATTCTGGAGAGCTTTTCAAGAAGCTTTAGGAACTCGACTTGATCTTAGTACAGCTTTTCATCCTTAAACGGATGGACAATCTGAAAGAACTATCCAGATTTTGGAGGATATGCTCCGATCATGTGTATTGGACTTTGGTGGAAATTGGAGTAGTTATCTACCTCTTATAGAGTTTTCATATAACAATAGCTATCAAGCCAGTATTCAGATGGCACCTTTTGAGGCTCTGTATGGGAGGCGTTGTAGATCTCCCATAGGTTGGTTTGAAGTTGGTGAAGCAAAGATGCTAGGTCCTGACCTTGTACAAGAGTCTCTTGATAAGGTTCGTTTGATCCGAGAGCGACTCTTACCGCTCGAGTAGGCGAGAAATCCTATGCGGATCATAGAAGGCGTGCCTTAGAGTTCTCTGTGGGAGAACATGTCTTTCTTCGAGTTTCCCCTATGAAAGGAGTTATAAGATTTGGCAAGTGAGGAAAGCTCAACCCTCGTTTCATCGGCCCTTTTGAAGTTTTGGATAGGGTTGGTGCAGTGGCATACCATCTAGCATTACCCCCTGAATTATCCCTGGTTCATCCAGTGTTTCATGTCTCTATGCTTCGAAAGTATATTCCTGATTCGTCTCATGTAATCTCTCCTCAAGTGATCCAACTTGATGAGAAATTGTCCTATGAGGAGGAGCCAGTGGCTATTGTTGACCGCCAGGTGAAAAAGCTTAGATCTAAGGAGGTGGTGTCAGTAAAGGTGGTTTGGAATAACCATTCTAAAGAGGAAGCGACTTGGGAAGCGGAAGAGGCTATGCGGGTCAGATATCCGCATTTGTTTGATTCTTGAGATATGTGTTTTATTTTCGAATTATTGGAAATTCGGGGACTGAATTTCTTAAGGGGGGAAGATTGTGATGACCGAAAAAAAAATATTTGAGTGAGGACCGCCATACACCTTAAGTGGTATAGACCACCATAGTTTTCTCTCTTTTCTTTTATTCTCTCTTCCTCTTCCCTTCCCTCATTCTCTCCCGTAGCACTCTCCCTTTCTTCTTCTTCTTCATATTTCTTTCCTTCCCTCTCACTTTCTTCCATTCTTCTTCCTCCTCTTTGCTTTGTTCTTCAACAAATATCATCACCACTTCCATCAACATTATCTCCTCTTCCTTCCCCACACCATAACCGCCCCCTCTCTCTCTCCCTCTCCTCAAATCCACTTTCTCTCTCTAACTCCATTAGAGAGAGCTTGAGGCTTGGAAGGTGTTGAAGTGAATTTCTCCATCAATTTTGCTCTTCAAGGGGTAAATATGCTTCTAAACTTCTCTATTTTAATTGTTGAAGTTTCTAAAATTTTTAGAGATATTGTTAGGTTTCCTAAACCCTTGAATTTGGGGTTTTTAGTGAATTAGCGTAAATTGATGTTAATTGATAGTGTAGTTAGCTCACAAATATTCATATTGTCTTATTCCTAGAGCGATAGAGCAATCGGACAACAACACTTGCGTTGGTGACATTAAGGGCGTTGATCTTGAGTTCTTTGAACCAGTATTTGTGAGTAGATAGTGTATCTGTAGGTTACTTTATACATGATAAACAATATAAAATTATATGAAGAGCTGAAAGTATATTGACATAGAAGGAAATAATTATTTAGTGAAAATGAGGCTTTATGTTTAGAATGAAAAATCTGTATTTGGATGCCATAATATGATTATTATGCTTATTTAAATACTTTTAGTTGAATTGCAACAAATTTTATATTTTTAGAGCATATTATGTTAATTACTAAAATTGAGTTATTTTATGTCTATTATGGATATTATACATGAGGATGGTTTTTATGTTGTAAAATATCGTAGAAGTGGAATATGCATGATTTAGAGTAATTTGGAGAAATTCCATAGTTAGAACACGTAGTTAGCAGCGGGGGCGTTAGCCTCGGTGCAGTGAGAAATCGATTAGCGGGGAGTGGTGCTAACCCACACATAGTCTGCAGCTATGTGCGGACTTGTATATGGCTACGGGCCAACTCAGGTTAGCGGTGAGGTGCTAACCCGCACATGACTTTTGTGGTATGCGGACTTGTATGGCTACGGGCCAACTCCAGTTAGCAGGTGTGGTGCTAACCCACACATGACCTTGAGTCATGTCTGGACTTGTTATTGTTCTACTTAGGATAATCTCCCCATTATACTTGGAATTATGTGATTATGTAAAGTTATGTTTTCAAGATATCTCATGCTATAGCTATATATATATGTTTTATGAGTATATGTACATTATTATGTTTATATTGTTTTAAGATTGTATTTAGTAAACTACGGATATCCTATCTCTCGCTGAGTTGCAAAACTCACCCTGTTGTTATCCATTTTTTTTCAGATACAGGTGTTGGTGCTTGTTCTAGTTCTTTTCCTCCGGCTCAGCCATAAGTGCGTTTCAAGTTGGTGAGCCTTCTTGAGAAGGCCTTTATGTTAGAGCTTTATGTTGTCTAGTTTCTTAGTTGCTCCGTATGTCACAGGCAGGGTTCTCGGACTTGTATTATGATATGATTGAGAATTTATGACTTGGCCATATAGATTATGTTATGTAAATGATTTGTAAACTTAAATTGATATTATGTTTTGAACTACGTTAAATGTTGTTATATACTGGAAGGGCACATTCTGAGAATGCTTGATACCCATTTGCTGGAATTTTAATTGAAAATGTTGCAGGTTATATTGTATTTGGGGAATGTCCAAAAAACAGAGGAGACTACATCCGCTTTTTCTATAAAATATTGTGTGTTAAAAATTTGGTACAGAGAAAATGTTATACATCTTGTAGTCGTAGCTAGGTTGGGTCGTGACAGTCTTTCAATTATATCTTCCATCTTATCTATTATCTCCCTCTCTTGCAAATTGAGATAATTATGAGACTTAAGAGTTCCCTGCAACCTTTTGAATCTCAGCTATAGTAGAAACTCCGTCCAATAAGTCATCAGCCACGTAGACAGCATCTTCGAGGTTAGAGAACCACTCCTTCACTGCGTTGTCTTTGATCTGTTTCCGCTCAGCATCGTTAAGCAAAGCTCGAGCAGCGCTCAGAGTTGTCTCCAACTTCTCAACCAACTTTCGGTTAAGCTTCTTTCCCTGGAACAAGTTGACAAACACAGGTGAAATCAGCCTGTCGAAAAGAACACCAAGAAAGGAATTGAGGAAAGCTTCCCCCACAAGTCGTGCAGCCATGATCACAAGATGAGGTGATAGGATTAGAAAGCAGAAAGAAAGGTGAGGAAAGGGTTGTAGCTTGAACTAAACTCGTATTTCTCTCAAGGTACAAGGAAGTGCCCACAGTTTGCAGTTCATTACTAAATCTGATGTTTATGAATTTTATAGTGTGAAATGATATTTTTATAGCATAGATATTGACTTCATTCACGATGTCATGGGTCTTCCAGTTCCAGACGAGTGCTTTCTTCCACAATGTTTAACTGCTTTGATAAATAGTATGGTCCACCTCGTCCAATAATATGATGTTTCCTTAACATTTCTTTCTATGTTCAATTCCCGGTTCAATGAGCCTCTAAAACATTTAGGTGGAAATTTCGACGATGTTAACTGTCAACTATTAATAATCGGACCCTCTAAAATTTTGCTCTTTGTTTTTCTTTTTGACGTGACACCTTTTTCACACATTTTTATTTTTATAATGCTTCTTCGAATGATTTTCCTTGATATATATATATGTTATTTGTGTAGTTTTTACGTGATTAAACAGTTATGTGTTATTTTTTAAAATTTAGTTTTAGCATATTATTAGTATAATATTTTTACTCTTCTAATTATTTGTAATTATATTTCAAGATGTGTTCATCAAGTCGTACTATAATAATATCAAAAGCCATATAAAAAAATACAATTAAACATTAAACGTGAGGGTATGTTTGTGAATTTGGGTTTTGGAGGAAAGGGAATGGGAGGAAAAGACTTGTAATATAATTTTATACTACAAATCCTCCCATTCTCTCCTTTCACATCTAAAATCTAGAGGTTGTTTGCTTTCAGTTTCTAGTTTTCAGTTTTCATTTTCAGTTTTCTAGAATTTGTGAAGGAAAAAACTGAAAATTATAAATTTCAGTTTTCAATTTTTCCTTCACAAATTCTAGAAAACTGAAAACTAGAAACTGAAAGCAAATAGCCCCCTAAACTCTCAAACATAACCTAAGATACTTTAAACTAATAATGTATCAATATTAATTTTTTTTTAAAGATAAAGCTCATCCTTAGTAAACTTACCTTTATATGCTTTTCGACAAGCTCAAAAAAAAATAAATTATAGTCATATTTGAATATCAATTGAATCGATTGATTAAAGGTAGGGATAAGGTAAGAAATTTCCAAAGTTACACCTTACACGTAATTTTGTTCATAAATTTAAATTTTGGAAAACAAAATGTATACTCATATTTTCAAAGTTACATCAAGAACAGAAGGAAGAAAAACTCCACACACCACTTCTCCTGTCATAATCTAAAGATCAGGTTATCTTTTAATTCTTGATTTTCACTTTACTATTGTAGGAATTATAAACGAATCATTAATTGGAGATTGAAAAAATTAGGAAGGCATATTGAAATTTAAAATAAAATTGATGGACTAAAAAATTAGTCAACTTCTTCTAGAATTATTTGATAGTAGTGTAACATTATTTCACAATAAACATATATAAAAATTTAATTCTTATTATAATTTATCTCTTATCTTATACGTTTATTAGAAAATTTAAATATCTATTAGAAAAAAAAAACTAAATTGATTTCAACTAGTTATTTAAAAAAATTTAGATATTAATTTTGACTATGTAAATCCCATGTATTGGGTTGCAAATACTAGTTTATTAAAAGAAAGAAAGGAGAGGAAAAGATATGGTTGTAATTTGCACTAAACTTACTGGATTTTCTGAACTACATGGAAGTCTCTGATATTTTTCTAACAAAACAATTTGACTTGACTTGAACAACGGAAAAAACAAGTTAACTTGACTTGAACTACAACATAAATAAATAAATAACGACTTCACGCGTTGATGGGTCTTCTGGACACATTCATATTACCTCACTCCCCGTACAATGCTTTTGCTCTATTCTCGGCAACTTCAGTTAACAAATTATGAAAAATATATTTTACAGCATTCAATATATATATATATATATGAATATAATTGATCAAAACTTTATATTCCTTAAATTGGAAAACACAAATCAATCTTGTTTTTAACCTATTTGCATGAGAAGTAATATTAATGCAGGGCTCCTTTGCTCAGATTGAGCAATTGTTCACTCATTTACTTTTTACATGTTTCTAATGTTCTCTGGTTTTCACTTTGCTATTGTAAGAATTATAAACGAATCATTAACTGGAGATTGAAAAAAAATTAGGATGGGAAAATATATTGAATTTTCAAATAAAAAAGGGTTTTTTTTTTACTGAAATAAAAAAATAGTATGTACTGAAATAAATTGAAAAAAACATTTGATACTGAATTGGACGATTTTAAATGCGCACATATTCATGTTTATTTTGAATATGCAAGACCCCTAGCATATTCGTGTGCAAAGTGAATACGGGAAGGGCCCTACCGTATTCATGTACAAAGTGAGTACATGAAGGCCCCCAGCATATTCCGTGTTATTTTAATACATTTTGGGTCCTTACATATTCAGTTGGCCTTCCTACTTAACCCATGGCTTACACCACTCAACAGTCTGTGTTGTTAGTTTTTTTTTTCTTTGTGAGAAAATGACTGAGCGTTTCATATTTGTTTATTATGATGGAAAAATTGAAGACACAACAAATGAAGGAATGAGATTCTATAGTTAGAGACCATTTGGTGTGATAGACTGTTAGTCCATCTATGAGTTTTTTGGAATTACAAGGCAAAAAACTAGAGTAAATAGGTTCTCACGAATAGATTAGCTAGATGTTTTATAGAGTACCCATAGCATTTGGGGGTGGTGTTGGTTAAGTGTAACTGCTTTCCTATTTACAGTGGCAATGAAACGAGCCTCATGTTTAAATTCTAAGCTCAATTTTTGGAGGTTTGAGTAATGGAAATCTTCATCATTCTATAATGTATAAGTCGAGGCTAGTAGAAATGTGAGCCCTGATTGTGTATAGGGTTTAGTGAGGGGATCCGATAATATGCCTAAGATAGCAAGAAGGCTGCATACGCTGCAAAGTCGACAACTAGGTGCTTCAAAACCCGACAATGGCTACAATATAAACACGCAAGGATTGCGAATCCCCGGCTGTAACTCCCTGTCACTCCGAAATCCCATAGTAGGGGCAACAACTTAAGATGGACATGAAAGGATGACTTGTCTAGACACAAGAACCCTGAAATCAAGACTAACAGTTATGCCCTTGTCTATTACTAGACTACTACATCAAATGCATCATTGGGAAAATCTTCATCTTTAAATGTGTTCTTAATCCATGAAACCTTGACATAAGACCTATGCCTATCTCTCAGCTCAGGGACTATACCTAATAAATCCCAGCAAACATCCCATATACTCTGCTACAACCATTTCTCCCATGCCCTGATGCAGCCACTAACTGCATCACCATTGACCCTCAGCCCTAGCTGCAACGCCACATCCTAGAAAGTGATAGCTACACTCTCCATATAAAAGATGAAATTTGTGCATCTCTAGATGCTATCGCTTTACTAGTGTGCTGATGAGTGCTGAGTCATAGTGAAAGTTGCTAAAGTTGGCAACTTCCCAAAACCCTGCCTACTGCAAATAATACTCCATGTGAGAGTGGGGTGCCGATGCGCCTCAGATGCAATACTCGATGGGGGTGCATAAATTAAATTATTATGTTACCAAAGATTTAAAAAAAACAAAACCTTAACAAATTAGTCATCAATATTAATTTTAAACACATACTATCTTAAACTAATTACATACATATATTTTGAAGTTTTAAATTTTACCAATGTAAAACCTAAACTAATTGATTTTTGATTAAAAATTCAATGGTGGTTTGATATTAAACTTCTAAATTTAATAAAACAAAGAACAAAAAAAGAACTATCATTGTCAACAAATCATCCATATAAAAGTAACTAAATTATCAAAGTTATACTAATTTAGTTGATATTACCCTAATTGACATTAAACTAGACCAGTTGCTGGCTAACTTGCTATTAAACTAAATTATATGATATGCATTTGGATCTCTTGGAAGGTGAAAGTGAAAAGGAAACTGTTTTTGGAAAGTGACGTGCAAATGATTGAGAATGTGCCCGGATATATTCATATATATAGCTGAGCATGAATATGCTTGGGGCCCCAGCATATTCAAAAAGGGCATGAATACGCAAAAGCCCCTAACGTATTCATGCTCATTTTGAATAAGCAAAAGCCTCAAGCGTATTAATGAGCATATTGAAACAATTTAAACGTGTACCAAAAGTATTTTTAGTTTATATTCGTAAATAATTTTTTTCATTTTATTTGGGTAAAAACTTCTAGAACTGATGCATAAAGAAATTAATCAACTTTTTCTTCAATTATTTGATGGGAGTGTAACATTATTTTGCAATAAAAATATATAAAAATTTAATTCTTATTATAGTGTATCTCTTATCTTATACGTTTATTAGAAAATTTAAATATCTATTAGAAAAAAATTAATTTCACCTAATTATTTAAAAACTTTTACATAATAATTTTGATTATGTAAATCCGTGCATTGCATGGATTGAAAATACTAGTTTATTAAAAGAGAGAAATGTGAGGAAAAGAAATGGTTGTAATTTGCACTAAACTTACTCGGATTTTTCTGAACTACATCGAAGTGTGTTGCTAATATTTTTCTAGCAAAACAAATTGACTTGGCTTGAACAACAAAAAAAGAAAAAAATTGACTTGACTTGAACTACAACATAAATAAATAAATAACTAGACAAATTCATATTACATCTTCCCCTACAATGCTTTTAATAAATTTTAGTTTTATATATATATATATATATGATCAAAACTTCATATTCCTCAAATTGAAAAACACTAATCAATCTTGTTTTTAACCTGTTTGCACAAGATGAAAATCACCTGTCTCCAAATAGTATCCTTTTATATCCCTCAATCACTTACTGATGCATGAAAGAATAAAAATAAATCTAATTTAAAAATTTATAAGTTGCTGAATATATACTACATATCTTTCACGTATTAATAAATAAATATAAACATGTAGAGATAGAAGATTTTCATTTGCATAAGAAGCAATATTAATGCCTAATTTTTTTTTCCCATGATGCTTCTTCTACCCATATTTTGTTCTTTTTTATACCTTTCTGAATGATGTTACGAAATAAATTAAAACAATTTGAAAAAGCTTTCAACTTGGACAAAAGAATATACGATGCATAAGGTGTTTTTTTTGTAATATAAAAAATTGACTTCACCTGCTCTGATAAGAAGATGATCCATGCAGGTCCAATAGGATGCCCGTAGTATTTTACTCTTGCAGGATGCTTCCTTCACGTTTCTTTCTATTTTCTAATACTCAGTGAACCCAAGAAAAAAACAAAAACAACAACAACAATTAGTAGAAATTTAAACAATGTTAAGTACCAATCACGTTTCTTTCCCTTTTCTAAGGCTAAATGATCTCCCAGTAATTGTGTCCAAATCCCATTAAAAAGGAAAAATTGTGTCCACTTGTTCAAGTCATGGTACACGGTTCTCTAAGTTAACAAATAGTACAATTTTAATTGTTGACAATTTGCACGAACTTGTTTAGGGGGGTCCTTTTTTTTTCCATATTGATTTTAAGGTTGTAATATGCATTAATATGGGTTTAAGAATCAATTTTTGTGTGTGTGTGGTGTTAGTAAAATCTTGTCACTTCCATTTTTTCTAAAACCGGAATAAATAATTTCATATATTAATCTCGCCACACCTTATATATAATAATGGTAGTGGCAAGATTTCAGTGCATGAAACAATAGACATAGTCTCGATTATTGTATCTTTTAGTTAGAATCTTGCCACTTGCAAGATTTCAATAAGAATCTTGGTAGTGGCAAGGTTTCGGTAAAATATTAAAATATTAGACTCCTTCTATATAAACTCTTTTCTGTTTCCTCTTATCTCATTTGGTATTTCTGGTTTTTTTGTTTCTAGTAAAAGAAAAGGTTATTTTGGTCTCTCACTTATTTTGCTTCTCTACTCTTGTGTTTTTTCGTGTTAGTGAGTTCCCCATGTTGGTAGTCCTATGACAAAAAAAATTACAATATTTGTGTGTCAAAAAGTGTTATGTGAGACCAAAAAAAAAATGTGTGAATGCGAGGAGCTTGTATTTTATTAATGTTTGATTAATATTTGATTTTTCATTTAAAAGATTAATTTTTAAAAATATTAGCAACTTGTATCACTTCATATAATTTTTTTATTTTGCGGGCATGTTGCCCATTACATGAAAAGTAAAATATGAATAACAAAAAAATAACGGATATGCTGTAACAAAAATTGCAAATCAAAAAGTAAAATTAAGCAATATTTTCATTAATATTTAAACATAAAATACTTACAATATTTTGACAAATTTACTCGGATACATGCTCATATGAAATTACTATTCTATCATATGCTATTTTCTTAACACCGTAAATAAACAAATTCTCTTCACAAATATAAGACCTCCAACATTCAAAAGCATTACTTGTTTACTCAGACTCCCCTCTCTCCAACTTCTCATTTTATATATGCTATGTGGGTGATGTTGTAGGGATTCCCATAAGTTGAAATCTCACAAGATTCTTCTGCCACCCTCTACCTAATCACCACGTGTCAAGCCGGTATGCTGCAGGAATCTCTAAAATCTTGCTACTTCCAAGATTTAGAAATCCATATAATTGAAATATTCGCCCTAGACCCATATCAATGATAATCATTCACTCATTACACATATAAAAAATAATTTCCCTGTTTTGGGTAAATATATTTTTTTTGATAAATAATTTGCAATAAAATTGAATCTTCATCAGTGAATACAATTATTTAAAATATTTTTTTAAAATTAAAGCATGATAATATGTTTATTTTGAATTTAATAAAATATCATAATTCTTGTTAACAAAACTCTTGATTTCTTGGTGAAATCCATCAGTTTACCGAACCCTGCTACTAGGAATCCAGAGAGGGCTTTAGGTTTCCAGTCAAATGATTTCCTGTTTCTAATATGATGAGCTTGTTAGGACATAATAACACTATGTAGCTACTAGCCACGTACGAGTTGCAAAAAGAGTATTAATTTACATGACATGATAAACAGCAAGTAGTGAAGAAAAGTTGAATTCAATCCCAACCAACAGAAATTATATTTCTTCTGAATAGCAAGTCTCAATGGCCTTGAAAAGCTGCTATTGAAAACTCGATGCCACTTATCGGAGACATTTTGCTATAATTGCAAGTCTGAACCTTCATTTTCACAATGGGATGAGCAATATTGTCTTGAAATTGCCACATTAGCCTGGCTTTCAAGCTTTACTTGCTCCACAGTGAATCCTACATCACCCAAATAACGAAACTTTGCCATCTTATTAATTAAAACAACAAAAATCACAAGCAACAATTATCATCTTATCTCAATAATATTGTAAAGAAAATTACAAAACTAAAAAGCAAAGTGTGTTTGGTGCAGCAGCAAAAAGTTAATACTCTTGAGACATATGTAGTGCGAATCCAGTAGGATGATTTCATTTTATTACCAGCATAATGCTTCATTCACTCATCTTTTTATTTTTTTTGTTTAATAATTCTTTGAAAGACGTTTTGAGATAAATTAAAACAACTTGTTGAAAATTTTAATATATAAGAAATTGACTTCACCGGCTCTCATAGGAGTATGGTCCACGTCCTATTGGATGATGATAATTTTGTTCTGGTAGGATGTTTCCTTTACATTCCTTTCTATTTCTTAAAACACTGGTCAATGATCTCCAAAACAACTAGTGGAAACTCTCAGACAATGTTAACAGTTGATAATTGTGTCCATTAAAACAACACTAAATTAACAATTTTCCTGAAAAAAAGGAATTTCCCACTCCACTCTATTTCTATAATTACCAGTCTACTTCAGATGTTAATATATATGCTACTCTGCTCAATAGTTCACAATATGCAACATAGCAAGATTTGAACATACCTCTATGATGTACATTTTGGCCAAGCAAATAAGCCAGCCCAAAGAAAAGTGGTGACTGGAGTTTTTGGTGATAGATTCTGTTGAAGAAACAGAATTCGCCAACATCTTGCTTTATTGTACCAAGTAGAACAGATTCTGAAAAAGCACCAGCTATTTTATAAACATAATAGATTCCGTCCCTGTCCTGCAAACAAACAAAATATATATAAAGTTTATGGATGATTGAAAACTAATTGATAAATTATTGATGTTAGCCAAGTCATGAACAAATGAACTAGGACATTGCTCACTCTTTTGGTATATCATTGAAGTGTAGCATATTGGAATGTCCACGAAGCGAAGAACTCTAATTACCTAAAGAAAAAACAAAAATACTAAGTAGCAGCTCATGGCAATTGTAGCTGAATTTTGAGGTTATGAATAAGATATTCATGATGAACAAGAAAGGTACCTCCTCTATTATTGAATAATTATCCAGTTTTAAATGCTCACCAAAATTAAGATAATGATAGGAAGGACATCAATGTTAGAAAAAACTAAGAATAATTTATTAAATTATCCTTATGTCTTTTCAATACTCCAACTTTTTCTCTCACCCTTTACTAATGGGTCAATAGCATTTAATAGGAATATTGTTGGAAATAAATAATTAATACTACTTAAATTTTTTAAATAGACAATTATTTCTAGATAAGAGAAATGTTTGAAATAGACAATTATTTAAGAATAGAGGGAGAAATAAATAGATAAATTCATGTGATCACTTGAAATGAAATACCACGAAATTCAAGAGTGATGATGAGATGGCATGTATGGCAAAAGTAGTGATAACTAGACATAAAGCTAATTGATAAAATATCTTCCTATCAGTCCATCGGTGTATGGAGCTCTTCCATTCATAACTGATGAATTCTGAATTTGGATTCCATCAACCAGTGATAAGCACAATAAATACTAAAGTGTGGACATAAAAATTCCTTTTACAGTCAAAGACTCAATGCTTAGAAACAGCCACAGCTTAGTGCCCACTTTTCAAGAAGTTAAGCACAAATTATAGAATACAACTGATTTGTTCGTCAAGGAATTTGGTTAATGTTTACCTTGAAAGGCACAGCAAATGTCGCCGACTCAGCTTCAAACAGTAGACCTGATGAAGAAGCAGAACTTCATGAATTGCTTTTCACTTGTTCATAACATGCGAACCAGTAAAGGGAACAACTAAAAGGTGACTAAAGCCAACAAAATTACTACACAACGTTTGAGCATAACCATAGAAAAATGAAGTAGAAAAAAACTGGAGCAGAATCTTTCTGGTCACTAACATTTCTTCCATAAGCTGCTTAGAAAAGGATTGATGAATTGTGTTAACTATTAAAAGAAAAAATATATCACTTATTTGCAAGAGAGAAATTTTGGTGTAGAAAATAAATAAATCTGGACAACTTGCAATAACATTGGGGGAGACTGAAATAATCACCTGTTGAACATCTTGGATCACAAAATCCAACTGCCATCAACTTCAATATACCATGGACAGCAGAAAAATGGGCTAGATTTTTGGGTCCTTTATCTGGTAGTATTCACCCAACAAAGAACCTTTATTAATGAAAAGTCAGATTAAAGAAGCAGGCTGCCTTTATCCCACCATATTTTTCACCATAGGACAGTACCCGATTACTAATTTTAGAGGGAGGTAAAGCGGGGAAGCCCCTTGTAGTCAAGCAGTCTCCAGAGTGGACAAGCCAAAACAGATTCAGAAACTGAAGGGAGGACGCAGACAACCCTCCATTTGGAAGGAATTTACACTATTACATGAACCATGGGTCACAGGATATGCAAGACTAACTGTGCAGGTCCTTTGATGCTAGGCAGCTAACTAGTTTCCCACATTCTCAGATGCGAAGCTTGCTCAAGTTAGGCAGCACTGCTCTGAGACACTTTAGAAGAGGTGTTGCCAATTCTAGTACGGAGAAGGATACAAAATTGGGTGTTTTGGGATGGTTAAATCACAGAGACTTGTAAGAGCAGTATTTTCATATTTTCACATCTTCAGAATACAAGTGTTGTGAGATTTGGAAAGGTCTCCAAGGGGAAGTATGTGAGGGAATGTACAGTTGTATGTGTACGATGTACCTGTAAAAATGGAACAACAACTAATTTGTAATCCCATGACCGAAAAAACAAAATAAAACTGATATTTATAGGCCATCTCTAACACAGATTTTCCATCTTTCTTGTCACCTTGAGGGAATTCTCCTCTTAGTGCAAAAGCAGCTCTTTGAATGGCTTTGGCAACCCTCAGACTTCATGTTGAATTGTTGCAAGTTTTTTTTTTTTTTTTTCACTCAACCCAGTAGACCTAGTCATAGAGTCATCAATTCTAGGGATGAAATCCAACTTGCTTTCAGGGTCTTTTGAGAGATCCATATACATGTACAGGAAAACAAATCGTCAATTTTTACCATAAGAAGCATAATGAAGTAGTAATATACAATGCAAACATATTAGAAAATATAGTACTTGATACATGAAAGATGAAACAATGATAAGCACACTAAATACTAAAGTGTGGACATAAAAATTCTTCTTATAGTCAAAGACTCAATACTTAGAAACAGCCACTGCTTAGTGCCCACTCTTCAAGAAGTGAAGCATAAATTATAAAATACAACTGATTTGTTCGTCAACGATTTTGGTTAATGTTTAACTTGAAAGGCACTACAAATATCGCTGACTCAGCTTCAAATAGTAGACCTGATGAAGAAGCAGAAACTCATGAATTACTTTTCACTTGTTCATAACATGTGAACCAGTAAAGAGAACCACTAAAAGGTAACTTAAGCCAACAAAATTACCACACAATGTTTGAGCATAACCATAGAAAAACGAAGTAGAAAAAAACTGGAGCAGAATCTTTCTGGTCACCAAGATTTCTTCCATAAGGTGCTTAACCATTTGACTTGAAACTCTCGCAATTTAATCCTTTTTTCTGATAGCATAGCTGAAATGGAGTGAAATGTTACTTAGAAAACCCAAAAACCACAAAAATCTCAAGCAAAGAAAATTCAAGACATCATATACAACATATTCCAGAAATAAAATTGTAAAGCTTTGGATGAACCTTTTACTGCGTTAACAAACTCATCAGCTAAGCATTCAACAATTGCTTAACATTTCTAAAAGCAGTTCAAGATAGGTAAGATTGACTGCACAAATCCCTCGATGCTAGGCAGCAAGCTAGTTTCTCGGATTCTCAGATATGAAGCTCTCTCAAGTTAGGCAGTAGATCCCCTTCATGAAACAAATAAACTTTTGGGAAATGCTCTGAAACACTTTAGATGGGTTGTTGCCAATCCTCGTGCAGAGAAGGATACAAAATTGCGTGGTCTAAGATGGTTAAATCACAGAGACCTTGTTTTGGGAGTAACCCCCAAGGTAAAACATCCTACATAAAGACCCGCTGGTGATGGCTCACCCAAGCAGTGGCACCTTGGCGTTAACCTCAAGGAGGTGACCCTGCAGCGGTGACACCTCGACGGTAACTCCCAGGAGGTGACCCATAGCGGTAACTCCCAGGAAATGACCCTGCAGCGGTGACACCTCGGCGGAGAACCCGCAAAGGATGTATGTGGAGGGACATTTCATCACCTCTTATCATAGCAGTTCATCTCATTGCCCACTGGGTAAGACCGTCTCATTCAACCGGTTAGACCCATTACCCACGGGGTAAGACCGTCTCATTCAACCAATACACGAATGACATGTGGCATTACGATATGACTGTTCTACCTAACATAGCTGATGAAGGAAGAAGTAAAGAGAGGCAAGACGTCTGGTACCCAAACCCCTCCACTTCCATGAGGTCCATGGTTCGAATCCCCTTTCCCCCAAATCCATACAATGTCAAACTTCACATTTCCCTCCTCATCTTCCCGCCTACAGGAGCTCTTCACATCCCGTAGTGTAAAACCGAACCACTCTAAAATAGACTTGAAAGAGCAGCATTTTCAAATTACAAGTGCTGTGAGATTCGGACAGGTTGTGAGTGAATGTATAGTTTCTGATGTCATTTTCAATCAAGGAAGCCTGTTTAGCAAGCAATAGTCTATAATTGAAAGCTTGCCTTTTCAGATCTTCAAAACAACCTGCAGTTTCTTGCAATCTCAACTTCTGTGGTCCAAACAAAGGCAAGAATAATTAGATAGAGACAAGGAAGAACAAGTAGGATCGATTATACAAATTTCAAATAAAAAATAATATCAAAACACAACCATCCATTGTACTTTCTTATGTTACCTTTGTTTCATCATTAACTTCTCTAGCACCTGAAGCAAATTCTTGAATTGATAGTTAGTGGTTTGAAGAGATTTGTTGATCTAGCTAATTACTCAATATGTTCTTGGACACCTGAACAAAGCAGGGTATGATTATATAATCAATAATCTTATGTGAATGCATTGCAATAGGTTGCATCAATTCCAATGCGACATCAATAATGCTAACACTAACTATAATTTACCCCACATTCTTGCTTTGCCTCAGCCATACAATAGAATTAATACTTCCTAAATAGATCAAACCCAATATTTGACTTAGCAATAACTAGGTTAAGATACTTGGTGAAGATAAATTCGTACCTCTAACTAATCTGCATAAGGTAGGTAGTTGAAAGGTAGAATAGAGTCCTTAGCAAAGTGAAGAGTTAGAAGCCCCCGAATTCCAGCAACTAGAATAAACAAGAGGAAAAAGATACATCATATAACGGTCACCACAAGGACTAACAATTTATTGACTATCAAGATAATCAATTTAACCACAAAGAGGTGAGTTAAACAAGAATATAAATGGCCACATGGCGGTGGAAGAATGGAATTCCAAAGTCCAAACTCAATCATGAAGTCAGAGGAGTTCAAAGCAATGTAATAGATAGGAAAATAAAAAGGGAAAAGTATTATATCATAAATAATGTAACATCCAAGGGTACGGATAAATGGGAGATCATAGACATTGGCAAATCGAAGCATTTTGAGATACAAACATTTACCTTATGTATTACCCAAAAAATATATGCTTCAACAATCTCAGGACTGATCAATATAGTCATGGCTTAAATATGACAAAAGTCGAATAAAAGGAACAACAGGAACACTGCAGTTCTGAGTAACGCGTAACATGAAAATCATCAACTAATATGACAGAGTTCCACGAGCTCAAAATTGAATGACCTAATCCAAGAGCATACTAAAAAAAATTGAACCTTATCAGCTTAACCAGAAACTAGAGGTGCCTTTCTAATCTGTGACTAGCCTTTTCAATGCCCAAAACGATTAAATATAAATTGAACATGTGGTGGCATAACCACATTAAGCTCCTTTATGTGATATGCACCCATCTTTCTAATTCAAAAGTTGGTATGATTTTCCAAAAATCACACAATTTTCTACTCCATGAGGCAAGTACCTTTTCTATTATACGCATCCATGGTCAGAGTTCCTGCCAATTGAACCTCTGAATCTGCAATTAAACAATAAAAACAGAGCTGAGCAAGTTTTTGAATTTTACAAGTAGAAAAACGACACCAGTTGGGGGTTATGAATCTTTCAAAATAGGGAAGAAAATATTCAAAATCTGGATTTATTAACTGTAACTTGTAAGTGAAATAGTAGTTACAAAACAGTTACATATTACTGATTACTCCATATATTCCACACATGAATAGGAAAAAGAAAATGCATTCCATGTTGACAGAAAAAAGGGAAATTTTGGTACCAAAAAATAGTGTTATAATAATCGGATAACATACATTAACTTTGAGGGAGACAAAAACAATTACCTTTTGATGATCATAGGTCACGAAATCCGTCTCCCATTAACTTGAATACGAGGGATGTGAGAGATTCTGGGCCAAACTTGTGGGTGCTTCACCTGGCAACGTTCACCCAGAATTGGACAATCATAAATGGAGAGGTGTCTTAGAGAGGCAGGCAGCCTTTCTCCTGTCATATTCTCTAGCTTGGCACAATAACCAATATATAAATATTGGAGGGAGGTGAGATGGGCAAGTCCATTGCAGTCCAACGTCTCCAGACTTTTAAAGCACCACAGAGACAGAGAATCAAGAGAGAGAGGAAGGCAACCCTCGTTTGGGAAGGACTTCACACTTTCACTTGAACCCTTGATGGAGAGACGAGTAAGACCGTGACTACGCAAGTCCATCGATGCTAGGCAGCTCACTAGTTTATAGCATCTTCTAATCATAAGTTCTCTCAAGTTAGGCGGAAGACGCTCTTCAGGAATTGAATCGTTTTCTGGGCAACTCCTTATCTTAGGTGCGGCCATCCATACCGCGGAGAAGGACACAAATTTTGGGCAAGCGTCGATCGTTAAGGAACGGAGACTTGAAATAGTGGTGTCATGTGACTGTGACACCACCACAAGAGATCTCATATTTTCACAACCCCAGATTTCGAGATCCATGAGATTTGGAAAGGCATTCAAAGGGAAGGATGTGAGCGAATCACAGCTCCCAAATATCATTAATTTCCGTAGCGACTGGTGCTGTTGTTGCTGTTGCATTGGGAAATCTAGTTTCTTACAGTATCGAATATGCAGTACTTGCAATGAAGAGGGCAAACAATCCCCCGGAAATGATACGGATGAGTCACAGTGTGAGATGTGTAACCAACAGAGACAAGTTGGTTGGGTGTGGGACATGGCCTCGAACACGGATTCTACAAGCTGGTTTCCTTGAATTGATAGGGAGGACAGGGAAAGCGGTAGCTCCTGCATTCTTAGTTTACTCATGGATCGTACGGTTAGCTGAAGCATCATGGGAGCCCTCGGGAGAGAACAAGCGAGCTGGTCGCATCCCCAGTCAATATCAAGTTTCTCCAAGGCTGGAAGGTGATTGGGCAAATCTCCAATTAACATGGGACATCGCTTAATTATAAGCTGCTTAAGTTGAGGAAAGGCATCGTCGAATTCGAGTGAATGCCATTCCTGCCAGTAATCCAATCTATTAAATATCAAAGTTTCAAGGGATTGGAAGGGTGTCTCCCAACAAGATTCATCATCACTCTTGTAAAACTCAGCACCAATACTGTGCAGCCTATCAAAACGTGAAATCTCTAGGTGCTTCAAAGAGGATAATTGCCCAAGTGAAGGAAGCATACAACAATTTTCACAACCATTCAGAAACAGATTTGTCATATTTTTATAAGAAGAATGCCCTAACCAATCAGGAAATATTGTACCCTTGTAACCATCAATTGATAGCTCTTTCAAGTTTGAATGAGGTTGCAACTTGTCGAGAATGTCCCTTTTATTTTGGGAATCAGCAATATTGCTATTTGACGTCCACCTCAAAGCTAAATTGTTCATGTACTTCCTATCGCTCATCCTTGCCTCCAAAGCTTCGTCACCATTGATGACATTCTCCAGATTGGAGATGTCTAGTGACCCATGGAGATTAGCGAGTGCTCCCAATTCCCGAATCTTGTTCTCTTCGTGCTTTCCAGCAATATAGTCACTTAAAAAATGCAAATGTTTTAATTTGCTCATTCCTTTTGGCATCTCATCTAAACAAGTACCTGTAATATCAAGATGGCGCAAATTCACAAGATATTGCATAATGTTGGGAAGCATTTTTAGCTTAGCACAAGAATACAACCTCAACGTTTTCAGATTGTACAAGTTACACATTGATTCGGGCAATGTAACAATACTCGCATAAGAGAGATCCAAGTAACGCAAATGTATCAACTCACCAATTGAGTCAGGCAACGAGTCAAGTGGAAAGGATTGAAATGACAATACTCTTAAGAACTTCAACTGAGATAATAGCATGCAAGAAGCATTTTCCATAGCAAATGGATCAAATTCCATGTTGAATTCCCCTGAATTCATGGCAACAAATGTTCTTATATGTTGTGGACCATGACAAGTTGTCAAAAGTTTTGAGATGGGAAAATTGCCTCTAAATTTATATGACAAGTGACGAGTTTTATAGCCAATCTCAATTGCACTCCCAAGTTCTTCCGCTCTAAAATAGAATTTTCCAGCATAGAATGTTGCCAAATCATGTATGAGATCATGCATCACAAAGTAATGATCACTAGTTAAGGTTCTATCAGTCTGAAAGAATGATCTTGCAAGTAATTCATTAAAATATATACAACCAATTTCTTCTAAAGTCTTTTTTCCCATTGGCTGTAAAAAATCTTCTGCCATCCACAATAAAATTAATTCTTCTTTATCAAAGTGGTGACCTTGGGGAAACAATGAACAATAAACAAAACACCGCTTTAAATGTGAAGGGAGATGGTGATAACTAATTCTTAATGCAGGGATAATCATACTTTCATCTTCCGAAAATTCCCAAATTTCACTTTGTAATATATCATGCCAATCCATTACATCACATTTTGTGCGTAATAACCCTCCAAGTGTCTCTACTGCCAAAGGTAATCCCTTACACTTTTTCACAATTCTTCTACCAATTTGCTCTAGAGTTGCATACTCTCTAGATTTAGTAGAAAGAAATGAATGTTTCAAAAACACTGACCAACAATCTTCATCAGACAATATACTTAGCTTGTAAGGTGGAATAATTGGATTCGCAGAAAGCAACCTTTTCACTACGAGTTGTTACAAGAATTTTACTTCCTTTATTCCCGTATTGAAAAGGTTTTAGAAGATTCTTCCACATATCCGGTTGGTCATTCCACACGTCATCCAAGACAATTAAGAATGTCTTTCCCGCCAACTTTTCCTTCAAATTAGTTTGAAGTCAAAATCATTTATGTTACAAGGATTATAAGTTATTGCCTGTATTATAGTCTTTGTAACATTAATAACATCAAACTTTTCAGCAACACACACCCATGCTCTAAAGTTGAACTTTCCCTTCACTTTGTCATCGTTGTAAACCAACTGAGCCAAAGTGGTTTTTCCAATTCCACCGATCCCTACTATAGAGATCACTGGTATTTCTCCATCACAAGCATCATCTAACAATAATTCTACTATGGTCTCCTTGTCTTTATCCCTTCCATATATATAAGATTTTTCAACTAGAGATGTTGATGGAACTCTCCATGATGACATGTTATCCTCTGCAAAGTCTTTTAGACGAAGTGCTTCTTTGAATTTTACAATTGACTCTAGTCTATCAATGATGCCTTCTATATTTGTTACCAACTCCCTCTCTTCTAAATTCAGAGATTGAGACAAGAAGTTACCTGAACCTTTTTGAGTGGCAGCTTTAGTGGAGACTTCATCCAACAAGTCATCAGCCACATACACAGCATCTTCCAGATCGGCAAGCCAGTTCTTCACAGCAGGGTCAGTGATCTGTTTCTGCTCAGCATCATTAAGGACAGCTTGAACAACATACAGAGATGTCTTCAACCTTTGAAGCAAGTTTTGATCAACCTTCTTTCCTCGGATCCAGTCGACAACCTTGGGTGATGACAGCCTATCAAAGATAACATTTAGGAAAGAAGAGAGGAAAGCTCCACCCACAGTTGCCAAAGCCATGTTTCTCAAGATCAAATTAGAAGAAAAAGTAATAAAAGTGGCTGTAGTTTGTTTGCACTGAACTCTGGTTTGTTTCTCTCAACTCTCAAAGCGAAAGGAAGTGAAAGCAGTTTGTGAAGTATATGGTTTGTAGCAAAAGATAAGAACCAATAATACGGTTTCCTTAACATTTCTGTCTGTGTTCCAATGCCCAGTTCAATGAACCTCTAAAACATTTAGGCGGAAATTTCAACGATGTTAACTGTTAACTAATAATAATCGGACCCTCTGGAACTTCGCTTTGTTTGTTTTTGTTGTTGGCATGACACTTTTTCTCACACTTTTTTATTTTTACTATGCTTCTTCGAATGATTTTGCTTGCTATATTATTTATGTAGTTTTTACATGATTAATCAGTTATGCGTTACTTTTTAAATTTAGTTTTAGCATATTATTAGTATAATATTTTTACTAATCTAATTACTTGTAATTATATTTTAAAATGAATTCAAGTCGTACTATAATAATATCAAAAGCCATACAAAAAATATAATTAAAAATTAATGTAAGATTCTTTAAGCTAATAATGTATTAATATTAATTTATATTTTTTGAATGATCTTAATCTAATTTTTTTAAAGCTAAAGTTAGTCCTTAGTAAATTTGTCTTTATATGCTTTTCGACAAAGCTCAAAAAGAAAAAAAAAATGTATAGTCATATTTTGAATATCAATTGAATCGATTGGTTAAAGGTAGGATAAGGTAAGAAATTTTCAAGGTTATATCCAGTCACAAACTGTGTGATATTGATAGCTTTTCATGTCATTGACCACAAGGTATATACCCTGCTAATTTTCTAGTTCTCTTATCCTTTGTGGCTTGGGTGAAGTGTTAAGAATGGAAGGAGCCAGGAAGAAGAGTTTCTTCTAGCAGCCTGAATCTGCTCTTGAGCTGCCAATATATATAGGCTAGAACATTAAGCCATTAACAACACTCGAGGTTTCATTTGATAATTGAAAAAAAAAAGTATGAATTCAATAGAAAGAATGGTTTCTACCACATTTTTATGTTATAAAGTCGTAGGGTGCCTAAAAATAAGGGGTTTCTAAGAAGTAAGTGACTTATTGAAAAAAAAAAAAATGAGTTTCACTTGTGATGCACTATGTGACAGATGCTGCTACTGTGATATTTCAGGTGCTTCTGATTCAGACGGCAAGGAGTTTACTGATGCTTTGAAGTTTTATTCATTTTTAATTTATCATGCAATGTTCTAGACTGTATAAGCTAACAATTATTAAAAATTGAGGACGTCACTGTAAATAATATACCAAAATTAAATTTTACTAATGACAAGTCCCATAGTTTATTCCACGCTACTATTTTCTAAAACACCAGTAAATATTTTATTTTAGCAATTTACTGTAAAGAGTCAGAGTCACAATTCTATTCCTCATAGTGCCCCCCCCAAAAAAAAAAAATTGAAATGGTCAAAGATAGATAAACAATAGACTTGCGTCAAGCGTGTTTGGTGCAATGGCTGAACAAATTCAAGTATCATGGATGGCCTTTGAAGAATTTCTCAGAGTAAGTCTTCCTGCTGTTCAATTTAGACAAGTCCTTAACGGTCCATGTGAACTTCTCAGACCTCTCATCCCTAGTCTTTTTATCCACCATTCCACACCACGACTGAAAAAAATGAGGGAACAAGAAAAAAACTAAAATCAACTAAATTTGATATACTAGAACAACAACTAAGTCTTATCTCATTAAATGATATATGAATCAGACAACGTCATAGTTCACAGAATGAAAATTGATAAACACTAAATAAAAATAACGATTTTGGACATGAAAATTCACAGAGAGCTTGGACACCGAATGAAGAAAGTGATACAAAGCAAAATAATTCATACAAAATAAAGTGATGTCAACGTCAGAATACTTAATAAATGAGGGTGCATTCTTTGGTACCTAAGTATAATGGCACCTAAGTGTGATCCTCGCCAGAGATGATACCAGAAACAAAGATCGGAAAACCAAAAAATAAAACAAAGATCTGAAAATGAAAAATGAAGCAGGTCGGAAAATGTTCAGGGATTTAGGAATTGTTAGAGTGAGAGGTTCTGGGAGAACAGAGACAGTAACTGATGAAGAAAAAAAAAATGAGAGAATGTGTCATGAATTTATGAAAAAGAAAGTTTGAGGAAAAGGAAAGAAAAGGTTAAGTTCAATCACAAAGCAAAACTGCTAAGAATACTTCATGATGAAGTATCTCTGATTATGTGATGAATTTCATGCAGATTGTTTGGAATCCCCAAGAATTGAATTCCTTCAAGAATTAGAATTCAATTCCTTGCTTTTGAACAAAATTTCAGCCAAGAACCTGATTCTCACAAGAATTCAATTCTACCAAAACTCCCCAAAATAAATTAGAGCTAAAGAGGTCTGATTTATTGGTGGAATTGATCTACAACATTGAAATCACCAACTTTTCCTTACTCAACTCCCACTCAGCACGAGCTCCTCCAACTCCCACATAAGCAGTGATGATGTTGGTATCCATCTAGATTTGGAGCGTCGATTCCCTTGTCATTGAGTTCTTGCAAATTGACAAGGGTCCTGGATTGCTCTTAGGAAATGGAATGGTAAGAGGGAGTGGTGGTGGTTGGAGGGGTTTCGCCGTTGAAGTGTTCCTTGATGAGGCCGGTGGACCAAGACGAGGAGGGTGCATCCTAGTTGAGGTTGTCAAAGGAGGGGCCGGAGTTGGCGGTGCTTGAGAAGGTTCTGGAGAGGGGGGGACTGGATTTGGAGGCGGCGAGTTTCGTGGAGGAGTTCAGAGGCGGCGGAGGCTCTTCTCGTGGCGAAGACGAGGTAGTGGAGGGTTTGCATTGTGATGGCGGCGACAGAGAAAGGAAGGAAGGGTGAGAGCAAGAGAGAAGGGGTAGAGCATATATGAAAGGAAAATATTAAGTTTTATTGGTGAAGGACTATACGATAAAAATAAACAAATCAATTCATTTTGATATATTTCAAATTAAGGAATTCAATTCAATTCCTTAATTTACTAATTCATTCCAAATATAATAATTGAATTCAATTCATGTAGGAATTCAATTTTTAATGGAATTAAATTCAATTCTATTACTTAAAATATTTCCAAACAGCCTGATAGTGATGAAAGAAGAGAGAATAATAATTAAGAGAGGATTAAAAATTAAAAATTTTGTGAAAAAGTGAGATAATATAATAAATATTTTTTTATATAGACTAATAAATTACTAACTAATATGTGCTAAATTATATTTTGGTATCTAAAATTTCTATCTTTTAAAATATTTTTAATGTGTAGAGAATTGGAGAAAATCATAAAAATAAATTAAAAAATTATCAAAATAAAAAAAATAGATTGATAAGCATACAAGTACTTAAATTTACTAATATCTAATAAATTAAATTACCTTTAACTAATTTCTAATTATGAATTAAATTAAAAACATGATATGTGTACACCTTTTTAATAACGGGTCAAATAACGGGTCAAAAGTTGAGGTGTAGGATTTGAACATATTAGTTGCTTAGGTTGCCAGGATTACATGTGTTAACATTCAGTCGAATTACAAAAGTACCCCATATCTAAATGAGCGGGCAGTAGCTAAGTTTCATGCTTGAGCGGAGCCTCTCTTTCCCGCCCCTCAACACAATCACTCACATGTGCTCAGATTCCACCCAAGATGGGGATTATTTTTGCTTCAAGTTTGTAATTTTTATTTTATTTTATTTTTTATTTCGGTTGTTCTTGCTGTGAGAACCAAGAGTAGAGAAGAAAATAGCGGGAATGCAAAATTGAATCTTTCGCTTTATTACACGTGGGTGGAGATCGTTTGAATCACTATGCAAGACTTTTAATTGGGTCCAATATTGGATTGTGGCTATATTAAGTTCTTTGAAAATCATGACTTTCTATTGCGCATCATGCAACTTTTTTTTTTTTCAATGTTATTGATGATCTTATGGATATGGTGGATGTGGTAGCGAGGGTAGATTGAAGATGGTGGTTGAAAGAGTTCTGGGCTGGTGGGTGATTGTGTTGAAGTAGACAATCGTTATTGTGATGGCTGTTGTTCTTTCGTTGAGGGCCAAAAAAAAAAAAAGTAGACGAGGGTGGTGGCTTTTTTTGAAAAAAAAAAAAAAGTGCTTAGAAAGATGAGATGAGACAAAGGATGGTGGGCTTGAAAAAAGGGTAAATTACACTCATCCTCTTGAGATATATTGAAATGTAACAGACACACTTTCTATTTACATACCTGACATTTACCTTTCATAAACTAAGAAAAAACCCAACACACCTGTAACACTCACAAAAAAATTATCTTTGTACCCTTTAGTTTTATACTCTCTCTCTCTTACCCTCACCAGCCACCCAAGTGATCGTGAACCCACCTCCATTCATCCTCTCTGCTTATCCTCCATCCATTAACCCCATGACCAAATCCAAAACTAAAACATATAGACACTCACATCCTCCACCATAACCAACACAATCTTCAACCGAAAATACAGTTCCATTCCAAAACAAAATCATCTTAAAGCCAAAAAAAATGTAGCCTCGTAAACCTCCACGGATCTATACATACACTTAAAAATACCATTTCTAGACACACCTTCTGACCAAAATCAAACCCAAGATCGAAACCAAACCCACACCATTCCCAACATTAACAAAATACCCGAATCCTCATGAACAAACCCAACCAACATGTCCAACGAAATCAATAACAGCATTCCAAATACAAACATAGACACTCTAAACCAGAAAAAAAAAGGAAGTAAAGCAAAATCAGAAGGAGACTTTGAAGAAGGAGGAGGCATTGTTCTCTGCGTTCATCATAGCCACTAGCACCTCAACCATGGCCACTAATGTTCCAAGAGGCTTTGCATCTCCGCCATCGCGAGCTTCAGTTCTCACCACCTCTGTTTGCACCAATTATGACATTCCTCAGACACTAGCGATGGCAAACAATTTGAATCGCAAGGCTGCAAATCAGAAAGTAATGGTGGCCGTCATTCTCCATTCATCGTCGCACGTAAAAGGGAGGCGGTTCCCTCCCCTTTTGCCATTGCAGCTTCTTTCGCATAGCGTAGGAGGCAGCTTCTTTCCTTTTTCTTTGGGAGTAGGAGACAGTGGTAGTGGGAGGCGGGCTTGTCGCCGCCATCATTGTTGCCTTGTGTGGGTGGGGGAAAGGAAGTGGGTTGGGCTTCTTTTTTCCCCATGCTCCACCACTAAACGAAGAACACAAACAAGCCACAGACCAAGAATTGGTCATAAACAATGAAGTGGGGTGGGTGGTGTGTGGCTGATGAGGGTAAGAGAGAGAGAGAGTTTAAAGGTAAAGGGTATAAAGGTAATTTCCTTTGTGACTGCTAAAGCTGTGTTGCGCTTTTTTTAGTTCAGGGGAGGTAAGTGTCAGCTCTGCAAATAAATGGGGTGTTTGTTGCATTTCAAATGGGTGAGTGTAATTTATCCTTGAAAAAATGGAAAGGGAGCTTGCTTTTAAAAGTAAAATGAAGCAAGAATTTGTGAGAACAAAGGTCAGGAATTTAAAAGGAAAGTCTCGATTCTCAAACAAGAATTAAAAAGTAAAATAAAAGATTGAAAGGACTAGACAACCCAAACAAACCTGACTATCTTGTGGGAACTGAGAACAGAAGATCAGTGTTCTTTCTTGTGGAAAATGTACATATGTGAGGTTGGTCTTAGAAGCTAAGGATTGACAAAATGTATTTTCGCCCTTAATCTAATCTAATAGAGAAATTAGAACTAACCTAATATGTGGTTGTCACCTTAATAAGCTGCCAACTCAATAGCACAAAAGTTGCACAGTCAATAAATTATCTAGCCATGTGATATCTCCTCATTTGGACAGCAAAACTTGGGCACCAAACCCAAATTCACTGGCGCAGTAATACCAACACCTAGCGTTTATTTATTGTCCGGGGATAGGAAATACAAGGGACAATAAATATGGAGACATAAAAAATAGTGTTTGTATTGTATTTGGCTATAAAGTATAGGACATAATAACTGTCTCTATATTTTGTTTAGCAACATGAGACCAGTACAATAAATACATGATAAATATATGTATGACCGTCATTGGCCAGCCATTGATCATCACAATGACCATTGGCGGATTGGTGATGTTGATCGGCGATAGCCGAATGTTGACCTACAGTGGCCAGTAGTCTAACCGCTGCGGATGTTACTACCTAAGGGGTATCACTGAAAAAAAAATATTAAATTTCTGTCTCCTTGTTCTATTTCCATTTTTTTTATGGACAGAAATACAGAAATTTTTTCTCTCAGAGATAGAAATTTTTTTGTTACTGTACTCTACCTTCACCGCCAAATATCTTTCTGTCTTCTACCGCTTTATTTACTCTCATGAGACAGTAAACAAACGCGTCCGTAGATATATGCAAAGTCTGAGTCAAGAAACAGAAAAACACTGAAATGAAGACTTGAAGAGTAGTATATGTATATATACCCACACTGAAGGTTAGAAGCTGAGAAGAAAGCCCAAAAGACACATATCTAAGTGGTTGTTGTCAGTGGGAATTCGGCCCAAAGATACCATCCGCTGAAAGTGTTTTCATTTTCTTGGAACTCGAATTTGAGAAGTTTCTAATTGTCACTTCACGGTAATGTATTACGAGAAATTCCTTGTTTACTCCGTTTGTTTTTAACCAATTTCAAATGTGTACATGCATTAGAAAGTCTCAATTTTAGAAAAATTTAAATATATTTTATTAAATTATTTTTATTATTATCTTTCTTTTTTGTAAGTATCTACCAATATTCTTTTCAATTAGCCTCTCTCCTTTATTATTTTAAATATAAAGAGTTTATTTAAGTGCTTATACAATAGTATTTTTTTAAAAATAATTTATGCATAAATTATTTATATTTAAATATATTATAATAAAAGCTATTGTTTTTAATGTTTTTAGACAATATTCATTAAGAAACTGTATATTTTAACTTCTTAATAAAAAAACAAGTAGAATAGATTTTAAAAAGTAATGAGCTATTTAGTCAAATAAAACAGAAAAAGTAAAAAATATAATTTTTTATTTCTAGAAAATTAAAAAAATCATAAGTTGTATTATCAAAATGAACACTTAATAAGTGGTATAATTAAAAAAAGATAATTTATATTAATTTTTTTTTAAAATTGACACTTACTTTTGAAAAGATGAAAATTTTAAGGTGATTTTTTTTTAAAAATGGAGAAAGTATATACACAGCGTCACTTAAATATGTTTTATATCCAACAACAAAATGATACATGTTTATTTTGTGTTTTACTTTCAGAGGAAGTGTTTCACTTTGGATAAAAGTGATTTTAATAAAAGTAAAAAATTAGCTTTTAATTGTTTTTCTCTCACATTATTTTCAAAAACAAATAAATTCTTTTAAAATCAAATATCTTAAAACCAATTTTTTTTACATTAATTACTGAAATCTGAGCTAAACGAATCCAACTGGTACGAGCAAAGGATATCCGCTTTTAACGACATCGAACTTTCAATTAGAGTGGGATGCTTATCAGAAAGAGTTGATACGAGTCGGATAATCCAGGTAGCATTATCTGGTGCAATTTGTTTCGTGCTCAAAATTTTTTGACATTTAGCAGATTGTATCCAACTTCATTCCCTCCATGGCATTTGCGAGGGATCATTAATGCAGTTTCTTAATTTCTTATATCAAGTGCTAGCTGCCTTTTTTATTTATGGCTTGTGTCAAGTCACTATGTGCTCAATGCTTTTTAACTTTTCAGATGTGACAAATACAATTCTCCAAATATCCAAATAACTCTTCATTATTTCTTTTTCATATTTCAAATTTCAAAACATTAAAAATTAAAAATTTATTACATTGAAATGGGCTTCCATATTAACAAGTATATTATTCTAATTTGATAATCTTTGTAAAATTCAATTTTTTAAAATTTTATTTTATTAAATAAAATTAAAAGACAATTTTTTCTATAATTTTAAATTTTTTTTAGTACAAGTAGTTATAAAGTAAAATGGTAAAGACATTTTAATTTCAATTTTTTTAATTTATCTTTTTTTTTTGGGTACATTTTTCAATTCATTGTTATTATAGTTGTTTCATTATTTTTTTAACATATCATTGTTATTTATTTTTATTTTAATACAGCATCTTAATGCCAATGATAGAAAAACAATATCTATTTATTATTCAATTTTAAACTATTTTACATTATTAGTTTAATTTATTAGTCATCGAAAAATATAAATTCAGAGAAACTCAGAAGGCCAAAAGCCCGATATCATTAAAGAGAAAATTGATTGTCAAGCTTAAATTGAAATATTCGCATGAACTAAAGCTTGTTAAACACTGATACCATAACAACTACACTGCACTACCATTATTACCCGCCACCCCCCCCCCCCCCCTTGGTCCATTTTTAAGTGCCTCATAAAAACTTAGTAAAAATTTGTCACATTACAAAATTAATTTACAAAGGTTGTAGAAGACAAAATTTTGTGTTTTGCTAAAGGATAAATAACAAAGGCTACCCTTGAGGTTTACTTAAATGATATTTCACCTAATTCTTTAAAAAAACCAAAAACAAATAAACAAAATAGAAAATAAAAAAACTAAGAGAAATTTTTTTATAAATGTAACTTTAACTTGACAAGTTCTTAATTCTTCAAATTCAAAATCCCAAATTTCATATCCTCAAATCTATAAATAGATTAAAATGAAATAAAATTATTTATTCATTTGAGTTGCAACATAAGAAAGATATACTGGAAAAAAAAATAGTAGATTGCTAAGTTTACCCCTAATAAAGATAACACAAATAAGTTGGTCTAGAAAAAAAAAAAACTTTTGTGATCCCTCATAATTAAAAACATAGAAAAAATTAATTATTCTTTACTATTTTAGTAGAATTATTTATTCTATTTATACTTTTATTAGAGCATTTCAAATGATTTTATAAATAATTAGGGATCAATTTGTCCCTAAATCCTTCAAAAATACTGAAGATGAACTAACTTTCTTACATTTCTCACTACTTTTCAATCGTTTGACTCACGTATTATTCTTATGCAGTAACTCAATTAATAATTTTAATTTCATTTTTAGTCAAGAATAAATTTGAGGATATAAAATTAAGAATTTGAATTTTAAGAATTAATTTCATCTAAGAGACATGTCAAGAAGAAATTATGTTTATTAAATTTGTTCTCTTACTAATTTTTATTTTTATTATTTATTTATTTTTATTTATTTTTTTGGCAAACAATTGAGTTTAGTGTCAAATTTTGAGAACAATGAGGTGAAGTGTCATTTAAATGAACTTCAAGTTATTCTTTGTTATTTACCCTCTTCTAAACAATGAACTTTTCAACTTTTCAAAATTATAGGAGTACTACATGGCCGTAACTAAATAAATAAGCTATAAGAGGACTATAGAGCTCTCACTTTGACGTTTCATATGCTCGGCGTGTCCTACTTATACATAGTTTGTTCTCATATGTTGGCTCCATGAAAAAAGGTTCTTCGTCCGTTTTATTCAATTGGTGTGGTGGGTTCAAGAAATGGAGGACCAGGAAGGAAGGGTTGAAACAATAGTGAAGTTTACATGGACTATAAAGAACTTCTCTAAATTGAACTGCGAAGAGCTGTACTCCTAGACATTCTTTACTGGCTGCTGTCCATGGTACGTGTTGGGCTCAGAGACTGATTCACAGTGTAATTAAATGTTGCCAATGTGAGGCAATGAGTACCAAAACTAAATCTACCAATCGGCGCAGTGTAACGAAAATATAAATCAGAATGAATAGTAAATTTTTCTATAGTGGGCCCACTGGTCACTATTCACACCAGTATCAAGAAATTTGCACACCGAATATTTAACGTGGAAACCCCCAAATACTAGAGGAAAAACCACGGGACAAACTCCGAAAAATATTCCACTATATTCAGGATGATTACAAAATATTCTTTCCACACTCTCCAACCCAAGAGGTAAATATAGTGTATCACAGTGAGAACCCTCCTATTCAAATACTACAATTTTGCAGTACCAAGGAGCAATAGAGATGATACCCAAAAAATATTCCCGGTGTATATACTCACACCCTACACTCTAAGAGATTTACTCACACTCTCTATTATTCTCTCTCACTCTCAGAGAATAACTCTCTCTCTCACTCGCATTTCTTTATTTTTGCTGCTTGTTGTTGTGTCTTCTGCTGCTTCGAATGCCTCTATTTATAGAGGCTCACTGCGTATGAACGTGATCTGCATTTCACGGCACCTAACACAAATGCACAGTAAATTTCATTATTCACTTGTTGAAAAAACTCTCCTCAGTACCGAACTCTTCACGTATGAATAGTGATTTACTGTTCATGCGTGGAAAAATTTCCTCTCTTCACGTTTTGGTTTCAAAATTTTCAATAGTGGGACTCAACGGCTGGACCCCACAGTACGTACATTCATTGAAATCTACTCACATGCATTGTGATCTTATAAGCATGTTGCATGATCTTTTATACACGATTCTTATTCCTGTTTATATTTTATTTTTGGACTGGTTTTTAGCCGGATTGTTATATATCCAAAAAGGGCCGAAATAGAGTTCTTTTCGATTTATTTGGATGTTGATAAGGATACTGCTAATTTTCCTGTTGGATGGAGTATTTTTGCGAGCTTCAAGTTTTCTCTAATTAATCAGGTTGATGGCAAAATGACAAAAACAAGAGGTATCATTCACAACCCTCTCGACCCCCCTTTCGCTATTTACTTCACTTTGTCTTTTCTATCGACTAAAAGTTATGGGTTTCATTTCTTCAGTTTAACTCTAATTTGATCCATTTACATTATAATTTTTTTTTCCATTGTCATCTAATAAATTCCGTATAATAAATTGATATTAATTTTGATATAACTCTTGCAAGAATCAAATATTCGATTATGTAATAATACATTTTTAAATAAGTAGGTTTTGTTTTAAAAATTAAAAATTTAATATTTTCAGTTATTTTGCCAATTTGATTTGAGTCATTTATCACTAACCCACACCTCATTGTCAGCATGTATCCCACAATATAATATTTATGTCAAAAACCATTACTCTAAATTTTAGGCCTTGTCAAAACCTCTGGTCTTATGTTGTTAGTGGTCACATCATTGGTTTGGGTTTCACATTTACATTTTTGTGTATGAATCATAGTTCTAAAGAACATTGGACACATGGTACATCATTTAGTTTCAGTTTTGTATCACCAGCAAAATAACCATACTTAAGCTGTCCCATATCCATTTGATAAGCTTATAAGTTTATTTTCATCAAAAGCACCCGTTGACTTTTGATGTACGATTTTTCCAGTGTGTCCGATTGAGCAGTTCAACGCAACAGATATTGGCTGTGGTTACCCATGGTTCATAACTTTAGATAAATTTCGAGACCCCAACAATGGTTTTCTTGTGGAAGACACATGTATTATTGTTGCTGAGGTTAACTCTGTCAATAATTCCGGACATGACAGTCTATCACCTTCGGAGAAGGCCTCAGCCTCATTTGGTGAGTTAACGGATTTCAAGGGTATAGCCAAAATAGAAAAGGACTTTGTTCAATTACTTAATGAAGCATGTTCCAAGCACCATTCTCTTATTGAAAGCAATAGGAAGAGAAATAGAAGTCTTAAGTTCAATGAATGGTCATTCACGGCTTTGGGAGTTAAATATACACCGGTGAGAAAAATACTAACAGGTATTTTGGGTGTATTTGGGATTCGGATATTGAGTGGAGTGTGAAACATTTTGTATCTCCATCATATTTCTATACTGAAATATTGTCGTCTTTGCCCGTGGACGTAGGCTTTAAGCCGAACCACGTAAATTCCTGGTGTCATTTAGCATCACACTTCCACATATTTATTTTGCGCTACTCTGTTTGTGTCTTTGGACCCACCATATCACAACAAACTGGTATCAGAGCTCTTATAGAGTTCTGGGCTAATTTGTTCAAAATGTCTACTGCAAAATTTAATATTCAGCAGTTTGATGGACGCATCAATTTTGGCATGTGGAAGGTTCGTATGATGGCTGTTCTTGTACAGCAAGGTGTAAAAGTAGCACTTTCTGACAAGGAAAATAAGCCTGAGACAATGAAGGAATCTGAATGGGAAGATGCCGATCAGAAGGCTCTTTCTATTATTCAGTTATGCATTACAGACAATGTGCTGCAAGAGGTCCTTTCGGAGAAAACAGCAAAATCGTTGTGGACCAAGTTAGAGTCATTGTATATGACTAAGACGGTGGCCAACCGTCTCGGTGTGTTGCAACGTCTGTACATGCTCCGTATGGCAGAAGGGACATCAATCCGATCTCACATAGCTGAGTTCACGTCACTCGTCACAGATTTGAAAAATATGGACGAGACATTTTCAAGTGAGCAACAAGCAATGATGTTGCTTTGTTCCTTACCTCTTTCATACAAGCATTTTCATGAAACACTCATATATGGTCGCGAAAGCCTCAAAATAGATGAGGTTAAATCTGCACTTCTAAGTCGTGACAAAATGGAGCACGATACTGGCAGTCATGATAATACTGCATCTGGCTTGGTTGCCAGAGGGAGGTCAAAGGAGTTTGGATCTAGTAGCAACAGAGGAAAGTCTAGATATCGTAAAGGCAGGTGCCGATATTGCAAGAAGGAAGGGCACTGGAGAGCAGAATGTCCGAAGCTCAAAGACAAGAAGGACAAAGATTCACGTGATGCAGCAAGTGTTGCTGAAGGTACTGATAATGTTCTCGCGGTATCAACCAGGTCAATTGGTGATACTTAGATACTTGATTCTGGATGCTCTTATCACATGTGTCGAAACCGGGATTGGTTTACAACTTTCCGGTCAATAGATGGTGGTGTTGTCCTTATGGGGAATGATATGCCCTGTAAGGTCATTGGCATTGGAACAGTCCAAATCAAGATGCATGATGGAGTTGTGAGAACATTGACTAATGTTCGATACATTCCAGACTTGAAGAAAAATCTTATATCCTTGGGTGTCTTTGATTCTCAAGGTTATAAGTATTTTGGTGAAGGTGGAGTTTTAAAAATCTCCAAAGGTGCTCTTATTGTGATTAAAGGCAAGCTGGTCAACGGCCTTTATCTACTTCAAGGAAGTACAGTTATTGGTGCTGCCTCAGTATCATCCTCATCTGATTCTGATTCAGATACTACTCGTTTGTGGCATATGCGTCTAGGGCATATGAGTGAAACTGGAATGTCAATCTTGAGCAAACGTGGCTTACTAGGTGATCACAAAGTTGGGAAGCTTGACTTTTGTGAACACTGTGTCTACGGAAAGCAGACCAGAGTCAAGTTTAGCACTGCTATACACAGGACTAAGGGCACAGTAGATTACATTCACTCTGACTTGTGGGGCCTGTTCCGTCAAAAGGTGGTGCTAGATACCTATTGACATTTATTGATGATTTCTCGAGGAAGGTATGGGTTTATTTTCTGAAACATAAAAATGATGTGTTCCATACTTTCAAGAAATGGAAAGAGCTTATTGAGAACCAGACCGGCAAGAAAATCAAGCGTCTCCAAACAGATAATGGTTTGGAGTTCTGTGAGAGTCAGTTCAACGAGTTCTGTGAAGATGAAGGCATAGTACGACATCGTACTGTGCGAAAGACTCCGCAACAAAATGGAATAGCTGAACGTATGAACAGAACTCTTTTGGAGAGAGCTCGCTGTATGCTCTCTAATGCTGGTTTATCAAAAGAATTTTGGGCTGAAGCTGTCAATATGGCTTGCTACTTGGTGAATCGGTCTCCGTCAACTGCGATCGATTTGAAGACTCCTATTGAGGTATGGTCTGGTGCTCCTGCTGATTATTCAAATTTGAGAATTTTTGATTGTCCTGCATATGCTCATATTGATGATGGAAAGCTTGAGCGAAGGGCATTAAAATGCATATTTCTCGGATATCAAACTGGGGTCAAAGGTTATAGATTATGGTGCACTGAACCTAAGACATCCAAATTCATAATCAGCAGAGATGTAAAGTTCAATGAATCATCCATGCTTCATCCGAAAAAGGAGGTTGGCGATGCAGTAAAAGACCAAGATGCTAGCAAGCAGGTGGAGTTTGAAGTTGAACCACCAAAGCAGATAGAAGAATATGCCTTTAATCAGCCCATTCAAAAAGAACAACAAGATAGTGATGATGTCGCAGATGCACAACAACAATTGCAGCACTATAGCCTTACAAGAGACAGAGAAAAAAGGCAAATAAAACAACCACAGAGGTATGGTCATGCAGACATAGCCTCTTTTGTATTATCAGTGGCAGAGGATATGGAATCAGAAGATCCCACCACATACCATGAGGCTATCTCGAGTGAAGAGTCTGCACAATGGATTGCTGCAATGAGTGAAGAGATGGAATCTCTTCATAAGAATCAGACTTGGGAATTGGTGAAACCACCTAAAAGACATAAAGTCGTAGGCTGCAAATGGATCTTCAAGAAAAAGGAAGGATCCCCTGGAGTTGAACCGGCTAGTTACAAAGCACGTTTAGTTGCAAAAGGTTTTAGTCAAAGGGAAGGAATAGACTTCAATGAAGTATTTTCTCCTGTTGTGAGACATAGCTCCATTCGGGTATTGCTCGCTATGGTTGCACTGTTTGACTTAGAGCTTGAACAGCTCGATGTCAAAATAGCTTTTCTTCATGGTGAGCTTGAAGAACAAATCTACATGTAGCAACCAGAAGGTTTCACTGTTCAAGGCAAGGAGGATCATGTATGTCTCCTAAAGAAGTCATTATATGGCTTAAAGCAATCTCCTCGCCAGTGGTATAAGAAATTTGACACTTTTATGTTAAGTCATGGTTACTCAAGGAGTGACTATGACTGTTGTGTTTACCACATAAAGCTCTCAGATGGTTCATTTGTCTATTTGTTGCTCTACGTTGATGACATGCTCATTGCTGCTAAGAGTATGTCTGAGATCAAGAAGCTGAAGAAGCAACTGAGTGGTGAATTTGAAATGAAAGATCTAGGAGCAGCTAAGAAGATTTTGGGCATGGAAATTTATAGGGATCGATGTGGTGGCAAATTATATTTGTCACAGAAGAAGTATGTTGAAAAAGTACTTCAGCTCTTTGGAATGCAAGATGCAAAGCCTGTGAATACTCCGTTGGCAGCCCATTTCAGATTATCAGCCGCACATTCACCACAGTCCGTTGAAGAGGAGGAACAGATGTCACATGTCCCTTATGCTAGTGCAGTTGGAAGCATCATGTATGCTATGGTATGCACTCGACCAGATATTTCACATACCGTTAGTGTTGTTACTAGATATATGGGGCATCCTGGCAAGATGCATTGGCAGGCAGTGAAATGGATACTTCGATATCTTCGAGGTACTACAGATGTTGGCTTGGTATATGACAGAAGTTCTAACACTGGTGGTAGTGTTATTGGTTACGTTGACTCTGATTATGCTGGAGATGTTGACAAAAGAATATCTCTGACAGGATATGTCTTCACGCTTTCGGGTAGTGCAATTAGTTGGAAAGCGACTTTACAGTCTACTATTGCACTATCCACCACAGAAGCCGAATACATGGCAGCAGTAGAAGCAGTGAAGGAAGCCATTTGGCTTAGGAGTTTGGTAGGTAACTTGGGCTTGGAACAAGATGTCACAACTATTTATTGTGATAGCCAAAGTGCCATACATTTGACCAAAAATCAAATGTATCATGAGAGAACCAAACATATAGATGTCAGATATCACTTCATTCGGGAGATTATTTCTCAAGGTACCATTGCAATGAAGAAGATTGGTACCTCAGACAATCCAGCAGATATGTTGACAAAGTCGATCACGATTGCTAAGTTCAAGCATTGCTTGGACTTAGTTGGTATTCAAAATATGTGAGTGCCCTTATGGGCACATTGGAGAAGGCGACTTCAGAAACTTGATGAAAATCAAGCCAAGGTGGAGATTGTTGAAAAAAAAAATGACTTGATTTCCATTCAACAATTGTGACTACAACCACCTTCCACATGTTGGCAAAAATTCTCAAATATGGTGGCTAACAACCTTCAACAATGGTAGGCCAACAACCTTCAACTATGGTGGCCAACAACCTTCAACCATGGTAGGCCAACAACCTTCAACTATGGTGGCCAACAATCTTCAACCATGGTAGGCCAACAACATAGTACCTTCAACTATGGTGGCCAACAACCTTCAACCATGGTAGGCCAACAACCTTCAACTATGGTGGCTACCAAGCTCTATAAATAAAGCTTGGTTCTTCAAGCTTAACACAATAAGAACAATCCATTTCTCTCCTCTTCCTTTCTAAGCATTTAGAGAGTCATCTATTTACTTTGTTTTCTCTCGATTTTGTGAGTTGAGAGTATACACCGGTGAGAAAAATACTAACAGGTATTTTGGGTGTATTTGGGATTCGGATATTGAGTGGAGTGTGAAACATTTTGTATCTCCATCATATTTCTATACTGAAATATTTGATTGTCGTCTTTGCCCGTAGACGTAGGCTTTAAGCCGAACCACGTAAATTCCTGGTGTCATTTAGCATTACACTCCTACATATTTATTTTGCACTACTCTGTTTGTGTCTTTGGACCCACCATATCACAACAGAGAGAGATTTGGATGATGCATTGGGATATGGAATACTCTGATATAATGTAAAGATTTTTGTTGTTTTTTACTAATTGAGGAGGGAAGGAGAAGACTACTTCTAGTTCCTTTCTTTTGGATTGTCATTTCTAAAGTGTTTAATTTATCTGGATATCTTAAGTAATCTATGTTTAACATGTATGTCTGGTTTAATGATCAAACCATTGTTTATGGGTTTTGAAAGCCGAACAGAACAATATTGACTTAAAGAGGTTCTTAGACTTCGTTAACTTTTAGTTTGTTGCATGTCTACACACTTTAAGGCCTTAATTTTTTTTCTCATAATTTTAAATTTAATAAGAATTAAAATTGTACATTATTTATTCTCTCATGACTTTAAATTACACGTTTAGGAAAAAATTATGTTATGCATGATAAATGTTATTTATATATCATTTTTATTATATATATTATTTTTCATTATTTATTTTTTGAAAAAGGTGCGTATGAAGTGGAATATGTCATTTTAATATGTAATTAAATAAGTCCATTTTAATATGCAAGGCCTTAAATATTGGGTTTTCTATTTCTTTTTTGGTCATAAATATAAGTTCAGTTACATACTAATAAATTTATAAAATAACCTTGTTATTACTTTAAATTTATCTCACACAACTATCATTGTGAATTGAAATTTAATTGAAATAAGAAAATACAAACATATTAATTTTTGAATTATTTGATAAACTATAACTATAATATATTTTATTCATATAAAAGAAGAATATCTTATATTTTTCTCGTAGTTCACTTCGCTAGGCTTATCCAATCGATACATCCCGAAACAGCTAAACAATGGTGGTGCACTTGGATGTGAAATTATTTATTGAGATTACTAACAACAATCCATTCACACCCTCTCTCCCCATTTAACTTCCCCTCCGATCTGGGGGCATGGAATGGAAGTTGGTGGTTTTCAGTTTGACCTTGTTTTCAAAATTACCTCTTTATCCTCCTCACTCTATTATAACCTTGTTATCACAACTTATCTTCCGTTCTCTACGCATGCATGCGTGCTTCTCAACAGTTAGCTCCTGTGCTTTCCCCTCTCCTTGTTCTGTTGAGGTCAATTATATTTTGCTTCTTCACTCGCATAAATATCCAAGTTTCTGTGAATGTCAATTGTTCATGCCTTCTTATGCTACACTACAATGTGTCCTTAAGAATCTCTATTTTGGATGATTGGAACTCACTTATGTATTCTGATATGGACAGCACTTTATCTTGTACAAATTATTTTGTTGCCTTTCACTTTCATGTTTCTTCATTTGGTGTTCAAAATCTTTCGTGAATTCTCATACCCAAAATCCTTGTTTTTCATGGGTATTCATCAATTTTCGTTCTTTGTACTATCACATGGTTTGATTCATGTAAAATTTTGTGGGACAAAGGTTAAGGCTCATGGTATGTTTGGTTGAAAAGTAAAACTGAGATGAAAATTATCATACAAAAGCTATGCGTGTAAAATTTATTCTCCATGTGAGTTTTCATTCCATTTTTACCACTCAACTAGACACCCCTTAATTGTTGCAGTACACAAGTAGTATATCAAAATCAAATTATTTTAATTTTTTCCCCCTTATTTTTCAGTGGTGGTGTCAAATGGAGGATCAAGAAACAAGGGATGAAAGGTTTGAGAAGTTTTCATGGACCATTAAGTACGTCTCTAGGGCCACCAAGATTTACTCTGAGAGTTTCTTCATTGGTGGCCATCCATGGTACTTGAATTAGTGTATATATAATACATTTAGGGTTTAGGGGGAACGGTGTGGACTTCCTATCAATTTATTTGGATGGTACGGATGCTGCTAATTTGCCTTGTGGATGGAGCATATTTGCCAAATTCAAGTTGGTTCTAATTAATCAGGTCAGTCGCAGAATGTCAATAACAAAAGGTATCTTTCATACTTCCCTCTCCCCTGCCCTCCATTTGTTTTCCTTTTCATCAATTCCTCTTCTTTTTTACTTAATTTTGTTTTTGGTCGTTTATTTTAGCTATAGTATATCCTTCATGAATGAAACTTGTGTTTCTTAGGAATTTCGATGTGGCCTTGGTTGGGTTTCCCCTTTTTTGGTAGAGGAACCATATGTGCAAGTTAACTACTGATAGCATCTTTTACTATTTCTGATCCTTTTGCTAGCCCCTAATTATCTGGATTACCTCTTTGCCCGTGATTCTGGTGTGGTTAGTGTCAAGAACCATTTACATTGCTAATCTTTTAATATTTTGTGATCTACTGTACGAAAATTGTGAATGCTTCAAATATATATGATGGTTTTTTTTTTTTTGGTGCATCAAATACAGGGACACATGTATGACTCTTCTTGGCTTATAACGGAAGATGAAAACATGTTTGTTTTTAATTTTCAGATTCAACTTTTCAGTTTTTCAATTTTATGAAGAAATACTGAAGATTATAAAAATTATAAAATTCAATTTTTAATTTTTAGTATTTTTTCACAAAAATCCTAAATATAAAATAAAATTTAAAAACTGAAACCAAACAAATCAGACCAGACTTCATCCTTTTTTGATGAAGTACATAATGGACATTAATAGTTTTGACAATATCATATTTGAAATTTATAAATAAAATGCATTTCACCCAGGAAAATCAGGTCAAAATTTTCCTTTTAGAAACCATTTGTTGTGCTTCTACACTTTAAATGGAAATTGAATTTCGAACACTTTCCCTTTTGTTTTGACTACTTATCTCAATTCTCAATTTCTACCTTTTTTTATTTTTGGAATCTATCAATTGGTTTCGTGGTATGATAATATGATAACAACGTTACTAGATTCTAGTTGACTGAGTGAAGTTTCTACAGAAACTTAAACTCTCCAATGATACTATGAATTTTATATCATCTACAAACACCGACATGGGGTTAAGTTCTACTTGGTGGCTTAATATGGTGGTACTAAATTCATGAGGAATATTCCACTTAATATGGCATTCTTTTGGTATGAACTCTCATGGCTTGGGCAGTAAAACATAGTGACTGAAAGTATACTTGGGGCGCATTTGTTTTCGGTTTAAAAAAAATAATATGAAACTTAAATTTTAGAAGCTACTAATTTTAGGTTCTACATAATAGCTTAAAACTAGTTTTTTTTTTTCAATTTCAATTAATTTTTAAAAATTATTCAAATATATAAAAAGTACTTTTTTTTGAGAGAAAAATTATTTTTAGAGGAATGATTGATGATCATCACTAGACTTATACTCTATACTTATACCATGCTACAAGACCAAAAAAAGTATAAAATACAAAGGATAAAATGAGAAGAGAAAAAATAAAACAAAAAGTAATGTACAAATTTTTTCTTCTCACCCATGATCCCTCAAAAGCTTTTATTCTCTCTTTTTCGTCATGTTTCTCTCTCTCATTCTTCATGGTTTACAGGAAGAATAAGATCGGGGAATTAAGATTTGTTAGTAGTATACAAAATTAATTCTTACACATGAAGGCTTAACTCATTCCATTTTGATTTTTCATGCGTTTGTAGCTTATATCCTAAGACATGGATGATTTTTTTCAACTTTTTCAGCAACAAAATGAACTAAAAATAGCTCTACTAGAAGTTGAGATTTGTTGTTATTGTTGGAAACCGAAGTTAAAAAAATTGTAAATGTGTGTTGTGAATGTTGTAAACCAATACCCAAAAAGTCACAAACTAATATGTAAAAAGTTATAAACCAGTACGCAAAAGTTATAAACTACTTGAAGACACATACTAAATATGTTCAGGATTAAATGTGAAACCATATATAGAAAAGTTGTAAACCAGCATGAAAAAGTTGAAAACCCATACTCAAAAATTTGTAAAATTTAAAACATTCAATTTAATATTATTACAAGTAAAAAGTTGGAAACTGATTTACAATTAATACTAAACCTACAAACAAATTCTGCGATGATGATAATCTTGAAATAAAAGGATCATTCTTTTCACAAATTCAATTTTACCATTTTTGTCAACTTATGTCTTAATAGCATTGATTAAAGTACTCAAATTGAAGTAATTTTAGAAGTAGCAGTAAATAAATCTAATTCATAAAATATTCTTACAATACATGTAAAATTTAAAACATTCAATTTAATATTATTATCGTGCTATTTAATTGTAAATCAGTTTACATTTTTTTTTTCATATAGATTTATAACTTTTTGCATATGGTTTCACATTTTAGTTATGCTATAGTTGCAAAGAATAGACCAATAGTAGTAGAATTTATATTGTTATGTGTAAGAACTTATCACCATGATATATGTCCTAGTCTAACTCACATATTAAGTAGTTATATTTTAGCTTATGTGATAGTAATTTTATATTTAGTCCCTTATTCCGCTTTAAATTAAGTAAGTGCGCAAAGTAATTTTAATTATCATCTATATAGACGCTTTATATTTCAATTCTTGCTACAGGCTTAAGCTTTGAAAAGTAATTTACATAAAAAAAATTAATCTCAAAAGAAAATAAACGCAAGACATAAACTAATATAATTCAAATACAAACTTAAGTATAGCTAAGTCTTTTCGAGTGTTACATGGGTTGAAAGAACTTAAAAAATATCAGTTGAAATAATATAATTAACATATGTGAGAATATATATATATATATATATTCTAAAAAAAGACATTTAGATATTGCTTTTAGGTTAAATTTAATATACACATATTGTACCCAAAAAAAGAAAAATTGAAAGACATTTATCAATGAAAAATTGAATTAGGAAAAAAATGACTATTAATGGAGAAGTCTAAAATTAGTAGTATAGCTATTTGACACAAATATGAAAGAAAATAAAAATAGAACAAAAATTGAGACTTTTGGTATTAATAATATAAAAATCAATTTTTTAATAAATGTGTGCGAAAAATATTTTATATTAAAGTGTATATATATATATAAGAAATATCTGTAAGTGATTGAGATAGTAGATGAATGCTTAGAATGACCAATGCAGGATATTTGGTAGTCAAATGTACTAGTGAATTAGCGGATAATTGAAACCATTTAAAATGATTTATTGACAGTTACAACCATTCAAATTTGTAATGCATGTAGACGCAGATAGAATTTTGAAATGTGACTTTAATGGTAGCACAACTAAACAAAGAAAAAGAAACATTTTAACAAATGATTTCAAACTTTTAATATATAAATGATGAAAAGATGAGACTTTTTAGATTTATAGTATTATTTTTAGATATAGATATATGAAGATACATGATATGATGATGCCATAAAAAAGGAAGAAGATTAGCTAGATAAATAAGACAATAATAAACACATTTAAGCCATTATTAAAGATTTAAAAATAATGTGTAATACCTCTAATTTTAAATAAAAGAATTAAAAACTTTTTTGGACTAAAATGGTATTAGTTGTCCTTACCTGTAATTTCGGGTCCTGAATTTTTTTAAGTCTAGACCTTACATGCCTTTGAAGAGCCATATGATAGAGTCATATTCTTGGGATAAAAAAAGTCCCAGTAATTATTCCTTGGAGAAAAATGAGTTAAAAAGTGATTTTTAATGAATTTTTTGAAACTTTTAAACACCCCGTTTCTACCGTTCAAGTTCATAAAATCGTGAAAATTTCTGGATTTGAACTAAAATCCAAAATTTTGATTTTAATTTGTTGGGATTTTGATTTTTCTAATATTTTATTTGAATCCAAATGGGGGTATTCCCTTATTTACATTTATGTTTAAAATTTAATAGGAAGTAAAATAAATTATTTAACTTGTAAATAATTGAGATCACCCCAAGCTGATCGTATGGCCTTGAGCGATAAGCAGAGAGTAAGGCAAGATCTTGATAATACCGAGGACTTGAGCGTGAGAGTTAAAAACCCCCATTTCAAGGTCCAGAACATTCCTACACCCTAAAACACCATTCCCTCAACCCCAACCTTGAGTTCTCACTCCCAAACCATGGTTCTTACCCTAAAAACTCTATTTCCTTTCATTTTTCTCAATTCTAACTTCAATCTTTGGTTTCTAAGACTTTAAAGTATGTTAGTTCTCCTAGTTTTGCTCTCTTTTCTCCTTTTTCTTCTTGTTACTAGGTGATTCTCTAAGCTTCTCAAGAGAGAAGTTTTCTACTTTTTTAGGTATGAGTTTTGAGTATTCAAAGGTTTTAGAGGTTAATTTAGAGTTTTATTGCTTCTATATCATATATTGTTGTCAGTTCTGCTTCTTAATGTGTTGTTGATGTTAGTTCTGCACTGTTCTCCCTTCTAGGTGAGTGGGGTCACATCTGTTATCTTTATGTTCTGCATTAGAGTTATTTTCATGAAAAATATGATTTACTGTTTGATTTAGGATATTCTTGCATGTGATTTGAGATTCTTGTTGCATTGTGTGTTTTAGAATGGTTGATTTTAGAGCATGAAGCTTATTTTTGAGAAAACTCATGGGACTATATTTATTATACTGATTTTATGTAGAATTGGTAATTTATGTGCTTGTTGGGGACTTCTGTGATTATTTTACTGGATTCTGGAACTGATTTATATATATGATTTAGTTTTATAATTAAATATGAAGTTTAGAGAAATTATTAGAACTATGGTTTTAACCTTTTTATTTCAAGTATGTTGTTAAGCTTTCTAGACTATGAAAAGATTGGTAGTTTGAATTATGTTTTAGAGAATAAATCAAAAGGTTTTAGTGCCTAAATCTTCATGAGATTCAGAACAGCTGGCAGATAAAAATTCTGTGAGTTTATGAAATCACAAATGTCTACAAAGGGTGATCCCTTGGGCATGATTTCATAGCCACAGTTATGCTAAGGTCAGACTATAAGAGTCAAACAGATTCAGAGCTCTCAGAGAATTAAAAAGGTTTAAAGGTTTTAGCTTTAATGGATTTATTTGGTTAGCTTAGGAGGTAGCTATAGAGAAACAGGCTATGTGTTAATGGCAGTAAATCCATTAACCTTGGTACCGAGTAGCGAGGCCAGAGATATTCAGAGAATTTATATTTAAAGTTTTGTTACGTCACAGACATTGTGCATAACTAAAGCAGAGATTACTGTTTCTCTAGGAGCTACTATGTTGTGTGCTTGCATTGTATGATTTCAGGTATGAAAGTGAGTTGAGAAAAATTTTTTTAAGTTATAACATGATGATCATAAAGGACTTTTAGAAATATATGTATACTTGGTTATGTAGATTTTTAGTATTGTTAATGTTACTATGATTTTGTGCATTGTTTCCTTGATGTCCCATGAGATGGGGTTTCAGGTGAGGACTCACTCACTAAGTTTTGGTAACAAAACTCACCCCTCTGCTTTCCTCTATATTACAGGCATTGTAGCTGCTGTTCTCCTAGCCATCAGTGTTCCAGGGGCACTAGAGTATAGCCAGTAAGCTTCATTTGAGTGAAGTATTCCCATTTTATTTAAAGTGCTCCAGTACAGTGCAGGCAGGATCCCGGACCTAGAGCATATTTTAAGTTGCATTTGGTATATTATAATTACATTTGATTTGTGTACAATAACTTGGATATTTGGATAAGTGTAATTTCAGGATTTGGAACTTGCAAGGTTTGTTACAAAAATTCCAAGTATAATTATCTTGTTTTAGCAAACATGTGGTTAGGCCACAGGAAATATAATAATTTAAACAGACTTTATGAATAGAGCATGCATATAGAGATAACTAATAGGTCATGAGGCTTATATGGGAATAAAACTTCTCATGTGCCGGTCACATGCCCAGGTCAGGTCGTGACATAATGGATCTCTAGAAGTTTGTGAAGTCAAAATATGATTTAACCTATAAACTATTTTCATTATTATGATGAATATTTTTTTTGGTCCAATTCTTTTAGTTTTTGTTTTAAAATTTAGTATGACATTGTTTAGGAATTTAATACACAAAAGTTTTAAAATGTTTTTGTTTCATCCAAGTCTTGGAAGAATAGAAAATTTAAGAGCAAGTGTTTGGGAGGAAGAGAAAATTTAATAATTAATATGTCAATTTTCGGAAACCAAGCAACGGGTAAAATATTGTGCAACCAATTAGAGAGTTAAAAACATTTGAAATGATTGTGGATAGCTAAAAAGAGGATTTAGAAATTGTTGACTTTGAATTTAATTGCTATAGTTAATTACTTTACAATTGGAGGGGGAAGAAAAGCAAATTAATGAATTTAGATAGAAATATTAATTTGAACTTTTGGTATGTAGAAGATGAAAAGTTTAGACTCTTCAATTTTTGATAGTATTACTTTTAGATATAGATATATGACATGATATGATATGATAGACAGATAAATTGATGCTATTATGGCACATCTTTTTTTAGATAAAAAAAACAATGGCTTGACTCAAAAGAGAGGAGCAACAATGTCAAAGTACCAATGGAAGAGACTATATCATATGATAACTAAGATACATAAAGAGAAAAGATAAAACTAAACAAAACCCATGGCATGTATACCCTCCTCAAGTCCATATGTGTTGTATCAAGTTACTTATTCCACGTTATTCAACTAAACATTAGCATCAATTACACCCTCCAACATCATGATTATGGCCAGGCTTCCTTGAACTTTATATGCATATTTTCCTTGCTATGCTCATAAAACGCCCATTTTTCAACTTCAACACTTGGAAACAACTGTCGATCAAGATAAAGATATACCTAATATCAGTGAATGCAACAACCGGAAAACCACCATTCCCATCGAACAAGATATCGCCGACCAAGCTATCATTCTATGATACCCTAGGTATACATGTCAGTAGACAACTTCTGTACGGCCTCAAGGTCTCCCAGGACCCACCCATGTTGCCTAGCCTAGGATTTCGCTAGGTTTGGAGCCTACACTTCCTTGGCGGGCTATATAATGGAGCCATCTTGTTGGGATCAAAAGTCTCTATAATTGCTCTCCAAATGAAAATAAGTTAAAGAGCGATTTTTAATGAATTTTAGGAAACTTTTAGGCGTTTCATTTTTAGCCTAAAAGATTTTTAAATCGCAGTTTTTCGAATTTGAACTAAAACTCAAAAATTGGATTTTGATTGGTTGGGGTTTTAATTTTTTTTTATATTTTATTGAATCCAAATTGGAGGTATTTCCTTATTTACATTTATATCTTAAAGTTAATGTGGAGTAAACATTAATAAATGTAAATAAGTGAGTATTGAGACTATAGTATTAAAATCGGACCAGTGATCGACCTAGTCAAGGTACCGGGTCACTGGGTCACTAGTTCAACCGGTGGGTCATTAATCGAATCGGTTAAACTGGATTTTATTAAATTATTATATAAAAATATAATTTAATGTCATTAAATGTAATATATATATATATATATATATATATAATTTATTGCACATAAAGGCACAACAGCAAGGTTGACTTAGTGGTTGTTGTATCCTCCCAGCAGTGCGCCTACACAAGTTCGAATCCCACCTGTTGCAATTTTTGAGAATTTTCAACATTTCACATCTTAATGTGTGTGTGTGTGTGTATTATTAAATGTAACATATATAATAAGAAGCTTAGCTAGCATAATGGTAAGGTCATTGATTTAAAATCGGCCGGTTGACCCTCGTTCTAACCGGTTCACACCGGTTCTGCTACAGAACCAATCCAAAGCCAGAACCGGACCAACCAGGTGGTTGGTTCACCAGTTTTCTAGTCGAACCGGCCAATCTAGTCCGGTTTTTAATACAATGACAGAGACAACCCATATGCTAAAATGACAAAAAAAAATTACAGAAGCTGGAGAACTGTCACCACTATAGTGGTCCAGGATTGCTATAACCATCACACATGTGTTTTGGGGCAGTTTGATGGTCTAAGGACTGCTATAGTGTTGTCAGTAAGACAGAAATAGTGTCAAACGACACCGTTTCACTTAATGAACCCTTCCACCCCTATATAAACCTCAAACTGGAATTTCACCCTCAAAACTGAAACGTTCCCTTTCCAAACCCTTCCCCACTCTCTTCCATTCAATCCAACATCAAATTCTCTTCTTTCAAGATCCAAGGTAAGTGATTGTTGTTGGTTTATGGTTGTTTCTTTTTTGTTCTTCCTCCCCCATGTTATGGGTTGTTGTTTTCTCCATTGTTGTCAAGTGAGGGTGCTCCCCCAATATTGTTAGGGTTAGTTTAGAGTAATCTAGAGCTACCCATAGATCTTTGATGAGTTTTATGGTTGTAATGGTAGGCATTGGTGCTAACCCTCCTCCCCGGAGTCCCTGTTGTTGTTGACACCATTACTTCCTCCCATCTAGGTGAGTGGGTTCAAACTCATGACCTTATCTTTAATCATTACAAGTATGCTTTATGTATGATGATTATTAAATATGGTATTGGAGCTGAAAATATGAATATATATGATTTTGCAAAGCTATGATTTCAAATATATAGCATGAAAATGAAATTTAGAAAAACATGAGACCATGATTGATAGATTGTATGTTATGGAAATGTTTTACGTGCAACTCTAAGAGATTTATTGCAAGAATATATGATTTAATAAGTTATTATTTTGCCAAACATATTTTAAGAGTTTACGATATCTTTATGCTTCAAGACTTGAGATTTCAAAATATGATTTTAGAGTATTCGGTTAAGATATATATTGGAAAAATGTGAACAAAAGTGTGATTGAGCTTTTGGAATAAATATGTTATATGGTTTCTAAGTTTCACAATTATGAACTCCCATTGTTTGAACTAAGATATTAGAGTTGCAACGTATATGAGAATATTAATATAAGATATGAATTTAGAACTTCAATGTTATGGTACCAAGAGGTATGGAATTCAGTATGACTCCTAGAAACTACCATATAGAATTTTTTTGGGGCTTGAAATCGGAATGCCTACAAGCAGTGATCCCTTTGGCTCAATTTTCATAACCACAGTTATGCTAAAGTTAGATTGTTAAAGTTATATGAGTCAAGAATTCTCAAAGTACTAAGAATTAGGATTTCTTGTTTGCTAGGGACTGACCACCACCTTTCAGATTTAAATAATTATATATATATATATATATATAATGATTTTAAGAGTAGAATAATTATGTAGAGTTTTAAACCCAGAGAAGAGTCAGAATAGGGTTTTAGAGAAATAAGTAGTTTTTATGATCTAGAGACTAGATGGTAACTATAGAGAAATAAATAGTGAGTTAACGGCTGGGAAAAATGATCGTTAACGTTGAACCAAGCTGTCCTAAGATGACAATTTCACAGAGTAGAGAATGGAACCTAATTAGGTATCCGATTCGGATCCTTAATGGATCCTAGATATCAAAAAATTTGTTATGCGATGGTTGACATGAATAGCTAGAGAATATATTGTTAAGCAATGCATAACTAGATATCCATGTTTCTCTATTAGAGGACTATTATTTAAGTTTTCAGAGACTATTGATGCTTTTCACAAAATATTTGATTTAAGTGCTATTGTGTGTGTGTGTGTGTGTGTGTGTGTGTATGGAAAATGATATCTCATTAGAGTAAGAATTTAGAGATGTTTTCTATGAATTTATAAATCCAGAGATATATTTTCTATATAGTTGCGGATATGAATATCAAATGGTTGATGATTGTTGTATGTATATTGTATAAAATTCATTGGTTTGTCCCATGTGGGTGATAGGTAAGAGCTCATTCACTGAGTTCGTGGACTCACCCCTCTCCCTTTCATCTCATAGTTGTAGGTACAGATATCATTTGTCACCACTTCATTAGACACAGTTATTTCCCATTGGTGAGTCTTATTTTGGAGTAAGGCTTAGTATAGGTTCATGGTAGTACATATTAGAGTATTCCAGTAGATGTGCATGTAGGATCCAATCCACGCATATATTTTGAGATATTGTAGTTATTTTTAAAGTTCATATATCTCCATATATGTTTTTACAGTTTAAGCATGAATTTGAAATGTGGACTATCATTAAAGATTTATGTAATGAACTAGAGATGTATTAATAATTTAGTTTTTAAGTGTTAAATAGATTTTCAAAGATTGATTAAGAGGACTTTAGAACTTTGTATATTAAAGTATTTTAGATTTATGATTTCAGAAATTTGGTCCTGGATAAGGATTTAAATAAAGATTTAAAGAAAGTTATGTTTCAAGAATGACTATTTTGATAAATTATGCATTTAAAGAGATACATCATCAAGAAAGCTAACGTGGAGATGGGATTCCTCGTGTGTCGATCATGTTTCCAAATCGAGTCGTGACACATTCCACAACATTCGTGCTAAATACCGCATCACCTCAAAACATCAATATAATATACCAATGGCCAGATTTGTTTTGGGATATAAAGTCATAATTCTTTCACCCGAAGACCTTGTAAGACCGTTCACTCCAACTCTTTCGACACTGCCATCAAGGTCATTATAGTTAATGACACTCTTGTGCCTACATCTACCTACCCCCAAAACCAAGGAAAAAAACTTTACATGGATATGGCTTATCCAAATAACACCAATAGCACAAAATGAGAGGACCAAAAAACATTTAAATCACCAAGTACAATTAGCAACACACAGGATGCCTACCAAAGATCAACAGCTCTCACCAGTGTATCACTCGGTGTTTACGCCACCCTTATTCTCATGAAAAGTCCCCCTCACTTACATAGCCTTATAGTGTATCGCTCGAAGAAGCACACCAGCCCCTCCAAAGCACCAAACCATCTATAAAACCATCAAAGAAAAGGTCCTATTAACAACAAAAAAACACAGATAAAATATATATTAGCATAACCCACACCGGTGTTCCTCTACTTGGCAATAACCACCCTCAAGATCTCACACACTGGCTCGCCCTCGAATAAGAGACCTTTCTATGTATCGCTCATGATCCCCCTACCTCCATTGCCACCCAAACATCAAAGTGAATGTATTTTCGTCTCCTAGCAACAAACAAATACAACCAAAGAAAAGAATATACAAATGTACAGATTATGAATCAAGAGTTAATAAACAATGGCATCTATGCATGAGGATAAAAAGAAAGTTCTTCCAATTAATTTCTTCCTTTTGGAAAATTATCTTGTTCCCTTGTTCCCAAATAGAAAGAAGAATAGTGTAAAAACAAATAATCCAACCATTTTGCCTCTGACCCAAGAAAACACAATCAATCCACATATCAAAATTTACCTTAGGGTCCTTGGCACATGTTAAAATTATTTAGGCGGGAAAATTGTTTTGTCAAGTGTTGCAAGAAGAAAGTAGTTATTGCTTTTCTTTTATAGAAATAGATAGATAGATATAGGGACATGTATAAGGGTACGTTTGTTTTAGATTTTGAAAAAAATAAGTCTACAACTCAAATTTTACTGATTTTTTTTTATTCTGATTATTTTTAAAAATTTATTGAAACATGAAAAGGTGTTAAAAAAGTGATTTTTTTCTTAAAAAAAAATTAAATACAACGCTCCCTAGCCAAGCAACAATCACAACTAGTGCTAAAAGGAGATTAATTAGAGGCGATACAATCACCTACACGATTAAAACTTTTTGAAGTTGAGTTCCAAGAAACCCAAAATTAAGGCATTTGCGACCATGCTCGATGCAAATTTGAGGGCATCCTACCCAATCTAATGTGTGTGGCTTTCATTGCTGGAGAAGGGCTTGTGGGACCCGCCCACTCACAGTTTTGAGCTATTCCGAGTCTACCCCCACACTTCTTCTATTCTTCACGGTCTAACCCCCAACCCAAATTCATTTCTTCGTTTTGACCCCTGTATCAAGATGAGTTGATGCTACGCTACATTATGCAAACACTCACTAAAATACGTACCAAAATACAATCCAATTACTGCCCTTTGAACATACACCCTTTAACCCCTTTCTTCATCTGAAACCCATCCAACCCCTGTTCTTCTTGCCCATCAAACCCGTGAGCTCCTCCAAACCAAAGCTTGAACCCTTGTGCTTCTTCCCCATCAAACTCAAGCTTGAACCCTGTTTCATTACGTCTTCCCTTTCGTCATTCACTTCAACCTTTCACCCAAGCCCCATTTTCCAAATATGGAGCCTTATCTCCCCTTTACAATGCCAATGTGACAAGGCCTTGTCAGCCCCTTTACTTTACCCTAATTTGCCATCCCCTCCTCCGTAGCCCATCAGCCTCCTGATGTTTTCTGATCCCGGCCCACTGCGTCGCTCCCCCCAGGGCCTCGTTGGAGCTAGAGACGTGCCATGATCTCAGTTACATCACCACCTCTTCCTGTTGCCATAAGAGGCAAATAATAAGAGCATTTACTGTGTTGCATTCACTAGTGGAACCCTATTGTAAGTATAGTTTTATTTAAGCTCAACAACAAAATGCTCAGGAGTTGAAACATGATAATGATTCCTAATGGTATTGTCTTTTGTTGTATCTGTTTGTGTTTATGCATTGGTTTAAAAAAATTTTTATATTACTTTGCAGCTTATTGCTAGTTGGAGGACCTGTATAGATTCTCAATTTTTTCCTCATCCTTTCGCAGTCCCTCTGGGAACATAATCCCAATCCGTCGTTACCATGGTACAAGTTGAAGTGAATCAAAATGTCATCCTCAGTATCATTCTGTTATGAATGTTAGATTTTTTAAGGTAGCATTTCGATTGCATGTGTGTAGAATTTTCATAACTGTGCACTTCAGAACATGTTTATCTTGAATACATTTTGATTGCATTATGTTATTTAAGGTAGCATTTGCATTTCAGCATATCCTTTGGTCTATTGTAGAAACTAGATAGAGTTAATACTAAGCAATGTACAGAAATAGGGGGAATGATTTGGCCAGTTTAACTATTTGGACTGTGTGTCTGCAATCCGGTTGTTTAATTCAGTACAAAACAGAGTTAATTTGACTATATGATTATGAATAAATCTTGAAAGTCTAGGCCCAACATTCTTTGTGTGCTGTGTATGCTATATTGTATGGTTGTTGAATTTTTCCTTTTGAATATTACCAAAATAGTGATGTTCTTTTAGGTCAAAATTTTCTGATAGAGGTAGCAAGAAATATGTCCTCAAAACTAAGACAATAATTTTGCTTATTTTTAAAATAGAGTAGAACACAAGAAAGATATTAGCTTTAATTTCTTACCATCTTACTTGGAGCGTCCCAAAAGCCTCAAATTCTCAGCACTTATCTCAGCAAGCTTGAAAGTTTAATTTCAGCCATTGAAAGGTGAATTAGAGTTTTCAACATTTCTACACCAGTTTCCTTTAAAATAGGGGAATCTGAAGAAGTAACGACCAAAGGATTCATTGGTGGTGCACTATGCATTTCCTCCCTCAATTCCAAGATTGCGAAGCGAGTTATTTTACAAGGACAATCCTAGTTCCTCTTCTGTTACTTTTAGTGGCAAAGATGATGAAAAAATAAATGAAAGCTTTTTGAGTATTATATTAAAGCTTCAAAACTAACATGTTGGTCATATTCCATTTTCAAGACATTGACAGGAAAAGTAGTACGTGAATTTGGATAACAGAATAGGTTGGGTGTTGTGAGTTTTATGACAATAGTCCCAAGTTCCAACATTTGTTCTTGGACCCTTTATTTGTCCAAAAGCTTCTTGGCTCAATCCTTACTTCATTGTCTTTAGCATTTGGTAACTGGTTCAATTTACTTCTTACATTTTCTACCATTTAATAGTTGACTATTAGTTTGAAGTTGAAGGTCATGTCACTATAATAGAATGTTTAGACAATTGTATGCCAATATCATACATAGTTAAGAAAGGTCAAGTTAGCTATGATAACTATCTATTTCATGTACATTAGTTCATATGGAAGTGTTGAGTTTTCCTACTACTATGAGCAACTTATTATAAGATTGTTATCGGAAGGAATTTATGCAGGCGACAAAGTTAGCTTTGGTTTCGTCTCTCAAACAGGGGGGGGAAAGATGCTCAAAGATTTGCAAATTGAGGATCAGTTGATCAACCGTGTATACTTATATCTTCTTGATCATCCCGAGTGCATTAGAGGAGCAATCAATTGTCCTCAAGACAAAAATAAGAGGTTGCTATTTAAGATGGTGTTTGGCCATTGTGGTCTATCCTTCTTGATGTAACTTTAAATGGATTCTGTTTGTGAATCAATGATTTAGTATTTAGATTGATTTAATGCTTGATATTGTTGGACTCTTTGAGTTTCAATTAATGGAAGTTGTTTTTTCTGTGTATTATTAAGAAAAAAATTGCCAAAGTATTGGACTGATAATATATATTTTTTTCTTTTTGCAAGTTATGGTTGCATAACCAATTGATAGTTTTTTTTCCCTTATTGTTATTTTCTTGTAAATACAAATTTTTTTCATGTTATAATTTTTTTATTATGAATTTTTAAAAATTTTTATAAATTTTTATTTGGCAGACTTTTTAAAAATATTGATGAGAAAAGTGATTTTTAGGGATAAAAATAAAGAGATAATTTTTTCAAAATGATCTATTGTATACAGTAAAAAATTAGAAGGAGAAGTATTTTTTAAAATATTTTTCCAAAATAATTAACTATCTTACAAATAATTAATTATTTTAAAATAAAATAATTAAATATAGTAATAAAGGATAAAAAAGTAAGAAAGTCATAAAATTTCTATTTCTTTCCTTTATTAGTAGATGTGTATTTTAAAAAAAATTAATTTATAGTATCAGTGAATGATTAAATAAAATTGTTTGTGCCATTTTCAATAAGCGGGAGATGACAATGGTGGCTCTAAGAGAGTAGATTCTCTGGGTGATACGGAGAAAGTAATGAATTCAATTCCAATTGCTCCCTAGAATACACCTCAAATCGGTCATTGGCACATGACTAATCAAGGGCCAGTATTCCAACCATATCCATTGTATCCAACCATTCCCCAAGTCACTGAGATGCCCCCCTTTTAAAGAATATCCTGTGTACCCTCGCATGCCTCCGGTTAACCCAAATTATGAATTTAACAGTCATTTTTCTACTCCTAATTTATATCGTCCATAGATCATGCAATGTTTTGTGCTGCAGATGTTTAGCCCTGGTGGGTCAGGTGCAAATGACAATGTGGAAGTGGCAGCAATGTTGCTGGGTAAGGAGGGCAAAGGCCCACTTGACGTTCACTAGATCTGTAGTAAACATTTATTTTTTGTTGTTTGGTTTAATCTCTAATTTCAAGTTGCCATGCCGACAAATCGTTGCTTATTCTCCTTTTTTCTTGTTTTTCTGACTTAATGTTCATGCATACTTTTCACTTCATATCCATTGTGATTTCATAATTTTATAAGATTTTGAATTAGTCAATGTGTTTAGCAAATCTGAATTAGTCAATCACCCATTCTGTTTAGCATGAGAAAGTTTGATTTTATATTTCTTCTTCATTCTGTGATGAAATATATATATATATAGCTTCATTTTTACCCATTGATTATTTAAGTGTAATTTGCATGTTGAAAGGGGTTCAGCTTATAACCAATAGGGCCTACAAGTGTGATAGGAAATCATACTTCAGCATTGACAATATACGAAAGCAGTCATTAATTTCTGGAAAACAAAAAAAGCCAGATCAAATACTGGAAATAAAATGCCAGTAATATTTTTAAGAAACACAAAACCAAAAAGAACTTATGCTAAAAATATAAATGTTTTAGAAAGTCGTCCTTCAATTAAAACTTTCAATGAGTACCAGAGTTAAAATATGAAAAGCCTACCCTTTTTTGTTGTTTTGTAAATTTGGTCTCAAGCAACCCTTTTTGTCAATCTCTGATTTTTTGTTTGGTCGGGAGCAGTATTAACCCTTTTTTTTATCGACAATATTAAGGCTTTTTTATAGTGAGACAGCACCAAGTCTTGGTCTACTAATGTAAGCCCATTCACCAAGACAAGTGGATCTAGACCAAAAATATGTAACACGAACGACGGAGCTTAGGTAGCGTTTGGTTTGTGTCTCAGGAGGGACAGGGACAGAAATACAGAGGCAGTGGAGACAGAGACAGAAAAAATATTGTCCCTCCGTTGACCGGTGGTGGTTGGTGGTGGCCGGGTTTCATCCTCAGTGTTCTGTCTCCACTGTCCCCACTTTTTGGAGGAACAGAAATACAAGAAATTTTTGTCTCTGGGACAGAAAATCTTTCCGTCCCCGTACTCCGTCTCCATCACCAAACATGATACAGAGACAGAAAATCAAGAACTGTCTCTGTCCCCCTGTCCTGGGACAGCAACCAAACGCTACCTTATTGACCTCTATCTATATTAACATAATCCTTTCGTACGACTAATGTGCGGGTCTATATATTAATGATTTAATGTACTCTTCACTTATTATTCTAAGGCACCTTTATTTTTTTCCTATTAACTAATTGTTTAACTCGTGCGATGTATGGGGTGATAATAAAATATAATTTATCAATCATTACAAAAAATAAATAATAATTTATTCAAATATATCTTATCAAAAAGTGTATGTAAATTTATTTTAAAAATAAGTTAATAGATAAATAATTAAATAAATAAATAAAATATAAATGTTTCATTCTATTTTATATCTTATTTTAAATATTATATTTATAATGTTGAAAAATCTCAATAGATAACCTTTAACTAATAATAAAAAGCCTATTATTTTATGAAAATTTTACACGTGTTGAAAGTTGAAATTGTTAAATAATAAAATAGAATAAGTGGATAATTTTACTATATAATGAGTCATGTATAGGGATGAAATGGGTATCTATTAGGCTGCGTTTGTTTTGTGTCCTAGGGGAGGCAGAGACAAAAATATAGAGACAGTAGAGAATGAAATAGGAAAAATATTGTCCCTGTATCATGTTTGGTTATGGAGATAGAGACAGGAAAAATATTGGCCGTTGACCACCATTGACCAGCATCGACCACTGTTGACTGGCAGCAGGCGATTGTTGACTGCATTGACTTTGGTGTTGACCGGCCGTTGACTTCTGGCCTTGATCGGCAGCGGTAGGTGGCCGAACCACTGTCCCCATTTTCTATCTCCACTATCCCCACTTTTTGAAGGGACAGAAATACATAAAACTTTTATATGTGGGATGGAAAACGTAATACATGGACAGTGTCTCTCTGTATTTGTGTCTCAGGACACAAAACAAACATTACCTTAGAGATGGACAAGCTTCTGCCCCTCGTCCTTGTCCCTGTCCCCACTACCATTATATAAATGGTGAATTGGCAGGACTCCATGGTGTGATGACCTTATTCATTGTTCTTATCCTGTTTAACAAATGGGGACTTCACTCTGTCATCATAAAGGCTAAACCTATTCTCATTCCCGTCCCCATTGCGAGCAATCCCGCAGGTACCCGATTTAGCCGTTTTTTTTTTTTGTCATCTCAACCCATTTATACCTTTTTAATAAGTCAATTTTAAAATATATGTTACAGTTAATGTGTTATAATTGGTAAAAAAAAAAAGTCATAAATAACTATAATTTATGTAGTTTTTAAACATTACATATGGGCTATAGTTTTAGTTCAATATCAATTTTAAAAAAATATTATAAGAGCTTTTATATAATTATACAATAGTTATACATGGTCAACAAAATTTTTGTTAATTATAATTTTTTGTGGTAACGTAATTATAATAGTTTTGTTATCATTAATTAATACTATAATAATTATACATATAAAATTTTAATGATATAATAATAGGTCAATTATGATTTTGTTTATATTATTTGTTGTTATTTTCACATTAAATAATTTTGATTGAGATATTTTGTAGAGTATTTTTATTGTGCTGATGGAATAGAAATATGAAGGATTAAATTCAAAAACTTACTTTAAATATTAAAATTATGAAAATGGTAAAGTATAATTTTCTCTATGAATGAAACATGAAAAACTTGTCATGTAATGGATTTTAAATATTAGTATTATTATAGATAGATTATAGATCATAAATTAGTAAAAAATAAATAATTCTAATTTATATAGTTTTCTAACATCACATATGGGCTATAGTTTTAGCTCATTATCAACTTAGAAAACATATTATAATGGCTTCCTATATAATAGTTACATATGATCAATAAAATTATTGTTAATTATAATAGTTTTGTTATCATTAATTAATACTGTAATAATTATACATATACAACTTTAATGACATAATAATATATTCAATTATCATTTTATTTGTTATTATTTTCACATTAAATAATTTTGAATAAGATATTTTATAAAGTATTTTTATTGTGTTAATGAAAAAGAGATATGAAGACATGATTGGAAAAAATTAATCAATAACTAGAAGGTAAATTAAATTAAAAATTATATTTTAATTATTAAGATTATAAAAATAGTAGGCCATAATTTCCTCTATAAATGACATATGAAAAACTTTCCATGTAATGAGTCTTAAATATTAGTATTATTATAGATAGATTATGTAATTAGTTAAATTATCTTTAAATAGAAACACGAATAAAATATATTTGTAATTTTTTAAAAAGTATTTATTTTATACAAAAAATACTTCTTTATTTGACCATATTTCTTGAGAAGCAATTTTTCATATCCTCAATTGTAATTAGTGGTCTAGTTATTTTTTTTAACAGTTTTGCATGCCTATTTTGTTACAAGTGTTAATATTTCATGTCCAAATTCTTTTAAGCTAAATGGCTTCATGCTTTGGTATATATGTTTGTGAGCTGCGGTTTTCTTTTTGAGGAAAATATAATACTACCCCTCTAGAGTTCTTGTCCCCAACACAACAAAAACAATTTTATTCTGAATTTTTCTGTCAATAACTTCCTTCGTTTTATTACAAAATTCTCCCTGGTTTGCATGCAAACCCTACATTCGAGAAATACTCCCTTGATCATGTCATAGTGTGGCTCCTAACGATCTCCTATTATTATCAGTCTGATGGTCGCCTGTGTTGGTCAACAATCGGTTGGAGGTTGTTGCGCTCCTAATGGGTTCATAGACCGTAGCCTTCTTCATTTCCCTAGAAAAGCAAAAACCCTTTGATAGCTTTTGGTTGATAGAAATACAGAGACAATAGAGACAATAGAAATAGAAACAGAAAAAATATTACTCCTGTATCGTGTTTGATTGTAGAGTACAAGACAAAATAATATTGATCATTGACCATCATTGACGACCATTGACCAATAGCCCGCGGCTATTGACGGCGTTAATAGTTGACTCTGGCATTGATCAGTGATAGGAGGTGGTTAGACTATAGTTCTCATATTCTATCTCCATTGTCCCCACTTTTTGAAGGAATAGAAATATAGGAAATTTTTGTCTATGGGATAGAAAAATTTTTCATCCCTGTACCCTGTCTCCACTGTCAAATATGATACAGGGACAAACTATTCTTTTATGTATTTCTGTCATGGGACAGCAACCAAATGCAATCTTGGTGTATGCTCTGTTCCTATTATTTGAAAGTTGACTTTTGAATCTTCTATGTACATAAGAGTTTAATTGCTACTCATCCTCGAGTTCTCATTTTCTCTCTTCTTTATTTCTACACTTCTTCTATATAGCTTTATTGATAATATTAGCATCAATAATTTGATAAATAAATTTCGTATAACAGGCAGAAAATCTTACCAAAAAAACATCATTAATCTAGAAAGGCTGCTTAGTTCATTTACATTTCTTTATTTTTCTTCCTTCAAATTCTTTAGTAGAAAATCATGAATAAGTGATATAAAAGATTTCTCAACCTTTCGTCACAGAGCATTCTTATTTGTTTTTATAAAAAATAAGTTAACAAGAATAGCTAGTATAAATAGGAATGGTGATTAATAATTAAATCAAATCACTTATCATTTATTGTTTTATAAAAAAATTATGATATGATTTTTTTTTTGAAATTGCATTTCTGTAAAAAAAAAGACTGATTTATTTGAAAAATAGATTCCTTTTAAAAAAATAAATCTCATTTTTATGTATGATGATTTTTATTCTATATGTAGAAGTCAATCCATTATAACATATACTCATGCCGTTAAATTAAATATTTAGCGTGTGATTTTTTATTAAAAAACTAATTCCTATCGCTATAAAAATTGCGCAATTAATGTCTTCTTGTAAAATAATATTCTAATCCTATTCCTAAAATAAAATATGATTAACTTGAAAATCATGTTCCTGGTAAATTAAATATTTAGGATGTGCTTTTTTTTTTATTAAAAAAGGTGAATCATGTTTCTACAAAAACTGAAACAATTAATGTCTTCTCACAAAATAATATTTGAATACTATTCCTGTAAAAAAAAATTGATTCATTTGAAAATAAAATTCTATTAAATTAAATATTTAGTATGTGATTTTTAATTAAAAATATAATTCTATTGCTATAAAAATTTATGCAATTAATGCCTTCTCGTAAAATAATATTTGAATCTTATCCCTATTAAAAAAATCTGATTCATTTGAAAATCAGATTCTTGTTAAATTAAGTATTTATCATATGACTTTTTTATTTAAAAATCTGAATCTCATTGCTATAAAAACTGTTGCAATTAATGTCTTCCAATAAAATAATATTTGAATCTTATTCCTATAAATTTTTTTTATTAATTTGAGAATCATATTCCTATTAAATTAGATATTTAATATGTGATTTTTTTATTAACAAATCTAAATTAATCTTGATCCAAATTGAGCATAAATATATGGAAAAGTTTTCAAAATTTCCCAATTAATGTACATTCTTTTCCAATTTACCATATTTATAACAATCATTATTATTTTTTTTAATGAATATAACAATAACTATTTCTCATAATTAATATTTAATTTCTTGAATGCTTAGAAGCAACATAGCGACACAAGCATATACACATTTGTACTACTATTGCATTATTATATACATTTGTATATGGCCTTAAAAGTTCAACAAGCATTGCCTGAGAAATCTTCCTTGATTTAATAAATCCACTTGATGCCATGTGACTACAAAAAAAGAGTCATTTAGCCACAGTCAAAAATGACATTTAACTACATTTCTCAAGCGTGGCTAAATGATTTTCCACCCTGGTGTGGTGGTTACATGCGTGGGAAATGTATCAATTAGCAACACCTACCGGTCTCGTTTAGCTACAGTTTCTGAGCGTGGTTAATGGCCATATTCAGCCAGAATTGAATCTCATTTGTCCACAGTTCTAAAATGTGGCTAATGTCACCCTTTTCTATTTTTATAATAAATATAAATAGCTACTAATTAGTTGATTAACCTACAAATGATGACACATTTAAAAGCTATAGAACTAGATAAAAGCAGTGTAGAAATTTAACAATTCATATCATACACATGATCATTTCCACATTGGAAAAACTAAAAAAGTTTATATCCTAGCTAATATTGCTCAACCGATAGTAAGGGCAAAAAAGAATAAGGAGTTTACAACTTAAACTCCCTCCAACTAGAATCTAAGTAAATCTAGCTTACTGGTATGTAAAAAATATAGATATCTATATGTTTCTGCAATGACATGTCAAGTATTATTTATTCAGTTTAACAAATTTCTTACAGAGTAACCATTCGCAAGGACTTTTGCTATGAATTTGGCTTGACTCCAGTGTTGGTGGCCTTATGTTTTTCTTGCTCAGTCAATGAAGTGAAGCACGCCATCACTGTCTGCTGCAAAATAGCAATATTGAATAATGACAATTAGCATGACACTTCTAATTATTCATGTTGGCCTGTTCTACAATCATCTGGATCTAAATAGGTTCACATTTCACAAATCAATGGATAACTTTGAAAAGATTAGAGTTTAGCAGATCCAGTATCAGTCAAACAGTAATATGCCAAAAAATATAGATGATTACTTGTGCAAGTTCTGTGACAACACAAAACTCCTGCGGGCTTTCAAAGGAATCAAGCATTTGTATAGTATTTTCATGCTTCATCTACAAAATTTATTAGTAACAAATGTCACTAGCCAGCAGCCAACACAAATGTCTATGAGGAATTGGTAATAGCAACAAACAAAAAAACCTTACAAATGTCATAGATTATAATCAAATTTGAATTTCACAACAGATAATAATTCCATCTCAGCACTCACTAATCAAGCAATAATCAATAATAACAATACAGAACTAATTGAACACTAAAAATACTTTAACACAGTGGATGACGAAATTGTATATGAACCAGAAATGTGATTCCCATCTATCAATTCTCCTATAGCAGGTGACTCTTCTATACTGCAAGCTCCGAGACCATGGTCCCCTCCTGCTCTTCTTCATTAGTTGCTGAGGCTGTTGTTGTTGTTGCTATTGCTTAATCGGTTTCATCTAGTAATTATATTTGAAAAAAAATTATTGTTTTCTTATTGTAAAACTCTCCTCTCACCTCTTGCTTTCCAAGCCACTAATCATTAATAGGATTCAGAATTTTTTTTAAATCACAATCATGTGCATTTCAACCAATATGATGTCTACAATTGCGATAAGTTTAAAATAAATTAGAAAGAAACTACCATCAAGGCATCAACAGTTGTTGCAATATTACACCTAGAAGACTTAATAAAAAATAAAGCATTACTACAGTGATGTGAGAAAGAAGATACCTTGTTATCTTCCAACTATTATCCTCACAAGAACTCTAGTATTGTTGGAACCTCCAAGATGTTTGCCAAAATTTTTGCCTACAAGATACCACTGGCCAAAGTGACAAAGTTAGCAAGTACCTAATCCAAATTCAAATCTGCCTAGTCAACCTACAAACTTATAGCCTTAAATCTGCACACTTAATTGATATTACAAGTAGGTCTTCTCTTTGTTTTTTATTTGTAAATAAAGTCAGCAACCAACACCATCCTCTTCTGCCCATGGTTAATATCAATCTGCATGGAAAAGGGCTAAATCCACTAAAGATGCACAAGGTAAAAATATATGAAAAGCAGAGAAACAAATAAGATCCAATACTCATTAATTACCACCATAAAGTTCTTGTGAAAACAGCGATGGATAAGTAATGGTCATTGGTTTTTGCTCTTTGTATCTACCAAAAGTTCCTTCATTGGCTATAGTCACCTGTCAAAAACGCTATACATAAACAAGCTACTATATAATTAATTGCAACTATATATAGATCATTTTAAATCAACAAAGCAGAGTAGCTTGAAATCAACAAATTAGCAAATTCCTATTTCAAAATTGATAACAGAATAACACATAATACATCAAAAACTGCTCTAAACCAGTAATCATTTTCATTTTCTCACCCTAAAACCCAATCGATCTAATAGTAACAAGCAACTATATATATACTCACACATACACTCACATTTCTCGTAAAGCTCATATAGCGATTCAATTCCTGAAGCTTCATGTATTCGAGAACTCGATAATTACTTAAATCCATAATAATTAATAAATCTCGTGAACCATTAGTGCATTCGATTATCTTTGTGATTTTGTGAAAATAAGATTATTCTCTTCATTGTCTATGTAATCGATTCCTAAATCATCAGAAATCCAAAATCAATGTATGAATGGATTAAAGAATTGATAAATGAAAAAATAAAGATAGATCTAAATATAAAAAGTGAATGAATCTCGTACTATGAGAGTGAGAATGAAGAGAGTTGAGAGTGAGTAGCAGTTCTAAAAAGCTGTTTCGAAAAGCAAATGAAAAAGAGGCACTGCGAGATAGATATCGAGGTTGAGTTTGAAGAGCTGTGTGACCTTGCGGAGCTCTGAAACTAATCCAAGTTTTTCATGAGCTTGCTAACGGCCATGGAAGAAACTTCAGGTTGCTCAAATCACACCTACAAAATCACAAACAATGAAGAAAAAATTAGCACGAGTGAAACTTGATTCACAAATTGAAATCGAATTTGGAAATGGTGAATTTGAAAATCTGAGAAAATGAAAGAAAAATTAGAAGAGATGAAGCTTTAATGGAGGAAACAATTTGAAGAGATGAACCCTCATGTTCTGGAATTAGAATGAAAAGCCTTGAAATGGTTTTTGTGTGTGATTGTTCACAGAGAATAGAAAGAGAAAGGGTTTTGTTCACAGGATAGGAGAAAGTGAGAAATGAGATGCTTTTGAATATTGTGTAGAGTTAATTACACAATTAACCCCGTTCCTTGAGTCGTGGTTAATAAACCGTGGGATATTACCGCTTTTTTAGTAGTGTATATATATGATTATGCTTTGAATACTATTACAGTGTATGCGATCTCATAGCAGCTTTATAATTCTTAAGAAATATGTTAAAAGCTATTATGTATCTTGTTTATTTGTAAGTGTGCACACATTAGATGTGATTAGTATTGCTGACCTTGTTTGCTTATAACAAATATATATACTTTGCAAAAAATTAATACACACAATACTACTGTAGGAAGGTGTCCATTGGGAAGAATGTTAAATATACCAAAGCTATGCCCTTGGGAACAAATTAAGAAAGAAAAGTCACTAAGGTATTCCCTAAACGATTTAGCATTCATATGTGTGAATAAAGAGGGATTTGATTGAGTGCATATTTCTTGTTGTTTCATCTTTAGGGGGGACATGTTACTATTGTTCAAAGTGTGGTTGCTTTTAAAACATGACAGTAGTTGTGCTTTTAGAAGTTGACCTCATCATGGAACTCTTCAAAGTCTTGACAATGGAAGATATTGGATGTTAAAGAAAATATATTTTTAGACTTGTGGTATTGTGAGTTTCATTGGAGGTTCATGCAAATGAACTAAAAAAGTTTATAGTAGCTGAATTAAAGCCTTGAAATTATCCTTCTCAGAAAGATGAAGAATTTCCTAGTGTACCACATCATGACATTTCTTGCTTGCTTGATTCTTCACTGTTGGATGTTTCAAATCAAGGTAATCTGGATTTATATCTTGAGTTTGTTATTGTGGAACGAGATGTATGCACAAACATAGATGAGTTAAAGGTACATTAAGTCATCTCCCTTATTTTAGCCAATTAGGGATTGCAAGGTAGATTTGACATGTTAATGTTAAGAAGGTTATGAGATGATCCACATGCATGACAACAGTATAGAGGAATATGCTATGCATAATGTGAATGTTTGAAAGGAGTTGAAATTATTCTTTGGTTTGTTGAGTATGGCTAAGAGATGGAGCTACCAAGTATGAATGCTTTGGTAGGTATCAATTGTTGTCCCACTGGGAAAGGCTGTCTAGGGAGGTGGAGCGGCCTAGACATGACAAAGTTAGTATCAAGTAGATATATCAATTAGCAATATAGGCAAGTACTCATTTTTTGAAATTCAGGGACTGAATTTTTTAAGGGAGGGGATAATGTAATACCCTAGTTTTAAATAATAAAGGTTAGATATTTTTTCTTTTTAAATTAGGAAGGGTGTCAATTATTTGTATCTGTCGTTCCGAATCCTGAATCTCACTAAGTCTGGATCCTATACGTCCTTGGAGGGCTCTATAATAGAGCCACATTTTTAGGATCAAAAGTCTCGGTAATTGTTCCCAAAAGGGAAATAAGTTAAAGAACAATTTTTAATGAATTTTATGAAACCTTTTAACATTTCGTTTTTAACCCACAAGTTTATAAAATCTTAAAAATTCCCGAATTTGAACTAAAATCCAAAATTTGGATTCTGATTGGTTGGGATTTTAATTTTTGTGATATTTTATTTGAATCCAAATGGGGGTACTTCCTTATTTATATTTTAAAGTTAATGGTAACTTAAAATTAGTAACTGTAAATAAGTGAATACTGAGACAACCCAACCCAATATATATACAAATACAAGCCTACACACCCACATGGTTTCTTTTTCTTTTCTTTCTCTCTGTTTCGCTAAAGAAGAACAAAGGAGGCTTGGCCTCCCGCCATCCTCCCTCTCTTCCTCTCGGTCTTCCCTCTCCTTTCAGCCACCACCGTGCTGGCGTTGTAGCCGCCGCCCCTCCTCCCTACTGTTCACGAACAGTAGCGTCCTTCTATCTCCTTTCGTGATCCAAGGTTGTGCTTCAATTTCTTAAAGGGATGGCAATATCCACTCCTCCATCTTCCTTTACTTAGCCATTAAAGGTATAGTAAAGCTCAATCTTACTTCCAATTTCATAGATTAGCTAGGTTATGTTATGGTATAGGATTAGAACTCTAATCTTTAAAACCTAGGTTATGTAATTGGGGATTTATGGTTTTTAGATTAATAGTGCAGAAAATTCTGGTTCTAATGCTAATTAGTGGTTGTTGGATGATGTATGTGGCGTTAGATACTCTAGAGAGACATCCTATCTCCTGTACCATGATGAAGGCTTGGAGCACCACATCCTTGGATTGTGTTGTGAGTGAATAATGTATTTATGGTTAGTTGGTATTTAGTTATGTGTAGTTAAATATCTATGTTACATATTTGTTATTTATTTTGCACTAACAAGTAAAATGATTTCCTTAATGTATTCATGTCTTGAAAGTTGCATTTATTGGTTACCCTTAAAATTGTCATATTTTAAGAAGAATATGGAACGAGATTTAATAACGACTACTAATATTGGGATAACAACTTTACATGATTTGATACAGTGTTTTGTTATGTTATATTGGAACTAGATTATGAGACAAATATATTTTTGGAATGCTTATGGTTTTGGATAAAATATTTTGTGACTTGATTTTCTTAATGGTCAATTGAGAACTGGAGATTGAAAACAATTGCATTCTTTATGTTTTACTAACATGATTGGTTTCTTGAAAGGAGAGTAGATGAATGAAACTTGAGTTAGTTAATGTGGAAAGTTATTTATTTATTCTTTTGTTTGAGGTATCATTGACAGAAACTGTAACTAACAGCGGTGACATTAGTCTTGGTGCACCTTGAGATAGACTTTAGCTAGCATAGGGGTTGCTAGCCCGATATGTTAGGCCAAAGATACCGGGTATTATTAGGCACCCGAGATGGGTGTGAGAGCCGCCTAGAAGTGAAGTGAACACACTAGGGATGGGTGTGAGGGCCATCCAGTTGTGGGCTCGATTTGGACTTTGTTCTGACATAGAGACCCTCCCTTGACTATTTTTTTAATGCATAAATTCCATAATTCTATATCATCACTATAAGAGATTCGTATATTAATTCTATACTCACTTAGTTTGGTTAATATCTTTATTATTTATTTTGACTATCCATTATTATTTGGGACTTGTTCCAATTAAATGTAAACATATTATTCCTCACTGAGTTTCATAACTCACCCGTGGTTGTTTCCTCTATTACAAATTTAAGTGCAGCCCCGAGTTCCACTCCTCCTATTCAATAAGATTGTTGGTGAGCCCAACAATGGTGTATATGCCATTATTTTGTGGCTTCCTTTCTCTTACTTTTATGACAAATCGTATATGGTTAGGTGCTCCATTTGATCACAGGCAGGGACCAGATTAGGAATGTTGAAGTTTATAATCATGTTTATAGTTATCTTACGTTTTGTATGAATGGATAGTATGTAAACTCCCCAATTATGACTTGTATATGTATATATGTATAAATACCTATCTATTATCCTGGTTTGGACTGTGATTGTAATATGATACTGTATTATATTTTGGGAAATATCGAAAAAATAGAGGAAACTCTGTCCGTTTTCCTATTAAAGTGTGAATGTTCAGGCTTGCGGGGGAGCCTATTCCCTACACATCGGTCACGGCCAGAGTTGGGTCGTGACATGGGTCCTGGGGGACTCTAAAGCCGTATTAGGCTTGTCTAGGGATATGTAGACTTGAGGTATCACAAGATTATATATGGAAAATATTTGAGTATTATGAGAAATCTATTTTGTATATAATTAAAATTATTCATAATAACTTTTATTAATTATAGCATGTATTTTCATAAATTAGATATTGTAATTTATTAAAATAACATAAATAACTAATTATATAGTAAAACTACTAACTTTTCAAATTTTATTCATATAGTAATTATCTAAATAATAAAATAATGAAATATTAAAAAATAGCAAGTTAACGTTAATAAAAGTAAAAAATAGTATATTATAAAATATGAAACATAAATTCATTGCTTTGTTTTAAGTGAATATTTAAAATTGGACACATATATCTAATATTTATATGATGCATATAAAATATGATACATTTATAATATTAAACACAATTTTCTTACGTTAAAATATAAATTAAATTCTTTAATCCTTTCTAAATTAACAATTATATAACTAGTATATATAATAGTCAGTTTTCTTAAAGAAACAACGACTAAAAAATAATAAAGAAAAACTAATATATGATAATGCAAGAAGTACGTATCTAGTATATCATTAAAATAAATATTTTAATATTTTTTGTGAACTTCTCAAAATGTTATATTATTTCTGCTTGTGTGCCTATGCTTTTTCAAATTTTTTGTAAGAAATTAATTCTTCACTTATTCTCTTTTTTTCAATCGAATATACTGAATATAACTTTTCTCATTAAAGTGAAAAGTTTTCATTTGAGTCAATTAAATATTTTCTCAATTAATTTTGAAAAATGTATATTTAGTGATTTCTATGGAAAAAAATAAATGAATCTTAAATTTTTAAAAGTAAATTAAAAGTATTAGATCACACATAAAAATAAAATATTTGTTAATTAAAAATATTAACATTAAACACAAAAAATTGGATACATGCATTAGCGATAATAAAACTAATTTGCATTTATTATTATTTACTTCCAAATATTATTTTTTAAAATAATCGGCATCTTATTTTATTATGAAATTAATATTATATTAAGAAATATATGAAAAATAATTTAATTTTAAAATTAAAATAACTGTGTCTAATACATTTATTGTATGTAAAAATAAACAATTAAGAATGTGTAAGACAATATAAATATTTAATTGAAATATAATAATAAATTTACATAAAAACATATTTCATAATAATAATTTTTTAATATTAGATTGTTATTATAATTCTCTAGAGAGAGAGATTGTTATTATGGTTAACATAAAAGGAGAAGGGTATTTTAGTGAAAGTGAAAAAAAGATATTGAAGTGGGAATAATAATAGTAATTTGGGAGTAGCAATAACTGCACCACTGGAATAGATATAATAATAAAGGACCTCAAACTTTTGATTTTAGACGCCAACATTTTCGCAACCATAGTATGCAAACATCAACCATAGGCATTAATAATATGCGGATATCGAAGAAGCTAATAGGCAAACACATTGTCTATAGCCTATGTAGACTATGCTCAACCTATGCCGCAATCGATCTGTTGGTGTAGTTGTGTTCATCGAGCAACGCAAACTCCACCATGCTCAAAAGAGTTTATGAGAGAAATGATTAAGACTGGAGATGACTACGAGGTGGAATGCACGCGAACTGAACTCGTTGTCCGCTAGGTGTCGCTTCCAAGAATTTACTTAAACTGTGAAACTCTGAATCTTCATCCATGGCAGGAAGGGGGAAAAGAGGATCTGACACCAAAAGGGGAAGAGTTGATTACGAGGCTAAGTCCAAGGAGGATAATAACACATGCAAAGATGCCGTTTTATCACCTAAACATGCTAGGCAAACTGACAATGAGCCGATTGAGATTTCTTCGAGGTAAATGTATATGTTGCTATCGGTGTTCTTTTAATCCACTTTTATCCTAATCTCAATATTTTTTTTCCAGGAAGGATACATTACTGTCTATTGTAGAGTTGTTTGAGTGTTTTTTAATCTAACTTTGATGTGCTTTGCTGTGAACGTTCCTCATACTGATTTTGTCATTTGTTTGTAAACAGCCAACATGAGAGCATCAAGAAAGAGTAAACAAGGGATGAAAGGGCTTCCTAAATTATCATTATTGATGGAAACATGGGCTACAAGAAGGCGCTGACCACCGTCTTTAAGCAGATGGCGAATGCCGTCACTGCCTTAACAAACATGATTGCGTGTCAAACTCCCCCTGTTTTTCCTATGTTCAACCCATTGGCCCAAGCCGTTTACCAACATGTCGGATGTGTAGAGACTAACCAACATATGTTGCCTGTGCTTGTCAATGCACTACCAACACCAAGGTGCTCGTCAGTTACCAATCAGGATGTGACAGAAATTATAATGGGAAAACTTGAGCAAGGAAGACAAAATGCAAATCCAGTACCAAATGTAACAACACAATCCGCTCATCAGCCTGGGAACTGAGAACTTGAAACTAGAGTCAGTGTGGGGAGGAAACTGTTCTCCCCAAACAAGAATCAATCCAGTAAAGGGAGTAAGCCTCAATCAAAGAGCAGTCCTTCTGGGATTTACATGAACAGTAGGGCCCCCTCTTCAGTTAGGATTCCTGGGAAGAAAAGTGGTCTAAGTATCCCGATTGTAAGTTTGTATGCTCATTTTGTAATGAGAAATGTTATTTTAACTCATTACTTTGTAGGGGACATCAGTCTTGAAACACACTCACATCTACCATTGGATGGGTTGTGGAACCCAAACTAAGTGGGGTCCACATCTAATTCAATGGTGGATGTGAGTGTGTCGACACGGTGTCCCATAAAGTATGGGCTAAAATAACATTACTCTTTTGTAATTGTTTGTTTACTTGACAAGGATACTTCCTCCTATTTAATAGAGTCATCCTTTGTATCCGCAGTCGGTCCCTATTCTGTTTAGACCACAGGCAGAAATGTCGCTAACGGATGATGAGGTCCAACTGGAAGCATTCATTTTCGGCCCTGACACGTCAGATGAGACTCGAAGGTAATATTTCTCAAACGTCTACATGTAGTGTTCCCAATCTCTTTTCTGCATTTATTTCGTAGCAGTTGCATAGTTTTATGACATAAACTTTAATGTAGAGCCATCTTTAATCTTTAATGTAGAACCCTTTTTTTCTTTTCTTTAAATATCCATTCTTTATCTCCCTGTTTGATTTTTAGAAAAGAATACTAATTATTTGGAACTATAGCAACAACATAATCTTTAAGGTTAGGTAAAATAAACGTTTTAAATTATTTGAGGTTAGGTGAAATAAACCTTTATTTCCCATTTTAAGGTTAGGTAAAATAAACATCCTCGACTGAGGTTACATGCTAAAAAGATTTGACACTCCCTGTTTGGACTCTTGTTTGACGGTTGAGAGTTGAAACAATCAATTTCATTTTTGGCAAGATGGTATCATATTATTGAACATTTACAATGCCTCAGTTTAGTATGAAAGTTGTGCATTGCTTGCTATCATTCTTGAAAAAATATTGGCTGGGTTTTTTGGTTCTACACTTCCTGAAAATTCTTTTTCTCCATTATTTCTGCTCTCAAGACATGTTTTCTGCTATGTATATATTGGATGTTTTGGCTACTTTCGTCATTGCAGCGATCATGATTTGCTTATTACAATTGGATGATTTTTGTTTTGCTTGCTATCTTAATTTGGAGGTTCTTATTTATAGTCATGCTACTAATGCCAAGAGTTGCCTATTTGATGATCATGTTTTGGTGTGGTATTTGGTTCATTTGTTGTTGTCTTTTTTTGGTTTGTTTCTTGGTTGGGTTATATTGCTCCCACCATTTTTTCTTTTCAGTGGTTTGCTCTTCTATCATCATTTAAAAAGAATAAACAAAATCTACAAGTACAAAATTAACGTCTTGAATTTGAGCATAAAGTTTGTCACCTGCTTGCAGGAAAGATGCGTTCGTTTCAACTGCTCACTATATAGGAACTAGAGAGGCCATGCCAACTCTCATCCCAAAGGAATCAACTGTGAAAGATGCAGTTTTCTTTCCACATAGAATCCCCAATTTTCTTGTTTTTTTTTTAACTTATTTAAATGGTATAAGTTCTTTTTCTAGCAAATTAGTAATTTCATATCCAGATTTTGACTTTATTGTCATGCATGTTGACTCATTAAGTAAGGTCAACCACCAAATACCCTTATCATTGGTTCTTGCTTACTACTTTCTCGGTATGATCTTTGGTCACTGTTCTCAAAATTTGGTTTCATGAGATTAAACTATCCAAACGCTAATATTACTTTTATTGAACTTGTTAGCAACTAGCGTTGAATTGGTCTCATAAACCTCATACCCTCAAAGAATTTTATGCAAATGCCTTTATGCATAAAGTGGAATCCCTTTCAAAGTTATGTTATTTTTCATTAGTTTAATTCAGCATTAATTAATGTAGAATCTAAGGACTGACTTGTTAGTTCTAATTTTTTTTTTATTGCAAGATCTTTGTGGCTATAAACGAGGACAACCGTCATTGGTACCTTCTTGTGGTTGATCTCGAGAAACGACTCCTCATTTTACTAGACTCTAAGCCAAGCTTGAAGATGAAACAAACCAGGAGGAGGACCGTTAAACATATGTTAAGTTATTATTACTTGTGCTGCCATATTTGCTATATCCAGTGGTCATTTCTGCCATGCCATACTCATTTCATTTTGTGTTGCTTGTGTGGCTAGGGAATTTTCATAGAAGAGCTAGATGTAGATGTTGATGGATAACTCAATCTATGAGTTCTCAGAAAGTCACAGGCCCATAATTTCTGACTTCCCTGTAGTTGAACCTGTTGCAATTGGAGAATAGAAGGATGGATCGTAAGTCTTGTGCCATTGCTATCACTCATTCAGCTTTTAACATCTCTTTCACATTTTTGTTTCCTTATGTATATAATAATTTTTTTTTCATTGTCATAATATAGCGATGATTGCGATATATGGGTTGCTACGTGGATGAGGGAACGTCCTTGGTCAGATGATTACACTATGTATGTGAGTATTAATAACTTGAAAGTTATTGTAATGGCAAAAATTTAATTTGTGTGTAACAGTTGTTTCATGATCACTAACGTAGGTCAATGATGCATTGAGAATGCGACTAGCACTTGATCTAGTTCTCAAACCCTACAGTAGTCTCCAGGACAAGCAGAATAGGCTGGTGAAAGGTTAAGGTTGCTATTGATAGTGATAATTGGGGTGCTACTTGCATTATTGTTCTAAATTCCCTGTTAATTGTAAACTTAGTATTATGCTTATAGCTTATGTACTTTGGTTTGTGAACTTCATTCCTGGTTGTTTTTGTTTAATGTGTTTTTTTTAAAGTTATTTGGTTTATGTATTTCAGTTAGATTGCGTGATTTTTTAGTTTCATGTAAGACCCCTGTTGTTGTTGATTATGTGTCTTAATTCCATTGTTTGCTTTTTTTATGTAAGACTTTAATGACTTCAGTTAGATTGTTCTTCCTTTTTATATCTTGCAATTCGAGTGGTTGTAGTTAGGACAGAAGAGGCCCCATGCTCCACTATTCTATCATAGTTTACACCAAAAATGAAAAAGGTTTGCCTGCTTTTTTATTTTCCTGGCGTTGGTCAAGACTTTTGAAACATGTTACTAGAAATGAAATGGTTGGGGCTATCTTTTACTGGATAATGGGTTGGCTTGTTTCTTTGGGTCATTTGAGATTTTTGTTTTAGGATTGTGTCTGGGCTGGTTGATTAATAGCTAATGCAAATGATTTTCCATGAAAATAAACATCTATTTTATAACGGTGTCAAGCTGATTTTCGATAAGAACTTGTCAAATACAAGGAAGCACCGATATGACATGACACAGACACAGGGACACGATGATTTTACAAAATATAGGATACAACACGATTAGGATATGTGATATAATAAAACACAAAAATAATAGGCTATGATGAGAAAACCCAAATCAAAGCACTCTTATGACTAAGAAATACCCCATAGCTAAGAATTGACAAAAAAAAAAAGTACAAGAATAAAAAAATCTACACAAGTCTTTATCTATAAAAAATAATGAATAAATGTTTGCGTAACGAAAATAGAGTTTGTTGTTATGTTTGTTTGAGTTAAAACTATGTCAGGGGCTCTCGAGATCGAGAGATGAAGTGGAACAGCAAGACATCCCTTAGATAGGGGTGTCCGAGTGTCGCCAAAGTGTCGATGTCACAAAAGTGTCCAACACGGGTGCGGCAAAGTTTTTGGAGTATACATACTTCTTAGATATCATTTATTTTTATATATTACATTTGGATCTTAAAAGAAAACACAAATTTTAATTTCTTTTTTATTATTATTTAATAGAACTAGGGCATGAACTTCTCCTTGTATTCAATCAGCTGTAGCTCACGAAACATTTATTTTTCTTGATCGATACATAGGATGCATGTGTGGACTAAAATTGTAAGTATGTGTAATAGGATCCTAGATGTACCTCACGTTTGTATATATGCAGAACACTGACAAGGAGTAATTTGGGTTTTTTCTCAAGATAAGGGAGTAAAAAAAAAAAATCAAATAACAGTAGCTTAAAATCAACTATAGCAAGTATGGGTTTTCGTTCTATTTAATGAGTAAGCTATAAGGTGAGTATATCAGCTGGTAGTCTCCATTGCTAGGATAGGTTCAATCACCTGAGAAGAATATGAAAAAAAAAAAAAAGATGAAGTCAAGGAAGGAGAAGAAAAAGGTAATTAGATGGAAAAGAGAATCAGAGAGAGGAAGGATCAATACCACAATATTCTTCACGCCCAAAATTCCCTCAACCTCCTATTTCTTTCCTTCTTTCGGCCACTCTTCCTAGTGCCCTCATTCCTTGCAGCTGTCTCCACGTGGCCTTGAGGAGTAACTAACCCCATCTCAGCTCCTTTGTCCTTTTTGCCCTTCTCATCCAATTGATGATTTGTTACAATACCATCCCCATTTGAAAGAACCTTGTCCTCAAGGTTAAAATTTGGAAAATTGTGCTGCAGGTTAGTGACATTTTCCCATGTTGCATCATCCACCGAAGTACCTTCCCAGTGTACTAGGACATGAGGAATACCTATCTGATTTTGCATTATGCTTCTGTATGCTATGATAGCTGCTGGCTGAGGAACTATGTAACGCCCCGATTTTTCTGCTAGAGTGAAAATGACCAAAATGCCCCTGAGGTCATTTTCAGCCCGAAATTCGAGGAAAGCCGGTTCGGCAGTACTCGAAGGGCAAACTCAATGTTGGAAGGGGATTAGATAACTTGTGTACCTTCCCGGGATCGAAAATCTCGCTGAAGTTTTCGGGTCAAAATGACCAAAACACCCCTGCGGTGTTTTACCCGTTTGCAAGTGCCGGATGAACCCGAAACTTCTCTAGATGGTTTTAAAAGGAATTTTTATGTATTCTATGACCTCAGTTTTAATTTTAGAAGTCCCGGACAAAATTAGTGCAAAATTACGGTTTTGCCCCTAGTTTCGTGTTTTTACGCTTGATCGCGTGATTAAGCAAACCTAAGCAATATTAGGCTCTAATCGAAGGTTAATTAATTTCCTTAATTAATCTTGAGTCAAAATAATTTATTAAAGTTGATTAGAACTAAAAAGTGCTTAATTACAACCTAAAACCATATTTTAATTTCAAGATACCTAGTCATAGAATCTTGAATAGTGTTTTCTCTTTCCAATTCCTTAAATCATGGAATTGTGTTACACATTGTTTATTCACAAATGAGTTTTAAATTCTTTAATGATGTATGAGCACTCCTAAACTTGTCATAAACTCCCTAAATCACATTTTTAGTTACCTAAACTTAAGCTTAATCATTCCTAACCTTGTATCTAAGCTAATACACATCTAAACTTACCATTAACACCCAACTAAATGTCAAAACTCACCCCCATTCTGCTGCCCAGACCTGGCCATGAGCTTCCCTCCCCATTATGCATCACATGTTCAATTTTTCAACACTCCAAGGCCATACCTCAAGTCACATACACTATACCTTGTCATAACTTTCAATCAAGCTTGATTTTCCAAGTAAACAACTAATTAAAATAGCTCATTTTCTCCATTTATTTGTGGCTGGAAAAGTTCTAGCCATGCATTGTTTCTAGAAGCCTAATTTTATAAAAATTTGATAGGAAATTAACTCACATCAAGCCATACTTTGTAGCATAGCTTCCATACTTCAAACCATGCTTGAATGACCTTGTGTAAGAGATATTTTTCTCTCCCTTTTTCCCTCTCAAAGTCACGGCCAAGGCTTCCTTTGGTAAGCCCCATGGTTTTGTTTTTCTATAAATAGGATGCTTGTGATAGCTTAGTTGCACCTTGAAGCATTTGCTAAGTTTAGAATTCTAGAGTTGTTCTTTTCTTTCTCTCTTAAAGTTCCAAGAGAGTTCTTCCTTTCTTTTCATCTTCATCTTCATCCTCTCTTCATCTCATCATCATCTCTCAACCTTGAAACACCACCACATAGCCTTGAATCATCATCAAGCCTCTCAAACACCACACCTCAAACACAACCTCACTTGAAAAACAACTCCAACCTTCCCACCCTCCCTTGGCCGAAGCTATCTTGCCTCTTGGAGGAGCTCATCATCTTGTTTTCCTTTTCAAAAGTTCAAAGATTTCATCTTCACTCTAGGTAGGAGTGTTTTTCTAAACTTTGTTTCTTGAAAAATGAGTTTCTCTAGCTTTCTCTTGGACTTCTTTTGAAACTTTTCCTTGGTTCTTTGTTTTCCTTTCATTTCGGCCATGAGGCCTTGATTATGAGCATGATAGCTTGATGATGAGAGTTTCTAGATGATGACCTTGTGTTCATCTCAAAGAAACCTCTAAAGCTTGAGTTTTCATTTTTCTTATAACTTTATCTATATGATATCTAGCTCACATGGTTTTTCAACTTAAGAAAATTAATCTAAGGATTTCTAAAAGCCCAAGCCTACCCTTGTCAACCTTAAAGTTGGTCGGCACGTTCTAGAGATTTTTCTCTAGATAGGGGTTTTGGGTATTTAATAAAGAATCTGACTTAGTTTCACTTTCTTTTTCTTTTGTAAGACTTTCGGTTTTGGTATTTTGATCTTTGAGATATTGTATTGGGTTGTTATCTTGTTAAAGTCTTGAATGAGCTTTAGTTAACCATAAAATGAATTTTGCATCATGTTTATTTTATGCTTTGCATATCATGTTTACTTCCTTGCTATCACTAAATACCAAGATAATGAATGAACTTGCATTATCATGTTTATATTTCAAGCTATGCATTATCATGTTTATATTTCAAGTTCTCACTAAATATCAAAGATAATAATACGTTGCACCTCATATTTATTTTATGCTATCACTTTACTTTCTAATGGAACCTAAAATGAGTGCATGAGCATGTTTACTTTTATGTCATCACCTAAATGAACCTAGAGCTCAAAGACTTGCCCATTGTTGTCTCAAACAAAGGTCTAAAAATATTTATTTCCTTTGGTTCATATTTCGGCCCCAAGGGGTCTTGATGTTTCTAAGTATTGAAAACTATGTTTTATAATTTTTCCAAACTTTTATGAGTTTAAGGAATGCATAGAACTAAGTTTTATGAATTTAGAACCTCTTAAGACAAGTGATCTAGCTACTGCCCTCATAAATATTTTGATGATTTTAGATGTTAAAAATATTTATAAATGAGTTTTGAAAGTTTTAAAAAGGTTCCAAGAGAAACTAGTATTTTATGTGCTTTAGAAAATATGTTTGATGCCTTTAAATGGAGATGTTTGTTTCGGTTCTGCCTTGCCATGTTTAGCCACTGTATGAGCTGTGTTAATGATGATAATGTGCTTATGTTTAAGTATAATTAATGTTAAGACTCATATGTGAAAGATAAGAGAAGTTAGAAACTAGAAAAGAATTAATTTGAGAGTTCTAGATCCTTTAATGTTTGAATTTTCTGGATTCTGTCCAGCAAGGTTTAGTAATGCTAATCATGGATTTAAATTAGTTTAAATGTGTAGGAATGACTCATAAATGGTTTAGGACTTGATCTTGATGCCTTAGGAGCAAACTGACTTAGAAAGGGTCATTGTTGTGACTCCTAGGTACCCGTAAAGTTAGAAATATGAATTCTGCACTCTTGAGGCTTAGAGATGTTCTTGATCATAGTGTGAGGTGAGAAATACTTAGTTAAGACCTTATAAGTTCCCGAGAGATTAGGTTTGATGATTTATAACTTAGAATGTGAGTTAGGGACCTTAAGGGTCAGTGCATAAGACACTAAAAAAAGTTGTTAATGCTATAATGTGTTGTTTGATGCAATGATATGATGAGATGTGCTTGATGCATGAGAAAATGATTGATGAAATGTTAAAGTTTACCATAGCATGAGATTTCATGAGAACATGATGTGTGGATTAGCTTGTGTAGCTTTGAAGGAAATTCGGTTTAACAAATTATGTCAGCCGAATTCCGCCAAACCTTAAAGGGTTGAAAGAAATGATTTATGAGTACCATATGAGTTGAAAACCCTGGGTGACACCGGTTCGGCCGAGGACCCCAGGAGATTTTTATGTGACAAAGCACCGAGACGCGCTTCCCGAGGAGGTGACGGTTCGCCAAGTACTGGGAGGAGACAAACCGTGAGGGTATGAGTAGATGCAGCCTACCAAAGCGGAAAATTGCGAGGCCATGTGTGGCTAGCAAAGCGTTTCAAAGAGGGTATATCCTAAAGAGAGGTGATCCTCGCTCTCTACCCGCATTTCATGAAGTCGGGATTGTTATTTATGTTTCGCTTATTCAAGATAATAAGCAAGAGCTAGTGACGACTAGCCGAGGTATGAGCTCATAACCTAGTTATTATTTTTAGGGTGGCTTATATGTCAAGTACCATGATTGATGTCACGGGTTGAGGAACGAATCACTTGAAAGTTATATGCCCCCATGCCACATGATTTATGTTTATGTGCTTTGATGTGTTGTCTTGTATGTTCGAGTATTGACATGCATCCATGATATAACCTGTTGCATTTATAATATCAAGACGCATGCTAAAAGGAATGGGCCTTGGATAATTAGTTTGAGAAACCCTAAATTGAACCTTATATGCATGATCACTATTTTATAATTAAACCCAAGGTTCCTGAGGATGTGTACGATGTAACCCTAGGGTAGGAGATTCCTATTGAGATTTCTTTAGCAAGATTTCTCACTCCTCTCTCTTCTTTCTTTCGTCACATCTTCAGAGAGCTATGGCGACGTTCGTGGTCTTCGTTGATACGCCAGTATGGGAGATACACTTCGACCCGGACCACCGTTCATATCACTTTGAGGGTCGATGTGCCGTTCGTGTTTTTGTGTACATGGAACGACCTTTGCTCATCCAGCTCGAGCTACCGCTCACTCCATCGCGCTTTTTGGTAGTGACGACATGATCTTCGAGCGCACCCGCTCAAGGTGAGGAGCAGCTGGCGACGTGTCTGCACTCCGCCACCGCCAGTCCGAGATTTCCTGAGTACGCACTGCTCGAGGAGATCCGAGACCGACCCATCCGAGGATTGGCTGACACATGTTCCTTCGGCGGGTTTAGCCCCTTTTCCCGATCCCGACGATGGGGAGTGAGGAGATCAGGTGTGCACGTCAAGCGAGGAGAGCCGAGATGCGTCCGCATCAAGGAGCCCACGCTCAACCACCTCGTGTGCCTTTCACGCTGCATTGGCCCACACAGAGGAGATAGAGCGCTTTCCTGCTACTCCGCCTCCATCACTCGAGGACCCCCGACGTCACTAGTTCCTGATGGAGAGCCTTGTGAGTACTAGAGTTTTTATGAGGATCTTCCCCTTCGGTCGTACCTTTTGGGAGGGGTGTGTAGTTTGTACTCATAGCCTAGTAGGAGGGTAGCGTTTTGGGTTTTTCTATCTTCAGGTTGAACCATGTACTTTGCTATCTGTTGTATTTCCTTTCCATTGTATTTCAAGCTCTGCCCGTTTCTATAAGGGTATGACTAGTTATGTACTTTAGCTACTTTATTATTAATGAAATGTTTCTCTCATCTTCATGATCTATGTTCTTCTGATGTATGATTTATTTTACATGGTTGTTTATGATCGTTACGCGTGCTTTACGTTTCTGTCATTCGATTAGTTAAACTCGCGGCTCTCACTTTGTTTTATGTTTTCAAAAAAAAAAAAAGAAAAATTTTCCCGTAATTTCTGCTAAGTATTTTAATGAAAGAATGAGACTATGAAGTAATAGCCTAATGTTTAACCTAATGTGTTCTAGAAAGTTGGGTTAAAAATTAGGGTGTTACAAACTGGGCCAAACTCATATGTGGTCAATGGAAATGGCACATATTGTTCAGTATTGTCACCTTTAAATTTTTTTAATACAGATATGTGAAACACTTGATGAATTTTGGTAGTGTCTGGCAGCTCCACTTTATAAGCAACTGGACTAAGTTTTTGGCATATTCGAAAAGGACCAAAGTACTTTATTCCAAGCTTTTGATTCTTTCTCAAGGCCAGTGATTGTTGTCTATATGGTTGTAGTTTTACTAAGACCATATCTCCCACACTAAATTCTACTTGCATTCTTCTCTTGTCTGCTTGTGCTTTCATATAATTTTGTGCTTTCTCTAGATTTATCTTGAGTTGTTTTAGCACCTTGTCTCTTTGCAATAGCATTTCTTGAACTGATGGTGCATCATTGGAATTCCATTCATACCTAAGTAGCTTCGGGGGATCCCTTCCAAATAGTGCCTTGAAGGGGGTCATACCAATACTGGTATGGTAGGATGAATTATACCAATACTGAGCTAAGGAAGCAGTGGTAACCACTCTCTGGGATTATCATGGCAAAAGCACCTCAAGTACATCTCTAGAGTCTTGTTCAAGACCTCACTTTGTCCATTTGTTTATGGATGGTATGCTGAACTCATTGCAAGAGTAGTGCCTTGTAGCTTGAATAATTCTTGCCAAAATTTGCTCATGAAGACTTTATCTTTGTCAGAGACTATTGTCTTAGGTATGCCATGTATTTTAATAATATGATGAGTGAAAACAATGTACCACTTTTCTATCACAAAATCTGGTTTGAGGCTCATGAAATGTGCAAATTTGGATAAACAATCAACCACCACAAAAATTACAAAGATATTGCTTAACAGGTGGTAGGCCAGTTATAAAATCCATACTAATGTCTTCCCAAACTTGGATTGGTATAGGAAGGGGTTTGAGCAAACCTACAGGGAGTGTGTTCTCTCCTTTAGCTTGTTGACAAATTGAACAACTCTGGACAAAGTCCTTGATTTGTTGTTGCATATGTAGCCAATAGAACTGAGAGCATAGTCTTTACGTGGGTCTTAGATACCCCTGAATGTCCCCCAATTCTTGAACTGTGGAACTCTTTCATTAGTTGTGTGGGAAGAGAGCTCTTTGCAAGAATCACCAACCTGTTCTTCCAGTATAATAATCCATTCTTTACAGAATAATTTTTGTCAATTGTTGAGTTTATGTTGCATTGGTGCAGTACTTGTTGTAAGTCTTGATCTGCTGCCAATGCCATTCTTAGTTCAGTTAGCCATTGCACTTCAGGCTCAGTCCAAGCCATGAACAGGCTTCTTGACAAAGCATCTGCAGGTATATTCTTCTTTTGCTGGTTTATATTGGATTTCAAAATCAAATCCAATGAATTTATGTAGCCATTGTTGCTGTTCAGGGGTCTATAGGGTCTGTTCCAAAAGAGATTTAAGACTCTTCTAATCTATTTTCAAGACAAATCGATGGCCCAATAAATAGTCTCTGAATTTGGCCAAAGCTTTTGTTATAGCATATAACTCCCTTATGTAAGCTGATTGTCTTTTCATTCTAGGAGTAAGCTTCTTGGAAAAATAAGCTATTGGGTGTCCCTGCTGACTAAGAACTGCCCCTACTCCACTACCCGAGGCATCAGTTTCCAATTGAAACTGTTTCTGAAAATTTGGAAGCATCAAAACAGGTGCTGTCATCATGGCATTTTTCAACTTATCAAAAGCTGTCTGAGTCTTTATATTCCAACTGAATGCATCCTTTTTCAATAGATCTGTCAAAGGGCTTGCAAGACTAGCATACCCCTTGATAAATTTTCTATAGTAACCTGTGAGGCCAAGAAACCCCCTTAATTGCTTCAAATTAGCTGGTATTGGCCAACTGTTTATTGCTTCTATTTTGCTTTTGTCCATTGCTACCCCTGAACCATTAATTGTGTGTCCAAGATAATCAATAGCACCAAATGAGCACTTAGACAATTTAGCATATAATTGTTCCTTCTCTAACAGCTGCAAGATAATTTCCAAATATTGCAAGTGTTCCTTCCAACTAGTACTATAGATAAGGATGTCATTAAAAAAAAAAAAAAACAAGGACAAATTTTCTCACCATACTCTGGAATACGTCATTCATAAGATTTTTGAAGGTCGTAGGTGCGTTTGTTAGCCCAAATGGCATTACTAGCCATTCATAATAACCTTGATGAGTTCTAAACACTGTTTTGTATCTATCTTCAGCAGCTACCAAAATCTAGTGATAACCCGATCTCAAGTGCAACTTGGAGAAATAGTTAGCCCCAAATAATTCATCGATTAACTCATCCACAGTTGGCATAGGGTAAGAATCTTTAATTATAATAACGTTCAGAGCCCTATAATCTGTACAAAAGCGCCAAGTGCTATCCTTTTTCTTCACCAAGAGCACAAGTGAGGAGAAGGGGCTTCTACTAGGCTGAATTATCCCTTCCTGCAACATCTGCTGTACCATTAATTCAATCTAATCCTTTTGGCTGTGGGGTTATCTACAAGGTTTGACCTTGATTGGCCTGGTATTAATGGTATGTTGTGGTCAAGTGATCTGGGAGGTGGAAGACCTAAAGGAGTGGTGAAGACCCTTTTATAAGTGTGTAGCATTAGGCAAGTTCTGGCTCTATAGTATCAGGAAGGTTTAGATTAATTTCAAATTCCTCGCAACATTCATTTACTTGCAATGTATATATCTCCGCAATAGCTTTAGTGTTGTGCAATTGCCTAATGTGATTAAATTGAGCCTCTGCAGGAACAAAAGAGGGATTGCCTTTCAATGACACCCATTCCCCATTATGAAAAAACTTTATTTGCGGTGAGTAGTAATTCGCTAAATGCCATTTTAGCATTGCTAACCAAGCAGCTCCCAAAATTAAATCAACCCCTGATACAGCTAACAGATACACCAGCATGTGCAGGCTATGTGCTTGTGCTGAAATCTCAATACTTTTGACCAAGCCGTCTGCTGTCATATAATCTCCATTCCCTACTAGCACCTTAATGGAAGAGGCTGGTTCAACAGCAAGCTTTAAGAAGTTTGCAATCCGAGGTTGAAGGAAGTTATCTGAACTCCCTCCATCTACTAGCACTTGAATTTTTACACCCTGTAATTGAGTTTGAAATCTGAGTATCCCTAGGCCTAGAATACCCTTCAGAGCATGTAGAGATAGGTGTGGTTCTGTCACTATTTCTAAGAGTGTTTGTTGTTCCATTTACTACTCTAAAGCTAGCTAGGCTTCCGCTTCCTTGTCATCCTAGTCTGTAACATCATCTTCTAGTTGCAGTAACATCACTTGTGGTTTGGAACATTTGTGGTTAAAGGAGAATTTCTCATCACATCAATAGCATAAACCTTTCTCTCGCCTTAATTGCATTTCTGCTGCTGTCATTCACTTGACATTAGACTTGCTAGGTAACATTTGTTGCTTTGGTGGGTTGGGATGATGAGTGTGGTGGGTAGGTGCGATTTGTATTAGGAGTGAAAGAGGGTTTGAAATTAGTGGTATATTTCTCCTCAAATAACTTTGCTAAATCTACTGCCCTCAGCCAGGAACCTGGGCCTTGAGCTACTACATCTTGACGGATGTCGTTATTCAAACCACTCAAAAACAATCCAATAAGGCTTCAGGGGGCTCAATGTCACAACGATTAGCTAGAGTTGTAAATTACAAATAATAGTCACTTACCGATCCGTGTTGTTGGAGTTTAAAGAGTGAAGCCCGAGGACAATCGAACAAGCTTAGGCCAAATTCAATCTCGATTGCTCGAGTTAACGCACGCCACGACGTAAATGGAGTGTGTCTCTGTGTCATTTGAAACCATGGCACAACTCCTCTGTCCATATGCATTGCAGCCACGCCTATTCGCTCCTTGTCCGGAGTCTGATAATAATCGAAGAACTTATCTGTTGCAAAAATCCATTCGAGGGCATTGCTACCATCAAATCGAGGTAGGTCAAAATTCAGCCTCCTTATTTGGTTTAATAGACGCGGACCATGTTGGGCGTCCCCATTAGAGTTCGATCCATGGCTGAATGGCGGAGTTTGGTACTGATTTTGTTGTTGATTGCTCATGAATGCTTGTAGTGCATCTTGGAAGGTATCGATGCGCAACTCGCCTCTTCAAAGAATTGCGCGATGAGAGTCTTTAGCTCCTCTGTTTGAACTCGATCAGCTCATATAATTTTTTTATGTCCAATTCCACTATTTTGAAATTGCCTTCCATCATTTTAAGTCTAGCTTCCACGGTCTTCAAGCGAGTGTTGTCAGCCATGGGATGAAAGCACCAATGTAATAGGATCCTGGATGTACCTCACGTTTGTATATATGCAGAACACTGACAAGGAGTAATTTGGGTTTTTTTCTCAGTATAAGGGAGTAAAAAAAAAATCAAATAACAGTAGCTTAAAATCAACTATAGCAAGTATGGGTTTACGTTCTATTTAATAAGCTATAAGGTGAGTATATCAGCTGGTAGTCTCCATTGCTAGGACAGGTTCAATCACCTGAGAAGAATATAAAAAAAGAGATGAGGTCAAGGAAGGAGAAGAAAAGGTAATTAGAAGGAAAAGAGAATCAGAGAGAGGAAGGATCAATACCATAATATTCTTCATGCCCAAAATTCCCTCAACCTCCTATTTCTTTCCTTCTTTCGGCCACTCTTCCTAGTGCCCTCATTCCTTGCAAATTTGTCTCCACGTGGCCTTGAGGTGTAACTAACCCCATCTCAGCTCCTTTGTCCTTTTTCCCCTTCTCATCCAATTGATGATTTGGTATAGTATGTGTGCGCTAGAATCGAATCAATCACAACAAAATAAAGTTTGGGTCTTCTTGAATCAGCTTTTTCAAAGACACCTATTGTAGAGACTTTAAATATTTTCAGTGTTGACTTCAATGTTTTATTTCCCTACTGGGGTGTGATATGGAGATAGAGTCAATCTTGCAGAAGACTAGATGCAAAATAAATCTATAATGAGATTTATGATAGTGGACAAGACTTAGTTTTAAATGCTTTTTCCAAATTAGGGGGCCTATTGTAATCATAATTTATTTTTTCTACAATTGTAGTGAAGACTTTTTGAGCCCGAATATGATAGGATTATTCATTCTTAATTTATCTTTTCCATCTTTCGCATTGATAAATTGAATGTATACTCAATTATACAATTACAATCTTAATTTATTATCTAAATGTTTTATTACCTCTTATTAAACCACTAAAAGGCCCATCATCATCTTCTTCATTGTTCGTTGTGATACGATATTGTGCAAAAGTAGGCCCAAATATTGGGAATTATAGGCTGCATTATCATTATATTATATTGGGCCTCCGTGATTAAACTCATTTTTGTTATCACACAGACAACGTTTTCGAAACTATGACAGACAATGAAAAATACAAAAATATTTCAGCAAAGAGTGTAACCGTTTTAGACTTTCTTGGGAAGTTTGGAGGGAAAGGAAGGTGAGAAAAGGAAGGAGTTTAAAGTATTAATTAATTTATTTGGGAGTAAAAGATATATGAAGGAAAGAAAATTGAGGGATCTGTAGTTTATTGTTATAATTTTATCCTTATTTATAATATTTAATTATTTTATTTAAAAATACACATTTCTACTAATAAAGGAAAGAAATAGAAATTTCATGACTTTTTTATATTTTTATCCTTTATTAACGTATTTAATTATTTTGGAAAAATATTTTAAAAAGTACTTCTCCCTCTAATTTTTTAGAGTACACAATAGATCATTTAAAAAAATTATCTCTTTATTTTTATCTCTAAAAATGACTTTTCTCATCAATATTTTTAAAAAATCCATTAAAAAACTATTTGAAAAATTTTTTAAAAATTCATATTAAAAAAATAATGACATGAAAAAAAAATTGTGTTTACAAAAAATATAATAAGGGACAAAAGAAAAATATAACTACCAATTGGATACACAACCACAACTTGCAAAAAGGGAAAAAAAATACTATCAATCTAACACTTTGGCAATTTTTTAATAACAATACACAAGAAAAAAACAACTTCCATTAATTGAAACTCAAATAGTCCAACAATATCAAATATTAAATTAACATAAGAGGAGTGATACACATCCACCTCTAAATGTCCACCTCTAAAATGTTGTAAACCTGTGAACAAAAAGTTGTAAACCACATACAAAATGTTGTAAACCAATTTATAAAAAGTTGTAAACCAATTGGTTTATAACATTAGAAATTGATTTACAACATTTTGCACCTTGGTTTACAACATTATACACCTTGATTTACAACATTTTGTATTAGGTGTAAGTGGAGGTGGACATTTGGGGGTGGCCATTTATCATTTCCCTTAACATAAATACTAAATCATTGGCTCACAAACAAAATCCATTTAAAAGTTACATCAAGAAGGATGGACCACAAGGACCAAACACCATCTCAAATAACAGGCTCTTATTTTTGTCTTGCTCTTCTAATGCACTCGGGATGACCAAGAAGATAGAAGTATACACAGTTGATTAACTGGTTAATTTGCAAATCTTTGAGCATCTTTGCTCCCCTGTTTGAGAGACGAAACCAAATTGAACTTTGTCCCCTGCATAAATTCCTTCCGATAACAATCTTATAACAAGTTGCTCATAGTAATAGGAAAATCAGCACGTCCATGAACTAATGTACATGAAATAGAGAGTTATCATACTTGACTTGGCCTTTCTTAACTATGTATGATATTGACATACAGTTGTCTAAATATTCTATTATAGTGACATGACCTTCAACTTCAAACTAATAGTCAACTATTAAGTGGTAGAAAACGTAAGAAGTAAATTGAACAAGTTACCAAATGCCAAAGACAATGAAGCAAGGATTGAGCCAGGAAGCTTTTGGACAAATGAAGGGTCCAAGAACAAATGTTGGAACTTGGGACTATATATTGTCACAAGACTCACAACACCCAACCTATTCTATTCTCCAAATTCACGTACTACTTTTCCTGTCAATGTCTTGAAAATGTAATAGGGCCAACATAATAGTTTTGAAGCTTTAATATAATACTCAAAAAGCTTTCATCTATTTTTTCATCATCTTTGCCAATGAAAGTAACAGAAGAGGAACTAGGATTGTCCTTGTAAACTAATTCGCTTCGCAATCTTGGAATCGAGAGAGGCCTTCAAAATGCATAGTGCACCACCAATGAATCCTTTGGTCATTTCTTCTTCAGATTCCCCTACTTTAAAGTAAACTGGGGTAGAAATGTTGAAAACTCTAATTCACCTTTCAATGGCTGAAATTAAACTTTCAGGCTTGCTGAGATCAGTGCTGAAAATTTGAACCTTTTGGGATGCTCCAAGTAAGTTGGTAAGAAATTAAAGCTATCATCTTTCTTGTGTTCTACTCTATTTTAAAGATAAGCAAAATTATTGTTTTATTTTTGAGGATATATTTCTCGCTACCTTTAATCAGAAAAGTTTGACTCAAAGAACATCACTGTTTTGGTAATATTCAAAAGGAACATGTTGAAAAAAATGCAACAACCATACAATATAGCATACACAGCACACAAAGTATTTTGGGCCTAGACTTTCAAGATTCATTCATAATCATATGGTCAAATTAACTCTGCTTTGTACTGAACAGAACAGCCAAATTGCGTATTAATACAGTCCATACAATTAAACTGGCCAAATCATTCCCCCTGTTTCTGTACATTGCTTAGTATTAACTCTATCTAGTTTCTACAATGGACCAAAGGATGTGCTGAAATGCAAATGCTACCTTAAATAACATAATGCAATCAAAATGTATTCAAGATGCACATGTATGAAAATTCTACACACATGCTATCAAAATGCTACCTTAAACAATCTAACATTCATAACAGAATGATACCGGGGAAGACATTTGGAAGCACTCCAACTTGTTCCACGGTAACGGCGGATTGGGATTATGTTCCCAGAGGGTCTGCGAAAGGATGAGGAAAAAAATTGAGAATCTATACAGGTCCTCATACTACCAATAAGCTGCAAAGTAATAGTAAAAAAATCTAAGTAAGATGCAAAAACACAAACAGATCCAACAAAAGACAGTGCCATTAGGAATCATTATCATGTTTAAACTCCTGAACATTTTGTTGTTTTGCTTGAATAAAACTATACTTACAATAGGGTTCCACTAGTGAATGCAGCATAATAAATGCTCTTATTATTTATGGCCGTTTATGGCGGCGGTAATAGGCGGCGATGAACCTGAGATCATGGCATGGCTCCAGCTTCGACGAGGCCCTAGGGGGAACCACGAGGTGGGCCGGGATCGGAAAACATCAGGATGCTGATGGGCTACAGAGAAGGGGATGGCGGTAATAGGCGTGTTGGCATTGTAAAGGGGAGGTAAGGCTCCATATTTGGAAAATGGGGGATTGGGTGAAAGGGTTGAAGGGAATGATGGAAGTAAAGAGGTAATGGAAGACGGTTCAAGCTTGGATTTGATGGGGAAGAAGCACAAGGGTTCAAACTTGGGTTTGGAGGAGTTCATAGGTTTGATGGGGAAGAAGAACAAGGGTTGGATGGATTTCAGATGAAGAAAGGGGTTAAAGGGTGCATGTTCAAAGTGTGAGTGGATGGGTCCCACAAGCCCTTCTCCACCAATGGAAGCCACACATACTAGATAGCCCTCAAATTGGCATCGGGCATGGTAGCAAACACCCAAAATAAAAGATCATATGAAACGGCATGAAGAGCAAAGCACCAATCACCAGTAGTGTTGAAAAGAGTAGAGGTGATACTTTCACATGCACGATTAAAACTTCTCAAATTTGAGTTCCAAGACGCCGAAAAGGAATCGATTACGACGGTTCTAATTGGGCTAAATTCTCAATTTCCCAATCGATAACAACTAACTAGAAATTAATACCATCTGAACTATTGTGGATACTCGGTACTTTCTTCCATGCAGTTTCCATATGCGTCTTTTGAGCTTTCTTCCTCCCTTTTATATATATATATATATAAAATAGAGTAAACACTCAAATTGGTCCCAAACAATTTCCTTGGTGGAGAAATTAATCCCTAATAATTATAAACACCAAAATTGGTCTATCACAATTGTAAAATAGGACACTACAGGTCCCTGAGAAGAAACAAAGCTCGGATAGAATAGTCAAATCTCGGAAAGTAATAAGCGGATCTTGGATATTATAGGCGAATATCGGAAAGTAATAGACAGAGCTTGGATATTTTAGGCGGAGCTCGAAAATTATAGGCAGATCTAGGCAAATTTAGGCGTATCTCGGAAACTATAGGCGGATCTCGGAAAGTTTGGTGCTAGGCCAGCCTTGGTAGGCTGCCAGGGACCTATAGTGTCATCTTTTACAATTGTGAGAGACCAATTTGGGTGTTTACAATTGTTAGGGATCAATTTGTATATCAAAGAAATTGTCAGGAATCAATTTGGGTGTTTACTTTGTATAATATCTCTCTCTCTCTCTGAATGTCAATTTGTGAACACTCGATTTTGTCCGGACCAATAAAAATAAAATTTCAAAATTGGCACATTTTCAAAATTTAAACAGTTGAGTAACCTAAATCTAGTTTAGACGATGATTTCAGGTTCATTTTAATTTTTGGTCCATATGCATCAATATAAAAAAAATATAAAAATTGTGTACGTTGCATTAAAAAGATTTGGTCTGTTGCATCATCCTCATGTTCATTTAGTATGAGTCATATTACAGTTTAAATTTTACCCATTTAAAAAAAAATAATAATAATAATTTAAAAAAAAAATTGTTCCAAACCAGCCCGTGATAAAACAGAACAAAAGGAATAAAAGCATCACGGGTTGGTCAACACATGTGAGGTTGGAAGGTGGAAAGTAAAAAAAAATGGCAGACACAATGATGTTTCTTTCCCCCACTTTCTGCAAAAATAATGAATATTCGTTACTTTATTGAGGGGGATACGCTGTTATCATGATGGCCAGCCTATGAAAGAAAAAGAAGGAATGATTTAAAAGGGGTATTGGCAATAAGAGAGAGTGAGAATAGAGAAGGTACGAGGGAGTGTCTGTTCAGAAAAAGAAAAAAAAGAAGGTTCATAAGGTAAGTGATTTCAAAAGCATAGATGATATCTCGACATTTCTTTTTCGCTGACTCTTTTTAGAAGTATCATCATCACCATTACCCAAAGAAGAAAAATGGTAATTTTCCCCATGACCACCATCTTCAGACCAGATCATCTTCACTTTTCCATCATAGATCACCATCAAGCATCATCATAAATCTTCTTCCCCAGCACCAACCATTAAAACCATCCTCCAAACAATCCTAACCATTCGACCAGCCTCATAGGAATCATATTAACATCATCCTGAAATAGCCACCATCATCCATAATCATCGACAACCCATAATAACCCCCTAAGTTAGCAATAAAAATCAGCCAAGCCAATTGAATATGAAGAAAAAGTTGAATCTGAGACAAAATAAAGGAAATGAAATCTCAGAACATCAACCTTGCCTTGGCTGAACTCTGTGACAGCCAGCCGCGAAGTTTGTTCCTCATCGTGTCGGCAGCCAAATCTTCATCGGCGCTCCTCTGCCTCCCCTTCACTGCGAGTCCAGCCGCCAGCACCAGAAAAAAAAAAGACAACCGCGCGAACTCAGGTTGCTCAGGCGATTTGCGCTGCGGCGCTGAATAGTCACGCCATCGGAGCTCGTCAAGGTGCCAGAGAAAAACGCCCATGAGAACCTGGGTCTTTGAGTCGCGATCTTCCCCAGCCAAATTTTGCAATGACACAAACAGCCCCCCTCCTTTCCCCTTTGCATGTGAAACCAGCCAACTCCCTGTTCCGCGCTACTGTGAACCTTCTTCCTTCTCAGCAGTACCGCGTCACTGCCTTCATTCAGCTGCTGTCATCGTGGTTTAAACTTTCCCCCCAGCCAGCCTCGAAGTGGCGCAAGGTGCCTCCAGCCCATTCTCCTCCTTTCAGCCACTATGACCCAAAGACCATTACAGCGCCGCGATCCAAAGAAGAATGCATCTCTCTGCTCGCGTTCCCTTTCCCCACGCAAACTCCGATACCAAGGCCGCTCCTCCTCGCCTGGTCAAGCACTCGCTTTCCACCACCCCCTTTCTCCCTCACTCGAACCACACTCCCTCATTCGTGCTCTCTCTCTTTTCCTCGATCTCTTTCTCTTCCACCCGCTCTCTCTCTCACTTTCTCTGTGTGTGTGAGTTTATTCCCGACCCATTCAATAAAAAAAACAAGTCACTGTACTCTAATAGTCCCACTTCAAGGAAATATTCATAAACTAAATTTTGTGGTTCGAGAAGCATCTCCAATTGTCTACTGTTCGATGAAAGCTTTTACGTGGGTTTTGCTCTCTCTTTTTGTGAGTGCTTGGGGCTTTAAATAAAAATGAAACAAGTCCTCAAATGTCTTAGATCTTCCTTACTTTCCTTATCATCTTCACTTATATTCTTATTATTTTATGTGATAAATTTGTAGAGGATGAGTTATTTATTCTTATTATTTTATGTGTTATTATTTTATGTGATGAATTTGTAGAGGGTGAGTTGTTTATTCTTATTATTTTATGTGTTATTATTTTATGTGATGAATTTGTAGAGGGTGAGTTGTTTATTCTTATTATTTTATGTGTTATTATTTTATGTGATGAATGTTATTATTTTATGTGATGAATTTGTAGAGGGTATTCTTATTATTTTATGTGTTATTATTTTATGTGATGAATTTGTAGAGGATGAGTTATTTGATCTTGGCTTTTGTTCCATTGCTTAGTGGACCACGCTTGGGTTATTGGACTATATCATGTCTGAAAACAAAAGAGGCAAATGATGGGATATTTGGGTCTATATTTTAAAAATAAAATATATAATAATAGGAATATTTGAACTATTGCTGTTCTTTTATTTCTATTTGGCCTTTGGAGATTAACTTAGTTATGACGGGTTGTTAATTCTATATTGAGGAATATTTTAGCTGTGACGGCTTGATATTCTAATCAATTTTTTTTTTAAAAAAAAAAATCAATTCATAATTATTTTTTTTAAGAACTACGTGACTTTGAATTCCTCATCGCACCAGAGAATACGTAGGAGCAGGTGATTCCTGTCAAGTCAAAATTAGATTTTAGTAGATTATTTTATGTTATTTCATTTTTTTATTTGTAAATATTTATTATTATTTTTGCTTATTTATAGATATTTATTGTCTTTTATTGTTATGTATTGTTTTTAATTTCAGTTAATAATCAAATTATTTTAAATGAGGATGTTAATTTAGCCGTGATGGCTTATTAACTCAGTTAAACACTTGAGCTGTGACAGCTTGATGTTTTAAATTTTCAAACAAAAATTAGATTTTTATAATTTGTATTATATGTAAATATTTTCTTTAACATCTTTTTATTCTTTAAGTTTTAAATTAATTAATTTGTTAAATATTTTATTTTGAATAAAGAAGTTAATTTAGCCGTGACGGTTTGTTAACTTAGTGTATTGGATACCTGAGCTGTGACAGCTTGGTGTTTCAAATTTTCAATTTAAAATTAAATTTTTATGATGTCAATTTTACTTTGTTTAGCATGTAAATATTTTTACCCGTTATTATTATTATTATTTTTGTAAATATTTTAGTATATTTTATTATTATTATTATTATTATTATTATCCTTTTTTCTTTATTATATTAATTTGAGTTAATCATTGAAGTGTATATATTTTGTTTCAAACAAAGAGGTTAATTTAGCCGAGACAGCTTGTTAACTGACAATCTTAGAACGTCTGAGTTGTGACAACTTGATATTCTATTTTCTTTATTTTTTTAAATAAAAGTGTAAATAAATATTTTGAAAGGTTATTAATAATTTGCACAATTAATTAAGGTACCGTCTAAAGACGGGTGTATTAGGGGTGCTGTAGGATTAAGTCCCTACCCTTCCCTAATCATAACCGACTCCCGAATTCAAATCTGGTTTCAAAGATCATCTTCATTGAATTAAATGGGTTTTCCATATTTTTTCCCAATCAAATAAAAATTTGGTGGCGACTCCATTTTAACCAACTTTCATTTTTCGCCGTCCCATCGCGATCCAGGTTGCGACACAATTGTTCTTCTGCATATTGACTAACACCTTGCCAATATCTCAGTTTGGTATTTGGTATTATTTGTCTTAATTAATTTACTCAAGTTTTTCATATGGTGTCCATTATTTATGAATTTTAATAATCTGTATTTGTATGTATAAAATAACCAGTACGTCTTAATTTAGTGTTTTATAAAATATCAGTGTGTTTTTGCAGGAATTGACGAGGGGAAATGTTGAATCGACAAACAATAGATGAGAAGTTTGAGAAATTCACATGGGCGATCAATAATATCTCTACACTGTGCTACGGGGAGGAGTATTCTGAGAGTTTCATCGTCGATAGCTACCGATGGTACTTGAGTTAAGAATTCCTATTTAAGAGATTGAAACCTATGCTGCGTGCACTTTGGGATCTTTCTGTTTGGGATTTTTGCCATTTTGATTTGCTTTTATTAGGCTCATTTGTCTAGTTATTATTGAGGATTATGTGGACGGCTTGTCAGTTTCTTTGCAATTCTTTGATTATCCACCATATTTGCTTCAAATCCATGGACGGGGCATAACTGCAAATTTCCAGTTGTCTCTAATTAATCAGAGGATTAGCACATTGACAAAATAATAGGTATGATTTTTTTTTCTTTTGTCTATTTTCTTTGATTTGATTCATCCATTATTTTGTGCATATGTGCTATCACTTAGCAGATCTTTATGATTGAGTTCTAATGTTTCGGTAGATAATATAATGATACGTTATATAGTTCAAAATATAATTAAAATTTTGACCTTTTTTTATAAGCCAAGATTTATTATTATTATTATTATTATTATTTCAAGAAACTTGTTAGTCGCTGTCTCAAATTTGAAATTGTTAAAGATAAATCACACAAGTGATTTATGTGGGTTCTACCAACAAAAGATTGTTTCATAAGTAAGTAGTAACCACTTATTTAATTGAAATTTGTTTTAATTCAATTCATAGTTAAATAAATTCACCCTTTTTTTTTTTATCTATTTTGATATCCATATGGTTGTTTATATCGTAAGACTTAATTGGCTCGTTTCATATGCATTTGAAAGGGGGACAGGTGCAGTCCAATGGCCATGAAAATTTCCCCGTGTTTTAAATGGAACATCGCTTTTGATTCAACATTTTGCGGGTTTACTTTGGGTTGACACTATGATAACTGTTGCCTAGTTCTCTGTCAAGGAATTACTACGACATGAGAATGGATTAAATCATGGAGCTAGTAATGTCAAGGAATTAATTACTACGACATGTTGATTCTTCAGAAAAAGGACTTTGTTCAATTACTTGAGAAAGTGTGTGACAAGCATCCGTCACTCATTGAATGCCAGCAACATAGAAGTCGTAGCCTTATATTCACTGAATGGGCGTTTGTAGCTTTGGGTCGAGTACTTCATTTTCTGAAGAGCAAGAAGGCGAAAGATATGAATGATGATGCATGTGAGGAACTTCAGATTTTATGGGAGGAACTTGGGGCTTTTGGATTTGATTATTTGACTTGGTTGGAGCCTCGTGTTAAATCCGCTTTAGGCATGAGAAATTATAAGGAGAGGGCAGTGCATGTGAAAAAAGCTGGAGGAGGATGTGGCTGCTCTAAAGATTGATCTTGAAACCGCAAGAAATGAGTTGGTTAAAGCTGAAGAAGGTTTTGAAGAGAGAGACTTGGATGATGAATACTGAAGACCGTAGACTTGCTTGTGGTACTTTTTTATTAAATGTATGTTGTCGTATGAAATGTGTGTTTGATTATGTGTGGAATGGGTTATGTTAAATTTTAAATGAAATGTTATCATTTGATGATCTAATTTAATTTAGGTATATACTCATTCCTATTCGGTCCATTTCTTCAAATTTGTTTTATATTTTTATTTTAAAATATTTGCATCATTTCTTGCATCAAGAAGCATTAAATTTTTATTTCCAATACTACTCTTAATATAATTAATTATGTTTGTTTTTAACATTATAATCATATAAATTTATACTTTACTAGTAGTAATATAGTCTATTTACACGTCTTTGATTATTATTAAAATATATTTATTATTTTTTAACCGATATTTTTATTTTATTTTTGGATATATAGAATGAAAAGAAGAGAGTATCTTACATTATTATTATTATTTTTTGACCATTGCTCACATGCCCACCTTAGTCAATGTCTATGGTGGCCATATGGGGTTTATGCAATAGGAAAATGACATGTTGCATGAAGTGGGTCACAAGAGTTTTGTGAAAGCATGAATGAATCAATTAAGTGAATGAATTAGTAGCTATGTTAATGTATCGGTTTTTTAATTAGGGACCAAAAAGAGTACTTTTTTCTTTTTTCAATTTTTTATTTTTTATTTTTTATTTTTTATTTTTGATTTATTTTTTCATAATTTGATTAAGCCGATTTCAATTCAATGAGCAATACTTTTTTTTATTTTTTCAAATTTTTTTATTGTTTTTATTTTTATTTATTTGTTTTTTATAATTCAATTAGTTTGAATTCAGTGCAATAAATAATACTTTTTTCTTTTTTCAATTTTTTTACTTTTTACTTTTAATTTTTTATTTATTTGTTTTTCAGAATTCGGTTAGTCGAAATTCAGTTGATGAACAGTATTTTTTCTTTTTTCAAGTTTTATTTTATTGTTTTATGTTTTTAGAATTCGTTTAGTTCGAATTCAATTCAATGAACAATATTTTTTTTCAATTTTTTATTTTTATTTTGTTAGGAATATGATGAAGACATGGGATCTATGGTCATTTTATTTCGTTTTCTTTCAAACTTGTGAAGATTAAAACTAACAATGTTTGATACGATCTTAAAAGACCATCCTTTTTCATGCAAACTCCTTTTTTTTTTCCTTCGTTTCTTTGTTTCCCGGTAAAAGACACAGACACAAAGAATGACAAAGAAAGATAAAGAAGCAAATAGAGACAAGGACAAACACAGGAAGAGAGTAGGCAAACCCACAGATCAACAACTGACTGTGCTATTAATTATGACGGTACCGTGGTTTATGAGCTTTCGTCAAGCTTTTGTTCTTGGGTGAACTCACAAAGCAGAGACGATTAGAAGGACAAATTAAATCATTTTCTTTTTTTCATAATATTTCCTTTTCTCTTTAATTTGGTTAATTCAATGAACAGTAATTTTTTCTTTTTTCAATATTTTATTTTTATTTTTTTAATTTTTGTTTTTCAAAATTCGATTAGTCCCAATTCAGTTCAATAAATAGTGCTTTTTTCTTTTTCCAATTTTTTATTTTTCTTAATTTTTATTTTTTTTTCGAATTTATGTGATCTAATCTCTGTTGCCCCAATTAATAACACCCTCTATGCAAACACGTCACATACTCACTTAGGCACATCACAGTGGGCACCAAATACATTGACCGCCTTTGGGACATTGAGCATTACCCTTATTTTTTTGGTTAGGTTTTGGTTGTGACATTCTTTAAGATATCTCAGCATGCTAGTGTCCGCGAGCTAAAGTGTTTATTTCGTTACCGTAGATCAGTGCTGAGAATCATGCCTAGAGCCAAGGGACTATAAATATAAGCAATAATCTTACTTTCGCTCTACATCTTTTTTATAGCGAATTCTACTACACTCTCTAAAGAAGTGTCTGACGACTTCACACTAAACCCACAATTTTTTCATGAGCAACGTCACAGATTCGATAACTGTTAGATCTGGAATAGGAATTAGGAAACCTGTTTTGTTGAGATTATATCTTCTCAGGGAAGATACTGATTTAAAAATTGCTGCTGGGGAAGGAGCTACAACCGATTAAGTTCCGCACTTACAACCTGATGTACCATACACCATATTGGTTCCAGTGTGCCATAGAATTGGACTTTTTTGATAACAAACTTCGTAAAAGTTGTGTTGTGATTTCTAGAAATTTTGCTAACAAGGCAACAAGTGTTGCTAATAGCAAGCTGTTTGGAAGTCGTTTTTTAATTTCATTGTATCTTTCATAATTCATATAATAGTGGATTAGTGTGAAAGGTCTAATAATTTTCTTGAATAAAATGGCTGGTTGGATTTTTCGTTTTTTGGTTATAGACATAACTGTGTAAATTTATCAAAATATTTGAATTTTACTGCAACTGGTAGAGGAGACACATGTTGAAATTGCACCAAAAAACATTTAAAAATTAGTGAAACAATTAAGCTTCTGCATGAGTTGAGTGTTTTTAACTAATCATTTATCTGCTTAAGTGATTTAGTACTTTTTTTTCCAAATATTGAATTTGAATAATGTAAATAAAAAAATATTGATTTGCGAATTTGCATTTTTCCATTTTGGTGAATTTTTACGAATGTGGCTAGAAGCAAGCTTTGCGGTGCCTTTTTACCTTTTAGGTTTTCTTTTTTAAATGATAAGTTGTTTTGAATTTTAATGGCTTATCTGTTTCACCTTTCTACTTAATTGAAGAAAAAATGAGTAAGGATTGACTGATAGAAGGATATTTTTAATATCTGTTTCACCTTTCTATTTAATTAAAGAGAAAATGAGTGGAAATTGACTAATAAAAGGACATTTATATCTTTTATTTTTATTTTTTAGATAATCAATAATATTTAATCACTATCTTGATTCCTTTGCATAAACCAAAAAATACTTATATTAGGAAGGAAGGGAGTAGTATTTAGCTACATTTATGAAATGTGATTAAATATCTCAAAATTCAACCAGTGTGTGTAGCTCTATGCTTATAAATGTCTAAATTTTAAGTGTGTGTACCTATATGCCTATACATTTAGAATGTATCTAACCATATTTAATAAAGGTTTATCCAAGGCATAATGTTTGTATTGGAAAAATGGGATTTTATATTTTTAAAGTAATGGAGTCAAAAATAAAATTTTCAAATTTAATTTTTTAAGTAACCTTAATCAGAGCGTTAATTAGCAAACTTCATTTACTAAATACTCCCTCTATTCCTAAAGACAATGTTTAGTAAATGTCTCGGAACAGAAAATACAGAGATATTGAGAATAAAAAAAATGTTACAAGAAGGGAATAGAGCCAAAAATTCTAAAATTGTTTTTGTGCTTAGACAACTTTTGAGTCAATTTCTATATTTTTAAAGGGGAGAGTTATAGTTGGAAACATGTCTCTTGAACCCAAGTTTTTTTTTTCAAAAATCTCCCTTTAAATATTTCATATTACATATTTATATGTCTCACTTTCCAATTTTCATTAAATTATAACATAATCTGTTTTATTTTTTCGTCAATCAGTATCTGTACACTACTACCAAACATAATTCCTTCTTCATCTCTAGTATCATTTCTATCTCTGCTGTCTCATGTCTCTATCCTTCCTATTTGGAATAGATACCAAACTCAACCAAATAGATGTATTGTCTCGGGAAGTACTGCTTTATGAATTAACTAAAAGGGCATGTTTGTTTCCCCGTTGCGTTCCCCAAACCCCAGTTTCCCAGCGTCGAAAGCAAAGCTTTCTTGTTCGACCAATGTGAATGGGTTTTGCCTTCCAAACCCCTGTTCACCCAACTGTGTCCCTTGACAAGAATGAATAGTTTTTATTGTCAAATTCCACGTATGTGATTACGTTAGAACCAACGAATCAATGAATACATCAACTAGCGTTTCGTCATCAAGCTTCTTCTATATTTAATTATAATTTCTAACCAAACTTGTTTTGTGGCTGTTCTCCCTTGGAAAAAATATATGATATTTTGATAGGTGATTTATACTAATATAAGATAATGTGTAAATTTACTTGTATATGGTATTTATAGAATTCGCCTATGGTGAAACCACATCAATATAATTTGTTTTATTTTTGAATTTTATGAAGTTCAAATTTGAATAATTATATTAATTTGTGAAACTATAACAACAATAATAATTAAGTCATGTTCCACTAAGTGAGGTTAGTTATATGAATTAAGTGATGCTATATGTAAAGCCCTATCATATATTGCGAACTCATAATAATATAATTTTTTTTTACACCGTGTGTTTTTTATTTTGAGAATTAGTTAGCATAAAATTAAAAAAATTAAATTAAATTATTTTTACTTTAAAATTATTTAATATTTGAATTTAAATAAAAAATCCGTAACATCTTGAATTAAAATTCATTTTATGTGATACTTTATTGAATTTCACTGACAACATTAATCTTTAATTAGTGAATTTTACATCGTCAAATTTTAAATAATTATATTAATTTGTTATCTAATCGAATGATAGCTTTTGCGATTCTAATCTTGAGTACTTTCATAAAAAAATTTGTCACTCTAAAATTTTATCAACAATTTATCCCAATTAATCATCTTTAATCTATATCACGCTTTTTCTTTAAAATATTCTTATAATAATGTTTACTAACAAAATAACAATTAAATCCGGCAGCGTAAGGAATCTATCTTTAATTACTCTTGAAAGTGAGCTAACAATGATAGAGAGATTTTTTCAAAGTTGGATAGTGACATTGGTGGAAAAAAAAATTTCTAATGATGTTTGGATATTTTATATTGATATGAAATGGGGTTATGGGGAGATTTAGATTGATATGGTAATTTTATACATAAATCGCTCTTTAGCGTTTACTCAAATAGCTGGCGAGCAATTTGTGAACATTACAAATGATTGAAATAATTGCACTAGCCGTGCTGTGTGAATATTTGTGGCATTTGACCATTGCAAATCGTTAGTTCCCGATTTACTCATTGCTTGGATTGCTTTTGCTGCATGTTGCCCATGTGTTGTGAAGGGAGTATATTCTCTGCATGCTCCCGTGTAGCATAGTGTGAGTGAATAGTGTGAGTAAGTGAATGGGGATGGTTTGAAAAATACAAGCCATGAAAGGTGGGGGAGAAAGGAACAAAGTGACAAAGTGTGCAGATGATTTTTGACCCACTGAAGTCGCTATGTAGCGATTTGAGAAGGAAAAAAAAAAAAACAAAGCTACACATCGTGCGAATCTGTCCTCTCGGTCTGGGAATCCTGCTGCCAGGCGCACCCACTCCCCCAGTCCGAGCTATCTATCCGTGAATGAAAAAATGTGTTTGAAGTTTCTTTCAACAGGAACACTTGAAAGGAAGGAAGGGTCCTCGTATAAATAGACAAGAAGGGGAAGAGGATAGAACCGTGTAAGGGAAGTGAGGCAGGAGAAGTGAGAGGCTGAGAAGTAAAATTTTATTTTTTTTTCATAATAGAAGTAGAAGAGAGAAATGGTAAAAAAAAAAAAGAAACTATATTGTGCAAGAATTACAGGAAAGTAATCTATTTTTATTATTTTTATATTAAAATAACTACAGTCTGTGACTATTTTTTAGTCAAGTTGCACTTGTTATCCATTTCGTGCAAACAATTTCAAGTCATATATCATTATTATTTATTAGTATACTGTAACACGAAAATTATTATCTTTACTGTAATCATACTCATTTGATAGTTTACAAATATAACAGTGATGAAGTTAATATATTTTGATACTTTCATATAAAGAAATTTTATATTATCATTTAATTTATTTAATTATATTTTGTTACACATATAATTTTGAAGTAGTAATGGTAATTATAAAATTTAGTATACTTATTAATGTGATAGATTGTATAAAAAATTTAACTTTTTTAGTATATCAAAATTTAAAGATAATGTATAAGTTCGTATAAATTACTTGAACTCTTCACCATTAGTTTAATTTTGGTGAGTAGTGACTTAATTGATATTATTAATCCATCAAAATTAATTTTTATAATGCTAAATATTGATATATAAACTTTCCATTGAAATTGCGTGTCAACTAAATTTTCATAAAGATACAAGGTGAAGATTTAATATTTTATGTTCACACTTAATATATTTTTTTCTAATTGTAGAACTATAATTTTTTTTTTTTTTTGATAAAATCAAAACTTTTTAACTAATATTGTAGTTGAAAGTGTAAATTTTTTAAACATGGTTAGTAATTAGTTTATTATTTTATATTGCAATTGCTTTATTAGTATTACGATTATTATAATTAAAAGATATGTCTGTAACAGATAAATAGAGTATTACACCCCCGCTATTTGTCTATTCCTGTAATCAAGCCAGCAATAGGTCACGACATTCAACGTGTTGGTTTATACTGTGTTTTGCAACTAGTGGATATAGAATTGAATTGGCCTTTAATTAGTGCTCTGGTGGAAAGGTGGCAACTAGAGAGACATACATTTCAACTCCCATGTGGAGAGTGCACAATAACAATGGAAGATGTTGCACTTTAACTTGGACTCTCTGTCCATGATGAAGCTGTCACTGGATCTAACACTGACAATTTTGACACACTCCTTTGGTATTATAATCATCTACTTAGTGGTGTGCCTAGAAGGGCATTATTTTGGATATGGATAAAGGATGGTGATTTAAGTGTCCTTTTTGAATTTTCGGAGTTTAAGAGAAATATGGGTTTTTTTTCCATACAAATCGCTAGTGTCGATTAAAAAATTAATATTTTTTCACTCACAAATCACTATGTAGTACACAAATCGCTACATAGTGATTTGTGAGTGACAAAAATATTAATCTAAGTGCCCCGCTATTATTATCTCGTGGTCCTAGCATGGATAATTTTTTTTTCTAATAATACTTGGATATATTTATATTGGTATGAAATGGGGTCATGGGGAGATTTAGACTGATATGGTAATTTTTTACATAAATCGCTCATTAGCATTTACTCTAATCATTGGCTAGCAATTTGTGAACATTACAAATGATTGAAATGATTGCACTGGCCGTGCCGTGCAAATATCTGTGGCATTTGACCATTGTAAATTGTTAGTTCGCGATTTGCTCACTGCTTGGATTGCTTTTGCTGCATGTTGCCCATGTGTTGTACAGGGAATATATTCTCTACATGCTCCTGTGTAGCATAGTGTGAGTTAATAATGTGAGTGAGTCAATCAGTTAAGAATCAAGTCATGCATGGGAACCAATTATAAAGAAAACTAAAAGTAAAACAAAACTAATATTTTTTTATTGTTCTTAAAAAAGGAAAAAATAAAAGAAAACAAGAAAAAGTGTATTCACAAATTCACAGTATAAACACAATTAAATAGCGTAGCTTCCCTAGCATTGGCAACAAAAACTTGGTAGCCAGCCATTGTCAATACCAAGTTTAAAAGGAAAATAGATACCCAAACTAAGTTACACATGGCACATAGAAAGTGGTGTGCAACATGGGTCATCTCACAAGGAAGGAGCACTAATTAATTGGAGTTTAGGGGGTTTTGTTGCATGAGAATTTAAATAACAATGAATTAAAATTAACAATGATAAAAGAGCTAGCCTAGGAAATTTTCAAACTAGGGAGTGTCTATCATCAACATAAACAAATGAACAAACACCTGGTCGGGAGCTATATTGCTAACCATACAATCACATAATTAAAAAGTAATTCTCCTTAAAGTCAATCAACTAAAAGGGTAAGAATTAGCACATACACTTAGATAATTGCAATCATAATACCTAACTGTGTGAACTAAAATAAATGCCAACTACCATAGCTCAATTTTCAATCAAGAACTAACTTTGTTCTCTTGGTCAATCAAATGCTCATCAATCAATCTACTAGCATGCATTCACTCAAGAAGCTCCAGCATGCATGTTCACAAATCATGCAACCATACATATAAAAGCACTTCACTCAACATGTATTTCAATAAATAGACATGAAAAGAGAAGGGAAAAAACACAAGAGGATGAGAACACCACCAAATATTGCATTAAGATCAAAATGTTTTAAGACATAACCCTAGCTCTTGAATCTCTTGAGCTAGTAAGAGAACTACTCCTCCATGAAGGAGGTTACAAACAAGGAATGATAAAAAATAGAGAGATTCAAAGATGAAATTTGCAGGAAAATAACTAAGCTACGTATATGAGTGTGTCTTTGAAAGGGGAGAAGAAGAAAAATAAGCAAAAGCTCTCTCTACCCAAAACCTGCTTCTATTCCTAAACTGGCACAAAATGCCTATCATTGAATTTACTAAAAAAATGCCCAAATGGGTTTAAAAAATGTAAAATTAAACTTTCAAATGCGGCCCGCAAAGCTTGCTGTAGCGAGTGGACTCCAGTTTCTGTTCTGGCACCATTTCACAAGCTTACTGTAGCGACCATTGTTCGCTGCAGTGAAGCTGCCTTCATTCCTGATGATGTTCTGACCTCTAGCCTAACTGTAGCGACCATTGCTCGTTGCAGCGAAGTTGTCTAAGGCGATTCTTCAACCATGAGCTCCTAGACTTTGACCAGCTCTCTTTCTCTTCAGTGCACGCTCCAAAGCTCCAACTCCTCAATGCATTCTCAAAAGTGATCCTTCAGATATCTACAAATAACTCTATATGAAAAAGAAGATTTGTTAGTGATAAAACCAAAAATGCGTAAAACTATTGAATTAAAGTCAAAATGCAAAATTGAGTGCAAAGAGAGTTAGTTGCAAAATCCTAATAAAATAATGGAATTTAAGCTTAAAAAAAAGGCAAAAGCACCAAGTGTAAGAGGGAAAATATTTACAAAATGTGTTTATCATTTTCTCTCAATATTTTTTTGCATTTATTAAAAAATAAAAGATGAGCTTTATTTGCTACAAGAATTTCCCTTGATAATTTTACCTTTTTTTTTAATGTTACCGAGGGATATCCGCTCGTCATTTTTCACACATGTACTATTGTCATATGGTGCCAAATTTACTAAGGAATATTACTCAATAATTATCATTCCAATATTTGTGCCATATAGTGCCAATCCTATCAACAAGATATCCCTTAGTAATCATTTCCATTTTTCTATCATTTTCCTTAGTAAATCTGTCGGTATCCTGCATATTTCTAGTAGTGACTATAGTTTAGACTAACATCTTGTTGCATAGCTTGTATCTTTTATCTAATTAATGTTTCTTATTTATGTGCTTTTCTCTCTGTTTTCCTTGGAATGTATGCAATAACCTTACAATTCTTGTGTTCCTGGCCATGGTAGAAGAGCCTTTGTACCTTGAAAGATTTTTGTACCGTGACAAAATATTTTTTAACCTTAATTATTTTACCTCTCTTTTCTCTTTTTGAGACCTCAATTTCCAACAAGATCTTCTTTTTTACTTTGAAACATATATTTTTGAAAAATATAAGTAAATATTGACTATTATATTACAAACGTATTATTGTTTGATTCTTTTGAAATCTAATATGTTTGATTATTAATGTAATATCACTTAATTCAATGAGATTGATTAATAATTCAATCATTATTAAAAAAAAATATTATTGAATGAGGTGCCCTACACATACATACGCATAGCCATGCATTCTTTTAATGCACACTTACGAAAATTAACTATGTCAATCTCTATCACCAAAAAGAAAAAACCATGTCAATCCCACCTAACCAAATACACACACACTTTTAGTGAACACTTACGAAAATTTACCAAGTCAACCCCATCCAACGAATCTGATACATAATCTAAATATTGTGGAGCAAATGTTATCAGATAACAAGGAAGTCGCAACCATTTATTCAACCCAAGATTACGTAGGAGACAGTACAAAATTCGAAAACTAACAAACAATATAGTACATGATAACATACTAGAAGACAAGTTTGCATATTAATATTTTTTTAGGACAACAATGATTCCGAGAAAGTAATGTTATTTGGACTCATCACGACATGTAAGATATCATGCCAACAACTCTCATCTATCCTTAATGATATATGAAATCCAAAGTAAATGGAGTCCACATCCCATTCAATAACAAATATAAGTGTGTTGACACTCTATCCTATAAATTGTGAGTAAAAATAGCATTTCTCATCTCCAAAACCACAACTTCTAAATTTTATGCGCTACTAATTGAAGTCGTCCCGTTTATTGTTGAAGTTGCTGATGACCTATTACAGCTTCTGATGCGAGCAACAAATCGTAGTAAGAGGAGGATACCAATTACCGCGAGCAACCCAATCCACGTTGAAACAACCCTTCCAAAAACAGTGGTAGAAACATAAACATAATTCGGGGTGACCAACATTGCGCCAAACAAGTAGGTTAGAGCAAGGCTTGTGATAGTGATCCACATGCTAAGTAATAAGAGCCATGTGAGGAATGCATGATCCAGAGCGAGTCCACTCACAAGTAGAAGACAAACACTTAGTGACGCAACGAAAGAAATGGTATTGCACACCAAGAATGCATGATAGTAATCTGGGTACACAACACCTAAGACAGCTTCCCCTGGGCATGGGGTTACATCTGAAGAGCAGTTGTTGAGATCGTCTTTGAAATTTGCCTGCACCACACCACCTGGTGGGTTAAGAGCAGATTGAAAGGTGATAGTTGCAATTATGGAAACTATCAAACTCAGGCTCCCTCTCATATCCTTCAACCATTTTTTCTTGTCCTTATATATCATCCAATCTACAAGTTTACTCCCACACCCTTTTTTCGGTGCTGTTGTTGATGGTGCGCGAGGATGACTCATTTCCTCTCAACCTAGAGAAGCAAGTAAGAAGGAATCAATTAGTCTCCACAAATTTTAATATAAGAACTAATTTAAAACATTTTCTAATTTCAGAAGTTAAATTGATATTTTTTCTTAATTTTGAGGAATAAAAATAATCACACATATGATTTCATATGCCAAAATAAACTTTTACTCAAGAGTATAACAGCTAATTGCAAGATGCTATACGCATATGCTTTGCGGAAGCAATGACCAGATGCGTGTGATTCTGATGCCAAATAAGGCCCTTATATAGAAGACGGATGCAAATTCCCCGTCTCGCTTCCCTATCTGCAATCATATTCCTTCAATCACATTTTAACACTTGGCACGCACTTTTTCTGCCTTCCCGTCTTCTCCCATTGGTCAGATTTCCACTCGATTGGCATTCCATTTTTTTAACTGTCAAATTCCACGGATGTGATTACGTAGGGCCAACGAATTAATGATTACGTCAACTAGCGTTTCGTCATCAAGCTTCTTCTATATTTTATTGTAATTTCTAACCAAACTTGTTTTGTGGCTGCTCTCCCTAGAAAAAAATATAGAATATTTTGATAGGTGATTTATACTAAAATAAAATAACAGATAAATTTATCAGTATATGGTATTTATTTATAAAATTTGTCTTTGGTGAAACCATATCAATATAATTTGTTATATTTTTGAATTTTATGAAGTTCAAATTTGAATAGTTATATTAATTTGTGAAACTACAACAATAACAATAATTAAGTCATATTCGACTAAGTGAGGCCACTTATATGAATTAAATGATGCTATATGTAGAGCTCTATCATATATTGTTGAGAATTAGTTAGCATAAAATTAAAAATATAAAATTAAATTTTTTTATTTAAAATTATTTAATATTTAAATTTAAATTAAAAAATCCGTAACATTTTGAAGTAAAATTCATTTTGTGTGATACTTAATTGAATTTCAATGACAACATTAATCTTTAATTAATGGATTTTACGTCATCAAATTTTAAATAATTATATTAATTTTTTATCTAATCGAATGATAGCCTTTTCGATTCTAATCTTGAGTACTTTGATAAAAAAATTTGTCACTCTAAAATTTTATCTACAATTTATCTCAATCAATCATCTTTAATCTATATCACGCTTTTTCTTTAAAGTACTCTCATAAAAAATGTTTACAAACAAAATAACAATTAAATCCGGCAGCGTAAGGAATGTACCTTTAATTACTCTTGAAAGTGAGCTACCGATGATAGAGAGATTTTTTCAAAGTTGGATAGTGACCTATAAATCAACGCGTGAAGTCATCATTTTAATTTCTTTTTAATGTGGTTGTTTCAATCAAGTCGAGTCGTCGACCAAAAATATTGAGAAAAAAAAAATAAGTCAGGTCATTTTTTTTTCCCGTAGTCAAGTCGATTTGTTATGCAAGGAAATATTTGCAGTATACTTCCACGTAATTCAGAAAAATCCAAATTTAGTGGAAATTACAACCACATCATTTCCTTATTTTCTTCTTTTCAATCTGATGTTGAAGTCGTGATTGTGGAAGATGTACCACTCACTGTATATTGCATAAGAAATGTTTCTTTTAAGATAAGCTTATTTCAATATAAAAATTGAAATTTGTTTATTTTTAGATTATTTAATGAGTTGTAACTATAATATATTTTGTCAAATTTAAAATAGGAGATGGAATAACTTATAGTATAAAATTATATTACAAGTGCTCCCTTCCCCTCCCTTCCATTTCCCTTTAAAATCCAAACTCACAAACACCTCCTAAAGAAAAAGAAAAAAAGACAAGGTTATTGTGAAAGCATACAAAACTTAGCAAAGATACCATTTCAGTTATAGCCTGCTTTCACTATGAAATATTATGATCATAGAAGATCAAATACATCAAGTAGGTTGCATGCCTGTACTAGTAGCCTAGTTATTATCCTCTATTCTCTAGGTTGTACTATGGATTTTGTTATGATCTAGTGTCATAAATCGATTTGAAAACATGATCAAAATGTGAGAAATCTCATCCTCACATAAGTCTTGTAACCTATGAGTTCTCCTTATATACATATAATAATAATAATAATACAATAAATTCATTTATAAAATATCATTTCATCTTTAATAAATATTTAACTCTTTTGAAACCAAGCTCATAATCAATAACATATTATAATCAAACTCTAAATCTACCTCTGTCATAAAAAATATATGAGTTGCTCTTTATAGAAAATATCTATAAAAACTATAATTATGTAAATATAAAATGATCATGATAAGTCAATGCAAATCTATCTCAATGATCCGGAATCATGCCTGTAATGTATACTGGAGTACTCTATCTCTAACTAAAAAGTAAAAGACATTTCACTCCAAAGTGAAGTTCATCAACTAGAAACCTCTACTGCTGGAGAGGAGGTGACTAAGAGGGATCCGCAGCAGCTAATATATCTGCAATGGAAAAAGGAAGAGGGGTGAGTTTCATCTAAAACTTAGTAAGTAGGTCGTCACCAATAACCCTCTCATGGGACAACAACAAGGATAAAAATACATATTTAGATATACATAATCATCAAAACTGGTTAATGCAATAACTCTGAAATTATATTCATAAATATAAACATAATAGGTCTAAAACTGATATTCTCTAGTAATATAAATAACAGTACTCTTCTAGATAAAAAAAGGGATCGCTGGTTATGCACAAATATGTGACATAATAATGATCTCTAGTTATGCATGTCAACCATGGCATAAAAATAAATCTCTAATCTCTAGGATCCCTCAAGGGTCCAAATTGGACACATAACTAGGTTCTATTCTCTGCTCTATGAGATTGTCCTCTCAAGATAATTTGGTACCAAGGTTAACGATCAGGGTTCAACCATTAACTCATTGTCTATTTCTCTGTAGCTACCCTCTAGTCTTTAAATCATAAAAACATATCATCTCTCTAAAAACTTTGCTCTGTGTTTTTCTCTGGATATAAAACTCCATAATACATAATTACTCTACTCTTGAATATCATTGTGGAAATTCATAAAATCTGTAAATCAAGTCATAATTATACTCTAGCTCTCTAATAAAATTATTTTAGCAATAATGGTCCCATGAGTCCGCCTTAAAACAATATGTCATGCTCTTGTTAAAAATTACTATTCTTATGAACTTGGTAAAATTAACCAAAAGCTCTAATATCTTGAAATAGTCTCTAAATCCTACGATTATGCCACAATTTAAGGAAAATAACTCTAAGGATCAATGTAGGGATCATAGGATTTGAACCCACTCACCTAAAGGGAAGGAAAGAGTGGTATCAACACCAACAAAACTCCAAGGGAGGAGGAATGACACCAATATCTGCCATATTAAAGCCACAAACTCTAGATTAAACTCCAATAATCTCTAGAGAGCTCTAATCTAACTCTAGCAACATTGGGGGAGCACCCCCACTTAATAACAAAGAGAAAAACAATGAAGCCCGACATAGGATCATGAAAGGATGAAGAGAATGGGAACAAAATTTAAGAACATTACATAGCTTTAAAGCTTGGATGATGAAGATTAGAATGTGATGAGAGGAAAAGGGGAGGAAGGGAGTTTAGGGGAAGGGTTTTTAGTTTTCTAGAAATGAAAACTTGAGGGGAAGGGGTTTTATAGTAAAAGGGGTTCCATTAATCAAAACTACGTTGTTTTCCTACTATGTTGATATCGGGCTCGCTGTAGCGAGCCTGAAAAAGCTGCCACTCGCTGCAGCAAACAAATCTCACCTTAGCGATCCTTCTGGCCTGCCTGCTCGCTGTAGTGAGAATAAGTCGCTACAATGAGATTATTCTGCAGAATCCTGTAGCAACAGCATCCAAACTGCTTCTTTTATCATTTAGCCCTCCAAGGAAATGTAGGATCTAGACTTAGTGAAATTCAGGACTCGACAATAAGGGTGGGTCCCAGGGGACCTTAGGACCATACGGAACTTTCTACTGACACATGTACGCCAAGTATTACATCTAGGACCCAGGATCTCAAATATTGGATGGAGATCAGGACCATCTCCCTCCTAAGGTCCCACGAAGGCCAGGAACTCCCATCCTGAGATACATCCAAGGACTACTAAGGGAAAGACCACCCGAGATTTAACAGAGGTGAGTAGTATCAAGCTTGAACTTCGTGAAGAGATCCTCCCCATAGGAAGACGAAACGACCTTAGGCAAGGTTAGAAGGAGCACCTAATGAGCATGTGACTAAGTACAAACATATAAATAACCAAAAAGAAGAAGGTACAAATAACTTGTCTTAGCTTAGAACGAGTATACTTGTCACGACCTAATTTGGGTATGTGAGAAATCTCATTCTCACGCAAGCCTTTTAACCTGTTTACTAATTTTGCATGCATGCTTTGCTCTAACATCCATGAAAGATAGAAAATTTCTCTTTTTCTACATATAAATCATTTGTTCTCTTGAACCAAAATCATTATATTTAAAATCTTGTAATAACCTTTCGGATCTCAAAATTGAATTATTTATACATATAATCAAAATACACTTTGTCAAATGTCCAGATCATTATATACAAATCAAAATATAATCATATTATGCCAAATGCTAAAATAAAATATGCTCTAGGTCCGGGACCCTGCCTGCAATGTACTGGAGCACTCTAAACAGAATGAGAATGCTTCACTCAAGTGAAGCTTACCAGCTATACTCTAGTGCTGCGAGAACACTGGTGGCTAGGAGGATGGCAACTATAATACCTGTAATAGAGAGGAAAATAGAGGGGTGAGTTTTGTTACCAAAACTCAATGAGTGAGCTCTCACCTGAAACCCTCTTCCATGGGACACCTAAGGAACAATGCATGAAATCATACTACATCAATAATTCTTGAAGGTCATACATAATTAAGTATACATGTATATTATATACATATTTATATTTCATCATATTATAAAACTGTTTTCTCAATCTACTTTCATACTTGAAAACCTATAAACTTACAATGTAGCAACTCCTAGAGAAACAGTAATCTCTGCTTTGGTTACGCACAATGTTTGTGTTGTAACAAAACTCTGAATATAAATCTCTAATCACATCTGGGCATTACATATCGCCATCCCCAGTGCGATAATAAATTCTCTCTTATCTCTGGCCCGAGCTACTTGGTAAAAAAGTTAACGGATTAACTGTTGTTAACACACAACCAATTTCTCTATAGCTACTTTCTAAACTAGCTAAGTAAATTCATATAAGACTAAAAACCTTTAAACATTTTTAATTCTCTGAGAGTTCTGAATCTGTCTGATTCTAACGGTCTAATCTTAGCATAACTGTGCCTATGAAATCATGTCCAAGGGATCACCCTTTGTAGACATTTGTGCTTTTATAAACGCACTGAATATATGGCCGCCAACTGTTCTGAATCTCATGCAGATTCAAGCTCTAAAATCTTTGTGTTTAACATCTCTAAAACATAATCCAACTATCAAGCTTTTCTTACTAGGAAACTCAATATCATATTTCCAAAATAACAAAGTTTGCAATCACAACTCCATTCTTTTCTCTAAATAACATCTTTAAGTATATAACTATATTATACCCATAACCCATATCTAGAGTTCAATTTAATATTCATATAAAAGCTTTCCATAATCAAAATTATCATCAAATACACTTGAAATCAATTCAACAAGTATGGTCTCATGAGTTTTCTTAAAAACATATTTTATGCTCCAAAATCAGTAGTTCTAAAACGTATAAATCAATAGTAACTTCAAATCCTTTGTACAGTTATTTCTAAAATCAAACAGTAAATCATATTTTCATGAAAATAACTCTAATGCAGAATATAAAGATAACAAGTGCGAACCTACTCACCTAGAGGGGTGAATAGTGAAGGAATAACATCAACAGAACTCTAGGAAGCGGGAATGACATTGGTATCTGCTATAACAATCATAATACACTAGATTAATCTCTAAAACCTCTAACTAACTAAATTTTAACTCTAACCATGGTAGAAAAACACCATGGCATGAAAACCATGAGAGCCCTAGATTTAACCCCTTAGAACTTGAGAAATTGGAAGAGAATGAGACAAATCCATAACCTAAACATACTTTAGATCTTTAGAAGGAAGAAAAATGGAGATTAAATAGTAAAAAGGTGAAGGAATGAGGTAGAGAAGGAGAAGAGTCGTGTTTTCTGCTGAAAGGAGGGGTGGGGGATGTGTTTTGGCAATTCTGAAGGTTTTGGACCCCGAACAGGGGTTTTTAAGTGATCTGTCGACCACTGCATCACTCTTTAGCACTGCAGCGCTCACCAGAGAACATGAAAATTGTTTCCCACACTGTCTTACTGTTCAACTAATTGCTACAGTGCTCAGAATGGTTTTTCACTTTCTAGAACTCACTTATTTATCATTTATTTTATTTCCTATTAACTTTTAAACATAAATGTAAATAAAGGAATACTCCCATTTGGATTTAAATAAAATATTGAAAAAATAAAATCCCAAAAATTAAAAACTTATATTTTGGGTTTTAGTTCAAATCCGGAAATTTTTACGATTTCATAAACTTGTGATTTAAAAAAGACCTGTTTAAAGATTTCATAAAATCCGTTAAAAATATCTCTTTAACTCATTTTTCTCTAAGGAATAATTACCGGGACTTTTAGTCCCAAGAATATAACTTTACCATGTAGCTCTCTACGGACGTGTAGGGTTCAGACTTAGTGAAATTCAGGACCCGAAACGACAGATAAGGGTAGCTAGTACCCTTCTGAGTTCGGAAAAAGAATTCTAATCTTTTAATTTAAAATTGGGGTATTACAATACTATACCAAAGGACTGCCAACTCAACTCCAAGGGCTCCCTTTGGGGAAGGTTTATAAATGGGGAGAGGGAAAATCCCCTTAATTCACATTACTTATAATTTATCAATGGACTTTACATAGTAATTAAATTTATGAACTAAGTCACATTTACAACTTATTTCAAGAGCTGTTAAGATCTTCTTGTAAGATTCTATTTTATCAGTGCAATTTAAATTGCTTGCGGTTTACATTAAATTTGAATGTTTATAAGTGGGTATGATTCTTCTAAATAGAATTTTAAATTAAATAATTAATAAGTTTTTGTTAAATTTGACAAAACATATTATAGTTATAACTCATTAAATAATCTAAAAATAAATAAACATTAGTTTTTATATTAAAATAAGCTTATATTAAAAGAAACATTTCTTATCAAATATATAGTGAGTTGGTACATCTGCAATCATAAGCTCAAGATCAGATTGAAAAAAAGAAAATAAAGAAAAGATGAGGCTGTAATTTCTACTAAATTCGGATTTTTCTAAATTACGTGGAAGTGTGGTACAAATATTGCCTGCCAAAACAAATCGACTTGACTTAAACGAAAAAAAAAAATGACTTGACTTACTTTATTTTTTTTTTGGTCTAATTAAATATGATATTTACATCCAACATTTGTCATGATATAAATTTTTTATGATTATTTATAAGATTATGGTGTTGTAAAAAATAAATTTTATCAATGGCAAAATTTTAATAATTAAATAAATTTTTTAGTTAAATATTTTCGGTAATAATATTTTTAATAATAAAATATTTTTAAAATTTAATATCGCTAATGAGAAAATTTAGATGATAAAAATATTATTTTTAAATCAAATATCATAAATAATAAAATTTGAATAATAAAAGATATTATTTTTAAAATTAAATTTTGTTAATGACAAGATATACACATTATATTTATATAAATTTCTCTATAATCTTATGCACAGGAAATTATTAAACTAAAATTCCATATCAAAAATTAAAAAACTACGAGGGGGGACTTGATTTAAGCAACCACATTAAAAATAAAAAAATTACTTTACGCGTTGATGGGCCTACTAGACAAGTTCACATCACTTCCGTACAATGCTTTTGCTTTATTCCAAACAACTTCAGTTAGTAAATTGAAAAGTATATTTTAGAGCTTTTTATATATATATATATATATATATATATATATTTCATACCCCGATATAACCATATACAAACATCTAGATATTCATATATAAACATTAAGTAAATATACTTAGACATGTAGATGAATATACCATCATGCCATTTTAACATGATTGACAATGAGAACATAAGCCTCCCTTTCCTCTTTCTCTCAATGTAAAATATTTGGCCCTTAGCAAATGATATTGGTGGATAGTTATAATCTGCATAATTTAAAATTTTGCCTATGGAGGAAAATAGATGAGTTAATATTTATTTTAGTCCTTCATTTTATACTTGTGAGTCATTTGAGTTTTTGACTTTTAAAATGAGCCGAATTAGTCCCTAACATTATAAAATATGAGTCATGTTAGTCCCTCAACCCATTCTTTTTAATATTCTATCAATTAAATAATGATAGGTAACTTTAAGTGATACTTTGACATACCATATGTCATTTAAAATAGAATAAAGTTTTAAAATGATTCATTTTGATATTTAAAATTATACAAAATGAGTCATTTAAATATTCATTCTAAGTCATAAAATGACTCATTTTGTGTGATTTTAGATACCAAAATAATTTATTTTAAATTTCATTATACTTCAAATAACATATGGTATGATAGAGTATCACTTAATGTTATATATTATCATTTAATTGATAAAATGTTAAATAAAAATGGAATAAGAGATTGACCTGACTCACATTTTATAATATCAGGGATCAATATGACTCATTTTAAAAGTCAAGAATAAAAATGACTCACAAATAAAAAGTCAGGGACTAAAATGAGTATGAACTCAAAATAAAGATAATGCCACTTTGACATGATGAATTTTTATTAGGCGATCTAGCTAGGAATAAGACAAAGCAGCGTACAACATAAAATTCCTCTAATGCATTATTGTAGCAATTACTATTACTATTACTATCTATTAGTATTTCTTAGTTATAAATAGCCAATATTCCTTCCTTTTAATCTGTTCTTGTAGCCACTAATTGATAAGAATTTCAGCCAAAATTATTCTGTTTAAAACTAACTAGATTATATATTATCAATCGGCAGAACCGGTGCTTATTCTTTTTATTCAGCCTTGTACAGACCACGACAATTATGGAGTCTTGATACTTCTCTAGTTGAACCAAAATTAGTGTTATGAGCAATGCAAATGAGTTGAATCTATAAAAATTAAAAATAACTCGTGTTCTAAATTTAATAGGTGATAAACAAAAAAAAAGTGGATGGCAGTGAAGGCTTTCGTTGCTTTGCGTTTGAATAATGATGAGAAAGGATTTTAATCTTGGTCCATGTTATGCTACTGCAGCATCTTAGTTATGATAGCCATGACAAATGCATCTTTCTTGTAATTATTAATCTGCCTTTGTCAACTTGCAACATCGTACCGCCAACTGCAATATAAAACCTTGGTAACTCTGTCATATAACATTTGCTTCCTTCAATTTTTTTATTCAATTACTAAATTTAATGAATAGGCTTCTATTTTCAGTGTGCGACGATATATATATTAACGTGAAATTGGGCTTGACTAGTTTAATGTGGTTCGTATATTCATGTTACAAATCTAGTAAAACCAGTCTAAAATTATTGTACGTCCAAGAACTGAAATAGGCAAGTTGATAGGCCGAAAGAGAAGATTGGGTACTCAATTAATGCTTCTATGTGGTTCTTTTGGAAGACTGATTTTCAGTCTTATTTCTCTCTAAGCAAATTGATAATTGCTGATGAAAGATTTTGGAGACGCAACTTGCATGATAGAGTGAATAAAGACAAGTCCTAATAATGTTTTTTTCGATAATAATTCAACGATGGCTTAACCCCAAATAGAGGAAGTAAAATAATGTATCATCAAATACAAAGATACAAAGTATGCAAATGAAAAATAAATGGACAATATAAAAGTACATCATCCAAATATCATTTTCTCTCCTATACAAAAATTATGAAAGCTATAAATTATGAAGGCCCAATAAATTACTATTCATTGAAGTCCCAATACCAAAGTCCTAATAATGTTATCTTTGTTTAGTTACGCGAAACTTGATAGAAAAACCACTCAAACAAGACCATTTGCCAGAACAGGACAAAACCAGGGGTAGCTGTTGTATGCACCAAAACAAAGAGGAAAAAAATAAAGATTATTGTGAAAATCATAGAAAAACTTAACAGAGCTAATATACCATTTCAGTTATAGCCTCCTTTCACTATGAAATATTATGATCATAGAACATCAAATACATCAAGCCGGTTGCATTGCCTGTGCTACCCGCCTAGTCATGATTATATTGAATGATTTTCCTCCGAGCCCTCTCCTCTATTCTCCAAGTTGCACTATGGATTTCAATAGAGAGGACCTAACCTATATACTTACATCTAGACATCCTAGCTTGACACATCAACTCAACAAAGTGTCCAATAACAGCAAAGTCAGCAATATAGATGAAATGACAATATTAATTGCATTCTATCATAAACAACTCAATAATGTGTAATTGATTTCAAATAAATATAGATTACCATTGACTTATTCCTTAACATGTATCATAAACTTGTATAAATCCCAAATAGGCTCGTTCTATCATGGGGCAACGAAAGAAGCTATTCTTACAATAAAAACCATCTGCGGTACACGAGAAAACTCTCCTCCATGAGCATGTTTGCTTTACTTTTCTCAATAAGGTATTGTGGGCATAACTCTAGATGTTATTGTTATCTAATCTCTTTTTCTTTATGATTTTTTTTTTGGTACTGATTTTTTTCTTTTATGATTTGGTAAGTGGTATTTAGAGTAAAAATATGCTGAACTGAGGTGAAATCAACATGCTGGTTGCTATTGTTGATTTGGTATCAAGTAGCATCTAATTACTAAACCAAAAAAAAGTAGCGTCAAATTTTATGGCGGAATTCAAGTAACCAAGTTCACATGATCGAATGCATGATGCTTCTTGCTTTAATTCTTCCGCCAAAAACAAGAGATGTTTCACTGCTTTCATAAAGAGTATGGTCCACAGCCTTCAATGATATGACGTTTCCTTCACATGTCTTTCTGCTTCAACGCTCAGTTCAATGAACCTCCAAAACAATGTGCTGGAAATTTTCAACAACGTCCGCTACCAATAATTATGGCTATTTATTTCAACCCGTGAGCCATGCTTCTCTTTTATTTTACCAGTACAAAATCTAGTGTGAATCCATTAAGATGCTTTCATACTTTTTATTTTAATTTTTTGGCATGACACTTCTTTCAAACATTTTTTATTTTTATAATAATGCTTCTTCAAATGATATTACCTGATATATTATTTCCGAAAATTTATTTTTACCCTGTCAATTAGTTATCTATTAGTTTTAAAATTATAACTTTAATAATTTAATAATATAATTTTTTTTAATAATGATATTAAAGCTAGGAAGAATTCCTTTCAAAGGGAATATATAGAAGACAATTGTAATCATTAGACAGTGAGCTCAATTATAATAATATAATTTTGTTTACTAATCTAATTGTTTATAATTATATTATTAAAAGGATTTAACTCAAATTATAACAATATCATGAACCATATAAAATATGCAATTAAATGTTACGGCCCTAAGTGTAGTGTAAAAATACTTTATACTAATGTATTGATATTAAATTCTAATATTAATTTCTACCTTTTGAATGATCTTATTCTATTTTTTATAACTTTTATGAAGATTTTGTATTTAGTAAACTTATCTTTAGAGTGCATTAGAAAAAAGTCAAGATAAACCGCTAGAAATGGGTTAGTGGTGAGGAGTTTGCGTACTTTCTTAAAGGTATTAGGCAAAAGGATAGTAACTCAATTTTCAAAGTTATGTCATACTTATAATTCTGTTCATAAATTTAATTATTGTTTAATAAATTTTAAAGTTATGATTTGTCAATAGACTTTACATAATAATTAAATTTATGAACTAAATCACATGTAAAACTAATTTCAAGTGCTAACTTTTGTTTTTTTGGGAATGAAAAGAGCTAAACTACTAATATCTTCTTAAAATGATTTATTTATGGTTCTATTTTATCCGTACTTCGGTCAATAAATTGAAAAATATATTTTAGAGCTTAATCGTTTCCTTTTTTTCCACTTTAAATAAAAAATATTATGTATTGATAATTTTTGTGAGATTAATTATCTAAATATCCTCATTTTGTAAATACAAGAAAATTGATTTAGATGAAATAATCAATTTATATTAAACCCGAAATGCATATAAATTAGTTTTACATCACATCTAATAATAAATAAAATATAAGTTAACATGTGATATGTTTTTTCCTTTTGTGCTATGGCCCTCTGTTCACCAAAAAAAGAAAACTGTACATTAGGTAATAATTTTTTATAACCCAAAAAAAGGGTAGTTTTTTGGTCTGATAAAAAGATATATAAACTCTACAACAGGTGTATAAATCATACTATATCTTCTATTCTTTCTGTTCCTTTCTTCTACTTCTTCTTTTTCCTTTTCTTTTTCAACAATTATGCAAACAGAACATTAGAACATGATTCCATCTAATAATGTTGACAAGAAGGAAGAGTTCTCTAAAAGCTTCTACCTCTCCAAGGTTATTAAGTTGAAAAGAATTCATTTGTGTTTGATTTTGATATTTTAAAAGTAAATTTAAGAAAATAATTTTGGTCTTTAAGGAATAAAGTAAAATCATTTTAAAAAACACAATTACTTAAAAGTGAAAGAAAAGTTGCTGGAAGAGAGTAAAAATTTGATTAATGATAGATGTATAAAAATAAATTTTATTATATTAGAATGAGAATATAAAATAAGTTAAATCTTTTTCATCAAAATTACTTTTCACCATTTTAAAATTAATTTCTATCTTAATATTTGACTAACAAAACATATTTGAAATTTTTTATTCTCATTTTAGTTAAAGTTTGCAAACCAAACAACGACTCAGCAAGCGAGCAATTGCTTTCACGCTGTAACGGGTCTATTTGACTGACACGCTCTGACGGGTCTTCAAGACAAGTTCACATGATGCTCCTTGCTTTCTTCCACCAAAAGACGAGATGTTTCACCGCTAAAAAAGAGTACGGTCCACAACGTTCAATAATATGATGTATCCTTCACATTTCTCTCTGTTCGACAAAACTCCAAAACAACTTGGAGGAAATTTTCAGCAACGTTAATCATGGCCCTTCATTTCAACCCGTGAGGCATGCTTCTCTTTTACCAGCACAAAATCTAGTGTGAACCCACTAGGATACTTCTGGTTTTCTTTTTTCTTTTTTAACTTTTATAATGCTAGTTCAAAATGATACTCCACAATATAATTTCATCGTGTAATTTTCTTTTACGCTATCAATTAGTTAGCTATTATTTTTTAATTTAATTTTAATATACTATTGTTGGGTACCAGAGTAATGGAAACAGATCAACGCAACTAAAATAGAGTTGAGAGTAATAAAACTGACACACAATATTTACGTGGAAAACCCCCTAATGATGAGGGAAAAACCACGGGCAAGACCGAGAAATATTTTCACTATGTAGAAGATAAAATTACAACTCTCTCTAATTATAAGGAGAGAACAATAACACCCTCTCTTATAATAGGAGAATCTCTCAGAAGACACTATATATTTTTCTCTCAACTCTGCTTGTGATTGCATTGAGAGCCTCAGCTGCTCGCTATTTATAGATGCTCGGGAAGTTACTGTGTAATCAATGCACAGTAACTTCACATGCATTTCGGTAGGTGCACCGAACCCTCTCACATGTGCACAGTAACTTTTTTACTGTGCACGTTTGAAATTTTCGCTAATCACATGTATGCACAGTAGAAATTCTACTGTGCACTTTGAAAATTTTACTCCTATGCATGTGCTTCTGATTTCCTTCTTTGACTCTTTTTTTTTTTCTTTTAAAGTGGCTTTACGCCACTAACAATCTCCCACTTAAAGCCACTTTTGGTAAGCTTTCAAAACCTTTTCTCATCTTGCAGTTCCCATGTCAGCCACGCTTCGATAGACCACAGGAAGATCTACACCATTTAAACTTGTCAGTGTTGATCGGTTTTGTCTTGACATCTGCTAGGTTATCTTTCGTATGAATCTTCTGCATGTCCACATTTCCTTCTTCCACTACTTCTCGAACAAAGTGATATTGAACTCCTATGTGCTTTGTCCTGGAATGCAAAATTTGGATTTCTTGCAATATGCAAGGCACTCGACTTGTCCACAATACAGTAATCTTTGTTGCTTGTGCCCGAGGGTTCATCCATTAGCTTTTGAATCCAAGTAGCTTCCTTGCAAGCTTGTGTAGCCACCATATATTCGCCTTCAGAGTAGATAGAGCTACAGTCTGTAATTTGGATAACTACTCATGACTCACTTTGCAAGTGTAAACACATAGCCTGTAGTAGATTTTCTTTTATCAAGATCACCCGCAAAATCAATCAACATATCCTCTGACAACGAACTCTGATCCTCCAAAACATAGTGCAACACCTGAGGTTCCTCTAATATATCTCAGGATCCTCTTCACAGCATTCCAATGCTCAGTACCTGGATTTGCCATAAACCGACTGACTAATCCAACTGCATGAGCAATATCTGGCCTGGTACAAATCATGGTGTACATAAGGCTTCCCACCGCTGATGCATATGGTACTCGAGACATTTCCATCCTCTCCGCTTCATTGCTAGGACACATACCTGAGGATAATTTGTAATTCACAGGAAGTGGGGTTGAGACTGGCTTACAATCTTGCATGTTGAAGCGTCGCAAGATTTTCATCAAGTAATTTTTCTGTGAAAGCCAGATCTTCCTGTCCTTTTTGTCTCGATGAATTTGCATCCCTAAAATCTTGTTTGCGGGTCCCAAGTCCTTCATATCAAATTCCCTAGCCAATTGTGCCTTCAATTCTTGGATTCGATTTTTGTTGAGGCCTACCACCAACATGTCATCCACATACAACAACAGAATGATGAAAACATTGTTATCAAACCTCTTGTAGTATGTACAATGGTCTGAACTTAGTCTGTTGTATCCGAGGCGAATTATGAAGGAATCAAATCTCTTGTACCAACACCTTGGCGCCTGATTTAGACCATACAGAGATTTGGTCAACCTACAAACTAAGTTTTCTTTTCCTTTTTCCTCAAAGCCTTCTGGTTGGAGCATATATATCTCCTCTTCAAGTTCTCCGTGAAGAAAAGCAGTTTTCACATCTAACTGCTCAAGATGTAAATCAAATACAGCACACATAGCCAATACTACTCTGATAGTCGTAAGTCTGACAACTGGGGAAAATATCTCGTTGAAATCGATACCTTCCTTCTGAGCAAATCCTTTTACCACCAGTCTTGCACGATATCATTCCACTCGATCATTGCCATCTCGTTTGATCTTATAGACCCATTTGTTGCCGATGGCTTTTCGACCTTTTGGAAGTGCAATAAGTTCCCATGTTTTATTCCTATGCAAGGCCTCCATTTCTTCCTGCATTGCTGTCATCCACAGAGAAGCATCTGGACTATTCAAAGCCTCCTGAAAGTTTGATGGCTCTCCTTCTTCTGTTAGAAGACAAAATGCATCGTGGCTTGCCATAACATAGTCTGAATGCCATGAAGGTGGCTTTGTCTGGCGTGATGATCGCCTAACTTCTGTATCATTGGCCTCTCTTTGGTACTTGTTCATCATGCTGCAGTTACGCTTGAGAATCTCTTTCTTGATTTTCTCATCTATCTGAATAGTAGTGGTCTCCTTAATAGTGCAGTCATTTCTTTCTTCAGTTTGCAGTTCATTTTCTATAAATATAACATCCTTGCTGATAATAACCTTGCGGTAGTGGGATCCCACAAGCGATACCCCTCTACACCATCAGCACAGCCCAAGAATATACATTTCCTGGGCTTTGGGTCTAACTTTGTTCTTTCTTGGGAATTGTACATCACATATGCTGGACATCCAAACACCTTTAGGGAAGAATAATCTGTCGGCTTGCCATTCCACATCTCCATTGGTGTTTTTAAACCAATTGCGCTTGATGGCGACCGATTGATCACATAATGTGCGCTTTGATCGCTTCGCCGTAAAGACTTGGCTAAACTCGGCTGTTCTCAAAGATTGCTCTTGTTCTTTCTAGAAGAGTCCTGTTCATCTGCTCTGCTACACCATTTTGCTGAGGTGTATGTGCAACTGTAAATTGCCTTTGAATACCTCCATTCTTGCAAAATGCTAGAAAATCTCCATCTGTGTATTCTCCTCCATTGTCTGTCCTCAAACATTTGATCTTCTTTCCAGATTCAAGTTCTACTCTTGCTTTGAAGTCTTTGAATATTAAAAACACATCTGACTTCTTCTTGATTGGGTACACCCATAGTCTCCTGGAGTAATCATCAATGAATGATACAAAATATTTTGCACCTCCCAAGGACATTTCTGGTGACTCCCACACATCAGAATGAATCAAGTCTAGAATGTGCTTACTCAGGCGATTGATCTATCAAACTTCAATCTATGCTGCTTGCTTGTAACACAATGCTCACAAAATGGTAAGTTCACCGATTTGAGCCCAGGAATGAGATTACGTTCTGCAAAAACCTTCAAACTACGTTCTGACATGTGGCCTAGTTTGCGATGCCACATCATCGTCATTTCTTCTTCATTTGCTGATGCAACTGATGCATCTACCTCCTGCAACGTATCTCCTTGAAGTCTGTATAGATTTGTTGTGGTCTTTTCTGCTTTCATCAACACAAGAGCACCTTTAACAACTTTCAAGATTCCCCTTCAAGATGTGTCTTGCAGAGATCATCCAGTTGCCCAATAGACAATATATTCTTCCTCAAACCCTTCACGTGTCGCACTCCTTGAATTGTTCGAATGGAACCATCAAACAATTTTATTTTGACAGTACCAACACCAGCAATTTCTAAGGCATGATCATCTCCCATGAACATAGATCCTTCCGAGACAGGTTCATAATCAGAAACTACCACGGTGTGGAGTCATGTGCCATGATGCTCCTGTATCCATGATCCAAACATCAATGAGCCTTTTATTGCCTCTAGAACCAATTGCTGCCTCGTTACATAGGATTTCTCCATCCTCAGAGGTACTTGCAACACATCCTTGAGAGGTTGATGCTTTTGGGGTTTTATCTGCATTCTTCTTGTTATTTCGACAATCTTTCTTCAAGTGCCCTCTCATGCCACAACGGTAACATTTGAAGTTCTTCTTTCTTCTTGACTTTGATCTACTCCGACCATGACTCCCACTGGAATCACGCTCCATTGATCTCCCTCTCATCACCAACAATGCCTCTCCATGCTTTGAGTTCTCCAATCTATCTTCCTTATTCCTGCGCCTGGACTCTTCTTCAAGAATAGCACCGGCGACATCATCAAAGGATAGATAGGTGGCAACATTATTATTTGTGATGTTGATAATGAGTTGATCATATGAGTCAGGTAGACTTTGAAGTAGAAGTTCCGCACGTTCATTCTCCGTTATTTTATAATCTGATGCTGTAAGCTGGGAGAATAATGTGTTTAGATTGTTGATGTGGTCCAGATCGATGTGGACTCATTCATCCGAAGAGTATACACCTCCTCTTTAGAAATATTCTATTGTGAAGTGACTTGACCTCGCATACAATTTGACAAGAGCATCCCGCATCTCCTTTGTCGTCTTCTTTTCTCGCACATCGACAAATCCAGATTATCGTTAACAATAATCAGAAAAGTATACAACTACACGTATAAACAGCCGCAGAGTGTAGTAACCCGCAGTGTGAACTATAACCAATGGCTTTGATAAGTTCCAGGTAAAAATTCTTTTCTGATGTGGAAGATCAGCCTAAGCTGCAACCACAGAGTATACTAAGAATAAATACCACCAAACCAAAGCTCTGATACCACTGTTGGGTACCAGAGTAATGGAAACAGATCAACGCAACTAAAATAGAGTTGAGAGTAATAAAACTGACACACAATATTTACGTGGAAAACCCCCTAATGATGAGGGAAAAACCACGGGCAAGACCGAGAAATATTTTCACTATGTGGAAGATAAAATTACAACTCTCTCTAATTATAAGGAGAGAACAATAACACCCTCTCTTATAATAGGAGAATATCTCAGAAGACACTATATATTTTTCTCTCAACTCTGCTTGTGATTGCATTGAGAGCCTCAGCTGCTCGCTATTTATAGATGCTCGGGAAGTTACTGTGTAATCAATGCACAGTAACTTCACATGCATTTCGGTAGGTGCACCGAACCCTCTCACATGTGCACAGTAACTTTTTTACTGTGCACGTTTGAAATTTTCGCTAATCACATGTATGCACAGTAGAAATTCTACTGTGCACTTTGAAAATTTTGCTCCTATGCATGTGCTTCTGATTTCCTTCTTTGACTTTTTTTTTTTTCTTTTAAAGTGGCTTTACGCCACTAACAACTATTGGTATAAGATTTTTACTCATTTAATTATTTGTAATTATGACTTTTGAAGTATTTAACTATAATTATAACAATATGACAAACCATACCAAAAAAAACGTATAATTAAAATGCTTTACACTAATGCATTGATATCAGTTTCTCCCTTTTGAGTGATCTTAATCTAATTTTTATAAAGATTTCGTATTTAGTAAACTCATCTATAGAGTACGTTGAAAATTTGAAGAAGCTCCAATTAAAAAAAAAAAATGTATACTCACATTTGAATATCAATTAAATAGATTGGGCAAAGGGTAGCAACTTAATTTTCAAAGTTATGCCTTACTTATTATTTTGTTCATAAGTTTAATTGTCATTTAATAAATTTTAAATTGATGATTTATCAATTCACTTTACACAATAATTAAATTTAGAGAAAATTATACTAATCTCCCTTGAGATTTAGTGTAATTATACTTAGTACCCTCTCTATTTTACAAAACAATGATTGACTTCTCCTGAGCTTCACTAAAATTACACTGATCTCCCTTGTATATATTAATTCATTAATTTAAGTGATAAAAAAAAGATAATATGGGATATATACATAATTATTAATGATAAAATTATAACATTTAAGCAATATTTGACATATATATTAACTAGAATCCTTTTTTATCATAAGTAATAATTATAAGTCTTTTCATGTGATAAAAATATATTTTATTCGATTGAAGTGTTAAATATTATAATTTTTCATTAATAATTATGTATATATTCTATGTTATATTTCTTTGTCACTTAAATTAATAAACTAATATCTATAAGGGAAGTCAATGTAATTTTATGAACCTCAGGGGAGGGTAATGATAATTTTATAAAATAGAGGAATATTGAGTGTAATTACACTAAACCTCAAAAAAGGTGAGTGTAAACTATTCTTAAATTTATGAACTAAATCAACGTAAAAGTAATTGAAGAGCTAAACTGGTAATATATTCTAAAAATGATTTATGCATTGTTCTATTTTATCGGTGCAATTTAAATTGCTTGCCCTTTGCCCAAAATTTGAATGTTCATCACTGCATAAGATTTTTCTAAATTGAATTATCAATTAAATAATTAATATGCTTATTTTTTGTTTAGCAAAATATATTATAATTATTTTAATTTTATATTAAAGTAAGCTTATCTTAAACGAAATATTTCTTTAAATTACTCATAAAAAGGAAACGCTTATTAAGTTTTGAAGTGTGTGTATATATATACTTGTTATTATGATATTAATATATGATTAGAGTGTTTTAATACTTAATAAAATGAATTAGTAATAATTTAAATTAAGAATATTATTAATTACTTGTATTTCTAATGAAAGAAAAAAAATTTCTATTATTAATTTTACATTTATATAAATATGATTTATTTATTCAAGTTTAAAGTACGTTGATGATAATTTACAAATATATCACCCACATAATGTATATGTTACTTATCACCGGTTTGAATTCAAAATTTATTAAAAAAATTGTTTTATGACAATTTTCTTTATATATCTTAAATAAGTTCTTATAACATAAGTTATTACATATAGAAAAAAATGAATAAATTTGACTGGGCATTATTTATGGTGGAATTTTTGGAGCGAAACCAAGAGTATCATATGATGTCATCTCGTCAATTCCACTATTATGAAACCTTCTTTTATAAATATACTAGTTTTTTTACCCGTGCATGCAAAGTATGAAATTTTACATTTATATATTCTAAAAATATTGATAAAAATATATTAGAAAATTAAATTGAATTATATTATTTTAATTTTATATGATTAAGATAAATATATTTTATTTTTTAAGATAAATAATTCACCAAAATTTTATGTGTGTATATATACATGTGTGTTATAACGTAGGACTAATTTTAATTTAGCATAAATCAATAGTAATCATATGGTAACTAAATTATTACATCCCAAATAGTGAGTGGGGACACATTAAGTTCCAACCCAACCAACTGAAATTATCTCTCTCAAGTACGAGGAAGTTTTCACAGTTTGCAGTTCATTACTAAATCTGATGTTTATGAATTGTATACAGTGTGAAATGATATCTTGGTAGAAATAGATCAGATATTGACTTCATTCACGTGTTCACGGGTCTACCACCAGTTCCAGACATGTGCACATGATGCTTCTTGCTTTAATTCTTCCACCACAGACGAGATGTTTCATTCACTGCTTTCATTAAGGGCATGGTCCACAGCGTCCAATAATACGATGTTTCGTTAACATTTATTTCTATATTTCAATGCCCAGTTCAATGAACCTCTAAAACGTTTAGGTGGAAATTTCAACGATGTTAATTAAATGTTAACCATTGATAATCGGACCTCTAAAACTTTGGTTTTTTGTTTTTCTTTTTGACATGACACTTTTTTCACACATTTTTATTTTCATAATGCTTCTTCGAATGATTTTCCTTGAAATATTAATTGTGTAATTTTAACATGATTAATCAGTTATGTGTTGCTCTTTAAATTTAGTTTTAGCATATTACTAGTATAATATTTTTACTCATCTAATTATTTGTAATCATATTTCAAAATGTATTCAAGTCGTACTATAACAGTATCAAAAGCCATATAAAAAATGCAATGAAACATTAATGTAAGATACTTTAAAGTTTAAACTAATAATGTATTAATAGTAATTTATATTTTTTGAATGATCTTAATCTAATTGTTTTTTTAAAGATATAGTTCGTCTTTAGAAACTTATCTTTATAAGCTTTTGGACAAAGCTCAAAAAAAAAAAAATATCGTCATCTTAAAGATGGGGATAGGGTAAGAAATTTCCAAAGTTACATCATACATGCAACTTTGTTCATAAATTTATTTTTTCAAAAAAAAAATTGTATACCCATATATAAAATAATCACAAAGGTTTTGCTCAACCAGATAAGGCCTCTCCTTGAGTACCTAGTTGGTCCCCTTCAGGGTGGTTTTATTCCAGGTAGAGGGACAACGGACAATATTATTTTGACTCAGGAAGTTTTACACTTGATGTAGTCATCTAAGAACAAAAAAGGGGTAGTGGCATTTAAAGTTGATTTAGAGAAGGCTTATGATAGAGTGGAGTGGAACTTCTTGGAAGCGACGCTAGAGGATTTCGGTTTTCCCCAGGCTATGATTCGACTAATTATGCATTGTGTTTCTTCTCCTCAATTGGCTATATTATGGAATGGAGGGAGACTTGACCCTTTTATGCCTTCGAGGGGGTTGTGATAACTCCCTTAGGAGTTATGTTTTTCTTTAGTTTTCTTGGAACTTTTAGTTTATTGATAATTTGTTTTAGTTTCCATTGGTGCCTCTTTTACATCATTTAGTTCAAATTCTTGCATGATTACACTGACATTAACCTTGCATTCTAGTTGTGTTTTCCATTGGATTATAGCTTTTTTGGAAGAAGAATTAGGGAAGCATTTGAGCTAGGCATGCAAAGGAGCAAGAAATGGAGCTGAAGGGATGTCAGAAATCCATGCTGGAGCATAGAGATCCATCTTTGGAGCATAGAGATCCATCTTTGGAGCATAGAAATCTATCTTTGGAGCATCTTTGAGTCTGGCCACGCCAGAAGCGTGGCAACCTACGCTACAGCGTGAGTTGCTGTCATAGTTATGATATTTTCACTTAAGTTATGCTCCAGCGTGGCCATACCCACGCTACAGCGTGGGTGCACGAACCTTCCATGTAAATTGGGCCTCATTACTTACTCTGACAGCCCATAATTGATATAAAAAACACATTGGAGCAGGGAGTGAGGGAGGAAGCACGAAATGGGAGAAAGGAAAGGCTAGAGCTTGGAGAGAAAGGAGATTGAAGATCAAGCACTTAGGAAGGAGACTTCTCTTGGGATTGCTCTTCAACTCTTTGAGTATTTTCTTGTTTATGGCTTTTTCATTTGATGTTGATTTTATTTTGTCTCCCATGACTTGTAACTAAACCTTCTTTCCTTAGGGTGATTTATGGAGGCTATGTGTTTGATAAAATGCTAATGTGAATGAATTTATGTCTTGTTCTTATTTGATAGTGAGCATTGTATTTGATCTTATTTATCTTGAATTGCTTGATCACCAATTTAGGATTATAGGGGTTTTTACAAATTTGAGAGAATGAATAAGAGCCATGCCTATGAATGCAATGCCATGAGTTGAATGACACCTAGAGATAGGCAAACATGATTCATGTGGTATTTAAGGACTTGATAATTAAATCACTTAGTTAGAGTTAGGCATGCTAAGAGATTAGGTGTTCAACTCTAATTAAGTAGCATTAGATGATCTTGAGAAAGACTTTTAATTAACATAGAGATCCCACCATCACTCAATGAAATGTGGACAAGGCATATTGATGTTCATGTTGCATATTAATCACACATAGTTGAAGTAAATCACCCTAGCATTTAATTCCATCAATTCTTAAATAGCTTTTACATTGCTTTAGCACTTTAGTCTTCAAATTCCTTTGATATCATTTCATTTCAATTGTTTAACTTGTTATCTAATTAGCTAGAATCGGTACTTGAATTATCCCTGTGGGTACGATAACCCCTCCTTTTACTCTATTACTTGATGACCTAGTATACTTGCTAATGTCACTCTCCCTTTGGGAGCGATCAAGTTTTTGGCGCCGTTGCCGGGGATATTTCAATATCATCTTTGGTTAATTAGAAACTAGATTGAACCTTTCTTTTATTGTTTGTTTACTTATTTTATTGTTTCTTGTTTTTATTGATTTACTTACTAGATTAGTCTACTTTTAATTCTCTTGTTTTAGTACCCTCTTGCATTTCTATAGTTATTTTTTTTTTTACACTCACAGAATCTCATATTTGTCTTTGTAGTTCTTTTCTTTTTGTTTCTTTCTGTTTATGCGTAGGAGTAGGTCCACAGGTGAGTTTCTATTCGATCCTGAGATTGAAAGAACTTGCAGACAGAACAACGCTGCACGAAGGGCACAACTAGCAACTCGCAATACTGTGGTAGTTGTAGATAATCAAGGTCCAGAAGATGGGTGACGTCAACAATAATCGTAGAGTGTTGAGGGACTATAACACTCCTAACTTGGAGGGATATGCACCTGGAATAGTGAGACCTCCCGTCCAAGCCAATAACTTCGAGTTGAAGACCTCCTTGATACAATTTGTTCAGGGCAACTGTCAATTCTCCGGGTTGCCAAGTGAGGACCCCAATGCTCACATTAGCAACTTCTTGGAGATTTGTGACACTATCAAGATCAATGGAGCATCAGATGATGCTATCCGATTGAGGTTGTTCCCATTCTCTTTGAGGGACAAGGCCAAAGCATGGATGAAGAATCTACCACAAGGGACCTTGGCTACATGGGAGCAAGTTGCTACAAAGTTTCTAGAGAAGTACTTTCCTCCTGGCAAGTCTGTGAAGTTGAGGAATGATATTACCTCATTCTCTCAACATGAGGGGGAAACTTGGATATTACCTCATTCTCTCAACATGAGGGGGAAACTTTCTATGAGGCTTGGGAGAGGTATAAGGATATGTTAGCAAGATGTCCACATCATGGCATTCCGGATTGGATGCAAATCCAAACTTTCTACAATGGTTTGGGTTTCAATACAAAAGTGATGTTGGATGCAGCTGCAGGTGGTTCTCTTCATAACAAGACACCTGAAGAGTCTCAAGAACTCTTTGAGCTTATTGCAAGCAATGACTATCAAAAGCCTAGTGATAGAGTGCAGAAGGCTAAGAGTGTTTTTGAGGTTGATACTACAGCCACTCTCATAGCAAAGATGGAGGCTCTCTCAGTTCAGAATGCAGCTATTCAGAAACAGTTGGGAATGATAAATGCTTCATCTTCTGCTACTGTGTTAAGATGTGACTTTTGTCAAGGTAACCATCTCAATGGAGAGTGCTCAGCTGACCCACCTCCAGAAGAACAAGTCAACTACATGGGGCAAGCTCCTAGGAACAATCCTTATTCCAACACTTACAATCTGGGGTGGATGAATCACCCTAATTTCTCTTGGAGCAACCAAGGCCCTCATCCTTAAGAAGAAAAGAAGCCTAACTTAGAAGATATGTTCCAACAATTCATGAAGACTCACACTGCTCATGTGGAGAGGACTGAAGCTCAATTCAAGCATTATGATGCTCTATTCAAGAATCAAGAAGCTTCTATCCACAACATAGAAAATCAAGTGGGGCAAATTTCTCAGCTACTAGCTCAAAGGCCACAAGGTTTATTGCCAAGCAATAGAGTTGAGAATCCTAGAGAAGATGTTATGGCTATTACTCTTAGGAATGGAAGAGAACTGGGTGAGCTCAAGAGCAAGGATGAGGAGAGAAAGAGGCCAATGATAAAAGAAAGAAGAAATATGACATTCCCATGAGAAGAGAGGTATGTGATGATGAAGATGTGAAGACTTCCACTTATGTGGCACCACCTCCCTATGACCCTCCTATTCCCTATCCACAAAGGGTGAAGCAACTAAAGAAAGAGCAACAAGACAAACAATTTGCCAAGTTCCTTCAAATTTTTCGAAAGTTGGAGATCAATATTCCATTTGTGGAAGCTCTCACGCAAATGCCTAGTTATGTGAAGTTTATGAAGGAAATCTTGTCACAAAAGAGGAAAATCAAGGATGATGAGACTATCATGCTCACAGAGGAGTGCAGCGCAATCTTGCAAAACAAATTGCCTCCTAAGCTAAAAGATCCAGGGAGCTTCACTATACCTTGTGTTATTGGTGATTTATATTTTAATAAAGCTCTCTGTGATTTGGGTGCTGGTGTTAATCTTATGCCTCTTTCTGTTTTCAAGAAGCTTGGGATTGGAGAAGTGAGGCCTACGTTGATGTCTCTGAAATTGGCAGATAGATCTATTAAGCATCCTTTTGGTATCTTGGAGAATGTTTTGGTAAAAGTGGATAAGTTCATATTTCCAGTGGACTTTGTTGTTTTAGACATGGAAGAGGACAAGCAAGTTCCTCTTATCTTGGGTAGGCCTTTTCTTACAACTAGTAGAGCCTTGATCGATGTAGAAAAGGGTCAATTGGAGCGTCGGGTTCAAGAAGAAAGGATCACATTTAATGTGTTTGAGGCAATTACACCTCCTTGCGATACGCAAGTTTGCTTTAGAGTAGAGGTTGTGAAACCCAAAATGTCTTGCTTAATTCCGATCATAAAGGTTGATGAAAAGGAGAAAAAGAAGAAAAAGAGGAATATGAAAGTGAAAAATAAGGAGTGGAAGCCTCTCCTTGAGCCCCCTAAGGATAATCATTGGAACTACAAGTTACATTGTCCTACTGTATGCTTTGGGGAGAAAATGAAAGGTCTTGCTGCAAGTTGGAGTTTGAAGAAGCCACCTTAAAGGGTACATCAATGTCCAACTTAGGGACACTAAATCAAAGTGCTCTTGGGAGACAACCCAAGTTCTTTCTATATTTTTACTCATCTTGCCTTTTTCTTTACTTTTGCATTTGAATTGAATTCATTTCATTTCATTTTGCATTTTTGTTATGTTGTCTTAATTTGAGCTAATTAACTTTTCTTGAGTGTGATATGTAATTGTGATTGAGAATTTAGAGTTTCTGAGTTGCTGGAACAGGATGCAAGGGCTAGAAATTTTCTGCATAATTTTGCAGAAAACTCACGCTACAGCATGGAAACTCACGCTACAGCATGGGTCATGGCCAACCAGACAGTATGCTGCAGCATGGCAGCTCATGCTACAGCATAGAGTTCACCGGTGCAAGACAGTGTGCTACAGCATAGCTTTTCACGCTCCAGCATGACCAGGTATATATTTTTTTTTCTCATTTGAAAAACAAAAAAAAAAAAATTTTTTGCCATGCTACAGCATGGTGACCCACGCTCCAAATAAGTGGCTTCAGAATGTCCCAAAGATGCTACAAAGATAGGAATCCATGCTCTAGCATGAGTTTTGCAAAAAAAAAATAAAATTCCATGCTACAGCGTGGTTACTCGAACATTCTATGCTATAAGACCCTTAATAGCATGAGCTTTCACTTCTAACCCATCCTGTTTTGCATGTATGTGTTTGGGGACAAGCACATTTTAAGGTGGGGGTAAGGGATTGAGAATTTGGTTGGAGTAAGTTTTATTTTAAACTTTTTAACTGTTTTTGGTTTTCTTTAATTGGTGCTTTAATTTTTCTTTTTAAGCGCAATCAAAAAAAAAAAAAAAACTACAAAAGAATGAAAAATGCTGAAAATTGTTATTATTGTGGTCCATTCCAATGATATGATTGGTTGTTTCTTTTGTTAATTCTTTAGTAGCTGGGATTGGCCATTTGAGTGTTGAAAATCTTCCTGTGCATTATTCTTTTTGGGAAACATTGTCCATATTGCATGCACTATTATGAGTGACTTAGGGTTAGTGATCTTTATGTTTCATTGCCATAGTTAAATTGTGACATACATTCTTTGCATTTGATGCTCTCTAGATAAGCATGAGTAGGAACTAGCCTTAGAAGTGATCTAGGCCATTTTTGAAAGCCATAAAGAGACCATTGGCCTACCTTTTAACACCAACCCTTGTCACCCATTTTGAGCCTTTGGACTTTTGTTTCTGAATTGAGCCACATTACAAGCCTAGGAATCCCTTTTGTTTCATTTCCCAATTTTGAACCTAGTTTACCCTCAAGCCTAAAGCTTCTAAGTTCATGAGAATAGGGTAGCTCCTAACTTGATCCCCATGGTTCAATGATTACAAGGAAATTAAAAAAAAAAAGTGTATTCCCATGTAAAAAAAATAAAAAAGAAAAGAAAAGAGAGAATAAAGGAAAGTTGGTTTGTGTTGATTGGGAATTGATCGGCGCTCAACTGAGAAATGAAAATAGATTGTGAAAAAAAAAAGAAAAAAAAAGAATTTAAAATAGGGGTAGCAATAAAATAAGTTAGGGGTTGCTTGAACGTAGTGAACTAGAAGTGAAGGGTTTCTTAAGTTGAGGGTAATTAATGAGCTTAAATGACTTGTCATCATACCTCAACCTTGGACTAACATTACAAGCTTAGTTAAAGTCCTTTTGATCTTTGGCTAGTTGTTACTTTTGTGGATGCATAAAGAGTGATTTTGCTTTGTTTTGGTTGTCTCTTTTTAACTATTGGCATTGGCATGATGAGATTTAGTTCTTTGTCACTTTTTGCACACACACAGGTTTGATTTTCTCATACAAAGTTTTGCACAATTAGATGATCAATTGCTTGGATTGTGGATCTTGGTGACTTTTGAATTAACTCTTGTAACAATAATGAAGTGTTGTTGGACCAACAACTTGAAAATGTTTTGAAATATAAATATTATCTTGCTTGTTTAGTTTTGTCTTGAGACTTGCTTGGGGACAAGCAAGTTCTTAAGTTGGGGGTTGTGATAACTCCCTTAGGAGTTATGTTTTTCTTTAGTTTTCTTGGAACTTTTAGTTTATTGATAATTTGTTTTAGTTTCCATTGGTGCCTCTTTTACATCATTTAGTTCAAATTCTTGCATGATTACACTGACATTAACCTTGCATTCTAGTTGTGTTTTCCATTCGATTATAGCTTTTCTGGAAGAAGAATTAGGGAAGCATTTGAGCTAGGCATGCAAAGGAGCAAGAAATGGAGCTGAAGGGATGTCAAAAATCCATACTGGAGCATAGAAATCCATGCTGGAGCATAGAGATCCATGCTGGAGCATAGAAATCTATGCTGGAGCATGCTGGGTCCTGAAACTGAAGCCACGCTGTAGCGTGGCAACCTACGCTACAGCGTGAGTTGCTGTCATAGTTATGATATTTTCACTTAAGTTACGCTCCAGCGTGGCCATACCCACGCTACAGCGTGGGTGCACGAACCTTCCATGTAAATTGGGCCTCATTACTTACTTTGACAGCCCATAATTGATATAAAAAACACATTGGAGCAGGGAGTGAGGGAGGAAGCACGAAATGGGAGAAAGGAAAGGCTAGAGCTTAGAGAGAAAGGAGATTGAAGATCAAGCACTTAGGAAGGAGACTTCTCTTGGGATTGCTCTTCAACTCTTTGAGTATTTTCTTGTTTATGGCTTTTTCATTTGATGTTGATTTTATTTTGTCTCCCATGACTTGTAACTAAACCTTCTTTCCTTAGGGTGATTTATGGAGGCTATGTGTTTGATAAAATGCTAATGTGAATGAATTTATGTCTTGTTCTTATTTGATAGTGAGCATTGTATTTGATCTTATTTATCTTGAATTGCTTGATCACCAATTTAGGATTATAGGGGTTTTTACAAATTTGAGAGAATGAGTAAGAGCCATGCCTATGAATGCAATGCCATGAGTTGAATGACACCTAGAGATAGGTAAACATGATTCATGTGGTATTTAAGGACTTGATAATTAAATCACTTAGTTAGAGTTAGGCATGCTAAGAGATTAGGTGTTCAACTCTAATTAAGTAGCATTAGATGATCTTAAGAAAGACTTTTAATGAACATAGAGATCCCACCATCACTCAATGAAATGTGGACAAGGCATATTGATGTTCATGTTGCATATTAATCACACATAGTTGAAGTAAATCACCCTAGCATTTAATTCCATCAATTCTTAAATAGCTTTTACATTGCTTTAGCACTTTAGTCTTCAAATTCCTTTGATATCATTTCATTTCAATTGTTTAACTTGTTATCTAATTAGCTAGAATCGGTACTTGAATTATCCCTGTGGGTACGATAACCCCTCCTTTTACTCTGGTACTTTCTAGTATACTTGACGACCTAGTATACTTTCGATAAATCAAGGGCTATGGCTTCGCGGCTAATGCCCAACGGGAGGATAGATGCTTTGTCTAGACTCACCTCAGTTAGATTTACAGGCAATTTGGGAAGCTATTTGGGTGTTTCTACCCTTCAAGGGCGTGTAACTAAAGTTGCTTTTCATTCTATTCTTGAGAAGGTGGAAAAACGACTAGCTTCTTAGCAGAAATGTTTACTTAATAAAGCATGTCGTCTATGTCTAGCTAAGTCTGTATTGACATATATTCCTGTCTACAGTATGCAGTCTTTGTGGCTTCTAGAGGGAGTATGTGATCGTATTGATAGAAGTGTGGGGGAATTTGTTTGGGGTAATCAGCCTAACCGTCGTGGCTTCCATCCTATTGCTTGGGATGTTTTAACTCATCATAAGAGTTGCGGGGGCCTTGGAAGGGCTCGTAACATGAATACAACTTGGGAAACTAGTGTGGCTTATTGAAAATAATTCTCCAAAGATTTGGGTTCAAGTCTTACGGACAAAATATCTCATTCATGGCTCAATTTTTCACTCCAGAACAACGGGATCGTGTTCTTATATTTGGAAAGGGATTGTCAAAGCTACGGTTAAACTAAAGGATGGATTTCGCTTGTCTCTTGGCTCGGGAAATGTCTCTTTATGGTATGACAGTTGGTTGAATGGGAATCAAGTGGCTTCTATGGTAGACTATGTCCACATATCAGATTCGGAGCTTAGTGTCTGTGACCTTTGGTGGGATAACCAATGGCACTTTAATATCTTGAATACTCCTTTACCAGATAAACCCGTCGCTTTCTGGCTAATTGCTCTTTACCTTGTTGGGGTGAGTGTGATGCAGCTTGGCGTTAGATTGGTCAGGAAAGCGGTGAATATTCTACGGCTAGTGGGTATCGATGGTTACTTCAAGACTGTGCTTTTGAAGAGGTTGGAGGATCTTGGATGTGGATTTGGAAGATGATGGTCCCCGAGAAATTGAAGTTTTTGATTTGGCAGCTTTGTCATTCAGCTCTCCCTACTACCAAATTTAGGTTTATTAGACGTATTGCTTCTTCTCCAGATTGTGTCTGGTGTGGTCTTGGGGAAGAAGATATTCTGCATTGCCTCCGCAACTGTTGTCACTCTCAGCTTATTTGGCAGAAACTGGGTTTTGGTCAGGATCCTCAATTCTTCACCCTTCCTTTGCTTGATTGGGTAAATACGCACTTGAGATTTTCCTTTAATTTGTCCTTTGTTGTAACTTTATGGTGGGTTTGGTGTTGGCTTAATAAACAAATTTTTGAGCCGTCTTTGTGGAAGGTGGATAAGGTGTTAACCTTGCTAGTTGTGGACATCCATTCCATTCGAACGCACTTATCCTCTAATCAGTATCGCATTATGGTCCCCATAGTGGTTAGATGGTGTGAACACCCAATTTTGTCCGGCCATTTAAAATCCGCATATTTTACAATTTCTTTTAGAGTTATTCAAAAAAAAAAGAAGAAAATAAAAAATAAAAAGAGGGTGGCTTTACTGTTCTCAAATTTAATTAAAAGAAAATTAAGTTGGTCCTTTATTTGCATCAGCTCATTGCAGATCTTGTTTTAAGTTTGTGATTAACTCACTCTTTGAATGCATTTCGGGTTTTTTGTTTTAAGCTTCTGGCCTAACCTGTTCTTAGCCCCAAAATTTTGTTTATTTGATTCTGACCAAAAATGAATAAAAAAATGAAAAAACAAAGTGTCAGACATTGCATCATGGCCCTATCCCTGCAGATTCTCCTCTTCACCTCGGTTCCTCCATTCACTGCCAGAATCCAAGACACAAGGATGATGGGTTTTTCTGCCAAGGATGGGGAGCGTAGACGCATGGGGGACAAGGCGTTTTGGTTTCTCTTCAGCCTAGAACAACATGGGATTGAATATTAAAAAAAATCAAAACAAGCTCCATACAAATAGAAAGGGGGCTGACATTCTCAGGGGGAGCTCTGAACATCAAGCCAATGAAACAAAATAAAACCAGCAGTAGACATCAAACCCAATTTTAATAAAAAAACTCGATTCAGAAAATACAACAAGAAAGGAGAGATAATCCGCAGCAAATCTCCGCTGGAAGTCAGTCCTCCACCGCCTGCTGAATCTGTGACTCAACCCAGTTCTGTCGCCGTCAATGGGACCCCGAGTAGCACTGCGAAGCCCGTGCCTCTGCATCCTCGGTCACGATCTCACTTAGCGGAACCACCATGGCTTGACCTTGCTTCACCACCACCTCTGCACCGCCATCCACCCGCAAAGCCAACTCGAGAACCCATATCGGAGCCGTGAACCGTAACTGTTCAGGCCGTGCAAGCCCAGCTGTGATCTCATCGCAGCTGCTGGAGTCCTCCCTGCGAACAGCCAGTGAAGTTACCGCTGTTTTTTTCTTCTCTCTTCACCTTGAAGCCCCTGACCGCAAACAGTCGCCGATCTTCCGGATCGCCAAAGATCATCGTGAACCATTCAAGCCAGTTGACACAGCGGATCGGTTCACCCCACTCAGCCAGCCCACTGCGAAACAGCTCCTGCACGATCCACGGATCGCGCAACAAATCGCTCGGCCAGCCGCGAGTACAGCATCACGCAGCCACGCACTGCATCGCGCAGACCGAGAGCTCGATCGGGCCACCGAGAACCGCCGCCAAAGAAGCCTGCGTGAAATCGGACCGCACCCACTCCATCCTCGACGCGAACCAGCTGCTTGCACAGCCGCCAGTGCCGATCTTCTTCAGTGGCTGACGCGAACCTCCTCTGCCAGCACCCTCAGTCACGAACCCGCGCGACTCCCAGATCAACTTCGCCACGGTCCTCCCTTCATGAGCCCGGCCCAGCTGCCACGGTTTCCTTCTTCCCCCCTCCCCGCATCTCTGTTGTCTCTCTGTGCGCCTGTCTCCGTGTATGTTTGTGTATGTGTGTTTGTGTGTGATTGGGTGTATGTGTGTGTGAGTGTGTGTACGGGTGAGTGGGGGTGAGGGTAGGTTAGGTTTTTGTAGGAATGGGCCCTTTGGAGGTCCAGAACCAAAAAAAACCAAAAAACCACTCTGAAGGGCATAGTTCAAAAAATATATATAAAAATATTATTTTATCCGTGCAATGGTCAATAACCATGACTGAGAGGTGGATTCCTCCTTCATATATTATTGAATCATAGAGATTCACTGAGCAACCTAGTGAGGCCTTGAATCTCGTGCAAAAGCGGATCCCCTTTTAAATCCCTAATCAATCCAGAAATCATTTTCAAAATTAAAATCAATCAACACACTTTTATTTTCTCTTTTAACTAAAACCCATCAACACACAAGCATTTTCTACAGAACGACGTGGTTTTGAGTTCCTCATTGCACCAGAGGGTACGTCGGCGTAGCTTACAATTATCAAACCAAAATTAATTTTTCATTAAATTGTTTTCTTTTAATTTAATTTCTTTTGTTTTATTTTATTTTATATTTTACATGTTTGCTAACTTTTGGGGAAAAATAAATACATTAAAGTTATAAATAAATTTGCATAATAAACTCTAGGGTAACCGTATTTATACGGATGTATTAGGGGTGCAATGGGATTAAGTTTCCACCCTTTCCTAATCATAGTCAGACTCCCGGACCTTAAATCTCATTTTAAAAGACCAGTTTGCAAATTAAAGGTTTTCCAATTTTTTCCAAAATTAAAATTGGTGGTGACTCCCAAACTTTTTTCGAAAAACCAAAACGATCGCCATCCGAAGTCTCGGCGCCCCCCCTCCGGGTACGTTGTGACAGATGGGATCGGCCTCAGGGAGAAGAAGTAAAGTTGAACACTGATGGTAGCCGTTGTTGGGTTGCTGATGCAGCCCATACGGGAATTGGTGGGGTCTTGCAAGACTCCAATGGGATGTGGATTAAGGGATTTTCTGGCTTCTTGAGGATAAGTCTATGTTATTTGCAGAACTTATGACAATTAGAGTTGGTCTTGTCAGAGTGTGGGAAAAAGGCTATCATTTTGTGTGGTGTGAGAGTGATTCTCTTCATGCTGTCTCTTTACTTACGTCCAACTCTTGGACCAAGCATCATACTTGTGTTGATATTCTCACGGAGGTGTCACATCTCTTGAATAGGGACTGGGTTGTTCGGATATCTCATGGGGTTCGTGAAATCAATTCCTGTGCTGATGGAATGGCTAAATTGGGTAGTACCAATGATGATATTGTTAGATTTTGACAAACTCCCCCTCCCACTTTATTGTCTCACCTTTGTGAAGACGCTTTAGGGAGTGGGTATTTGCGTGGTTAGTGCTTCCTTTGCGTGTTTTTTGCCTGTTGGCTTTTCTCGCTTTCTTATTTTCTTTTGTAACCAACAAAAGTTACATCAAGAAAACAAGGAAGAAAAGCTCCGCACACCACTTTCGAATCTCAAGATCATTTTTTTTTAATGTGAAAGACTAATTTATTTTTTGATAGACTGAATGACTAATTTATTAAAAGAAGTAAATGTGAGGAAAAGATCTGGTTGTAATTTGCACTGATCTTTTTCTGAATTACATGAAAATGGAAGTGTGGTACTGATACTTTTCTAGCAAAACAAATTGACTTGACTTAAACAATGAAAACAAACAAATTAACTTGACTTGAACAACAACATAAATAAATAAATAACGACTTCACGCGTTGATGGGTTATTTAGACAAATTCATATCACATCACTTCAACTTCAGTTAATAAATTGTGAAATATCTATTTTAGGGCACATATATAAATCAAGTTACACTGCACACCAGTGTGACCTTAAGTAACTATTACACCAATTAAGTAATTTTTTATTAGATTAATTTTTAACAAAACTTACCATTAAATTAGAAGTCCATGTAATATAGATCACACATATAAAATCTTAAGTCATTTTAAAATCATTTGGTATAGTTTTATGCACATCAAGATTAATGTAACATATATGCTTAAAATGAATAAGAATAAGAGCTTAATGATTACATTCCTATTGAAATTCGATTTTTATGAAATTTAACACAAATGATATTTATGATAGATAATTATAACTCAAAAGTTGGATCAACAAAAAGATTATTTGATAAAAAGTTGTTAAGGGTGTAATTATACCAGTATAACTATATATATATATATATATATATATATATATATATAATTGATCAAAACTTTATATTCCTCAAATTGGAAAACACCAATCAATCTTGTTTTTAACCTATTTACATAAGAAGTAATATTTATGTAGGACTCCTTTGTTCAGATTGAGCAATTGTTCACTCATTTACTCTTTAGATGTTTCTAATGTTCTCTGGTTTTTATTTTTCAAAAAAAAAAAAACTCAGATTCTTAAGCATAAAATGTCCCTGTTATTTAATAGTATTACAATGTCCGTCTCTAATGGACAGGATCTTTAGTTAATTTGCTTAACATAGGAGGCCTGCATTAATATAACTTATGAAAATTGGTTAAAAATTAGTGTGCACCTTGATCAGAATTAATCTGAAACAAGAAAATTAAAAATCATCAAATGTAAGATACAGAAACGACACTGCTCAAAACAAAAATAATATAGAAGAAATATAAATGATACCAGTTGGCACACACCAACTAATAAATGACTGATATTATGAATGGAATTATAACTTAGCAACCAAGTTTTGCATTTCTACAATGTCTCAGATTGTTTTGGTGTGTAGTTTCTAAATCTCTCCCCTGAAACTTCTCACAAACTGCCTCTAGTCCAGGTGATGCCAGCTACCTGCTCAATCCAATAGCTCCTTTCCCTCAAGATTTTGGTGCCTTGATTTAGAAGTGTCGCCAATTCATGAGAGAATTTCAAGGTGCAAGAAGAGTGAATTTTGGGCTGCTTGATAGCTTTTGATGTCTCAGATATACTAGAAATTTGTATGACTTCAAAATACTCAGTTAGTTTGATTTCTAATATAATACTAGTGTTTACTATCTTTGGTGGCTTGGCTAAAGTTGAGTAAGTAGGGAAGGAGCCATGAAAATATATTTCAAGCAACCTGAATCTCCTTTTGGGCTGCCAATAAAATGGTCTTCTCATGTTCATTGCCTGAAGGCTTTATAGACATTGTATGTCTCCATTTGGAAGTTGTACATGGTTAGACCATAATATCAAAGTGCACCAAGTCATTGAAAATAATTTCATGCAGATGGGTGCCTGAAGAAAGTAGTGGACCGTGGGTAGGTAAGGGATTTGTCTATGAAAGGGTCGTGTGGTTTGTTTTCACTCTATTTTGGAAAGAGAGATAGCATACACAGAATGGTGACTGAGTATGTGGTTTGTTGTTGTTGTTGTTCTTTTTTTATTTACTCATGCAATATCCAATGGTGTACAAGCTAACAAATCTTAGAAAATGTGCACTTAACAGTAATGAGGGTAGACAGTGGCAGCAAAAGCTATTTCTTGGTGTCTTGCATGAATATATGCCAAGACAAGACACAGGCAGTTGACTTTCAAATTTCCAATGTTGCATTAAACGAAGTTGTTCACGTAAATGTTTTGCATGCGAGAAATGCTTATGACCATCTGAATTTATGGCCTCTCTTGTGTCTATGAAAGTTTATATATGGGAGCTTAATACAAATGTCTCGAGGCATGCCAAATTTTGACACTCGCTAAATTGGTGCACCTATGTTCAGCAATGTTTAATGGACTAAGGGTCCTTTCCATTGTTATTGTTATCTTTTCCTTGTTTGTCTTATACCGACACTTTTTTTTTCCCCCTCTTTTTGCTTTTCACTTTTTGATGGTAATCCATGATGCAGAAAAGAAAATAGTGATGGGATACAACATAACACTGAGGCGCCGGTATGTTAACTGTTTTCAATCTGTGTGGAATGCAATTGAACTACTGTTGGAATGGCAAGAAAAACATTATACGTATTCAAAGACAGCATTCATCTAGCCTTTACAGTTAGTAACACGGAAGTTTTATATAAGTATTGGTTAGTCCTGGCTTAAAAAAACAAAAAGCACAGATGAATAATGATTAATTCAATTATTTATTGATCTGCTTGCAAAATGGGAGAAAAGAAAAAGAACCTATTTAAACAGTGAATAGGACACTTGTTCAAACTCAACTGCCAGGAAATGTAATTTTTGTTAATCTGAAATTTCAATTGCCATATTTGATAGAAACATATAACAACAAGGGCATATTCATATAGTCCCTCCTTGGCCTATGGATGTACTAGATACATGGAAATAAAGTAGAGAACATAAATTTACATCACAAATAGCGAGTAAAGAAAAATCGAGTTCTAACCCAACCAAATGAATTCATCTTTCTTCTTACTTGAAAATCTCAATGACCTCGACTGACATTAGGTTTCTCAACTACTTCTTGCAGTCACGGTGTGAAGCGCCAGTTTGGCATTCTCAGGGAGCCTGAAACTCTTCGAGATATTGGTGCTGTTGCACTCAACATGATGCCCCTTAATTATCATTCTTGCAATCTTGCCTTCACTGTGAACATTATTCCCCTTGATTATCCAAAGCATTCCTCTATAAGCAACATCAACCTTCATTTTCCCCTTGAGATGAGAGAGATTATTTTCTGATTGTCTTGAGGTTCCTCATATGAGTTGTAGCTTTCAAGGGAACAATTGCCCCATGATGGATTTTATCATCTTATCATCAAAATATAAGAAAAATCAGTCCAAAAAATGTTGTCATCCCTCTAAGAGTACTACAATGAAAATTGGGGTTGAATATCAATTAGATTATCAAATTCAAGGTACAAGAAAAATCAGTCCAAAAATTGGAAAAAGGTACAAGAAAAATTGATTCAAGTGCTTACTAGTTCACTGCCCCTCCACACACGCTGCATTTCAATGGCCGTACATCCTTGCATGCAGCAAAATCAAAACCTTGAACACAGCAGTTATCTCTTTGGCTCCTTGAAAAAAATGTCGTATGAGAAGGTATTCCACGTAAGGAATGATATGAGATAACAACAGCAGTGAAGAGTAAGTATATACCTCTGCAGTCATCCACTTGATGATCCTTTTGTGGTGAATGGAGAGTTCAACTATAGATCCTGCCCACGGTCGAAATTAGAAATGCAAGTCACTCCAGTTGAATATAAGGATAGTAAGATGAAAGCCAAGAGCATTATAATGGCCACAAATGAGTGAATACGAGTTTAATGTAACAGGAAGGGGATATCAGAAGTTGACTACTAAGGAACACCTTTGTTTCATCAGCTCAGTTTAAGTGAAGCATTAAAAATTACAAATTGAGAAGCTTAAGTAAATTTCTATTAAAAAAAATCAAATATTCTATTTGAACTTTTTCTAGGCGTGCAAAACTAAACTTTCATTTTTGGGTGGATCACATAGTAGCATGTTTCAACCAATAGGAAAGAAATTACATAACAATTGAAAAGAAATTACTGCTACCAAAATTTCTTTTTCTAGGAATCTTTTAACACTAGAGCGAAAGATAAGATAACAAAGTAATAAGTTCCAAATAATCAATTTTCTAAAGGAACAAGCAAGTTCGTGATGTCCTTGTAAACAAATCACCAAACGGTAGAAAACCACCAAATTAAAATATTTCTAAAAATAATAATTTTAAGAAGACAATATTTTCATAACTTCCCTTCTGTGGTAGATTTTCTATGCTAATTTGCTCCATAGATCATGTTATGCAGAATACAAGCATTGAACTATACCTCTGTGAACTGCAGTTTTGCTATACAAAAAAGGCAACCTGCACAGGAGATGGCAGCTGAAGTTTTAGACTATACTGAAGAAAAATTTCTTCGTAAACATCTTGCTTGACTAGAACAAATTGTACAGATTATATTAAAGCACGACTAGTTTATGAATATATCAATTCAATCTCTGTCCTGAAAACAGACGAATTATACAGAAAATTGTATGGTGGTTGTGAAAAAAAAAAAAAGAGCTGAATCATGGATTGTTGCCAAGATATGAACTAGGACATTGCTCATTATTTTGCTATAGCTAAAGTGTAGCCTCTTGGAATGTGCTACATAAGAACTCCGATTACCTGCAGAAAAATGTAAATACAAAGCAGTTAAAGGCATCTAAAGGTCATGAATAATATAATAATAGTGGACATGATAGAAAATAAATAGACAAATTCAATAGAAAACTCAGACTATCACTTGAAGTGTAATGCAACTGAATGCAATTGAGTGATCAAGACATAGCATGCACAGCATATGTCATTGGTAAGTAGGCAAAACAAAAGGGTAAAATATTAACCTGTTAGTCCGTCATCGGGTGGAGCTCTCCTCGTTTCCGAACCAATCTGTCATAACATATAAGAATTCTGAACAAGACCACATACCAATAATGAGACATTCCTGCCAAATTTGAACATAATAAATCAAGTATACGAACATTAAACTAAAAGTGTAGGCCCAATAACTCTTCTGATAATTCTGTAATAAGAAACAACCATTGCTGAGGACACACTTGCTAGAGGAAATTTAGCACAAGATGCGACCGGTGACTAACACTTGTTTGTCAGGGAATTTGGTGTATACTTATAGTGAAAAGACACAAAACATATCAGTGACCAAGTTTAAAACAGCCAAAATGAAGTTTTATTTAGAAAAGGATTGATGAATTCAGTGGTAACTATTAAAAGAAAAAATATATCCTTATTTGCAAAAGAGAAAATTTTGGTGCAGAAAATAAATAAATCTGGACAACATGCAATAACATTGAGGGAGAGTGAAATAATCACCTGTTGAACATCTTGGATCACAAAATCCATCTGCCATCAACTTCAGTATACCGTGGACAGCCCAAACTTTGGGCTAGATTTTTGGGTCTTTTATCTGGTAGCATTCACCCAACAAAGAATCTTTATTAATGAAAAGTCAGACTAAAGAAGCAATTGCTACCTTTATCCCACTATATTTTCCACCATAGGACAGTATCCAATTACTAATTTTGGAGGGAGGTAAAGTGGAGAAACCCCTTGTAGTCAAGCATTCTCCAAGTTAACTAGTTTCTGGCATTCTCAGAATATGGAGCTCTTTCAAGTTAGGCGGCACTACCCTGAAACACTTTAGATGAGGTGTTGCCAATCCTATTGCAGAGAAGGATATAAAATTGGCTGTTCTGGGATGGTTAAATCACAGTGACTCGTAAGAGCAGCATTTTCATATTTTCACATCTTCAGGATACAAGTGTTGTGAGATTTGGAAAGGTCTCCATGGGGGAGGATGTGAGTGATTGTACAGTGTACCTGTAAAAATGGAACAACTAATTTGTAATCCCATAACAAAAAAAAAAGAAAAACTGATATTTATAGGTCAACTCAAATGCAGATTTTCCATCTTTCTTGTCACCTTTAGGGAAATTCTCCTCTTAGTGCAAAAGCAACTCTTCGAATGGCTTTGACAACCCTCAGACCTCATGTTGAATAGTTGCCAGTTTTTTGTTTTCACTCAACCCGGTAGACCTTGTCATAGAGTCATCAATTCTAGGGAAGAAATCCAACTTGCTTTCGGGGTCTTTGAGAGGTCCATATACATGTACAAGAAAACAAATTGTCAATTTTCACCATAAGAAGCATAATGTAATAGTAATATACAATGCAAACATATTAGAAAATATGGTACCTGTTACACGAAAGATGAAGCGTCAACCAACAGATAGTCATATACGGATCACATCCTGGAATTTTGTTTAGATATATATGCATACATGGATCAAACATCACTACTGTAAAATATTGCCCATCTCTAAAATTGGAAGTTGGTAATGTTGAAGGACAAGAATTCACAAGCATGAAATGATATTGATTGTTGAATCAATTTAATATTTCATCCCTCATGCCAACTTCATTTTTTACTCTACTACAGGGAAGTCTTAGCAAGTTATGACTTTTAAAATAGAGATGCAGGGTTGGGCTAAGAAGCTCAGAATATAATTATAAAGTCTAATGCAATTTTGACATCCAACATGACAATGGAAGGTTTTCGCAAAGACATTGGATTGGGCAAAGCCTTAAGAGAGAGCATATTTCCCATATTGGTTAATGATATATTTTATTCAGCCATTGATAAAAAAGGCAAGCACACTTGCAACATGCTTGAACCACCACCAACCTAAGTCACTTTCCATCAAGGAAGCCTTTTTCAGGTAGCCATAGTCTCCTATTGAAAGCTCGCCTTTTCAGATCTTAAGAACAGCCTGCAGTTTCTTCCAATCTCAACTTCTATGGTCCAAACAAAGGTAAGTATAATTAGATAGAGACAAGGAAGAATGAGCAGAAGCAATTGTACAAATTTCAAATAAAAAATAATATCAAAACACAACAAACCATTGTAATTTTCTTATGTTACCTTTCTTTCATCATCAACTTCCCTGGCAGCAAAGTAAATCCTTGAATTGATAGTTAGTGGTTCTAGAGAGATATGTTGATCTAGCCTATTGCTCAATATGTTCTTCTACACCTGAACAAAGCAACGTATGATTATATAATCAATAATATTATATTAGTGCATTACAATTGGTTGCATCTAGGGGTGGAAGTAAGCTAGACCTCTCGTTAGGGGTCCTTGGCCTAGCCTATATTGGGCTAAGTTAGGCCTAGCCTATTGAATAAATAAGTTATGCTAAGACTTTTCGAAAAGCCTTTTTAGCTAATTAGGCCAAGCTCTAGGCTATAAAAATAGCCTATTGGACTTAACAGATTGACCTACTTATATTATTATTTTTATTATTTAAGTATCTAATGATAATGGAAATATTTTAATCTATTTGAATTTTTTTTTAACTAACTTAAGTGTTTTAGTCTATTTTACAATATATATTTTTGATATATTTAGTAGTATTTTGACTTATTTAAGAATAGGCGTTTTGGTTTTTTCAAAATATTTTATAAACAAATAGGCCTTTGGATAGGTCTTTAGGCCAGACCAGGCTTTTAGAAAGGTCAAGCTAAGGCCATAAAAAAGACATGTGTCAAGTAATAGGCCAAGGCTCAGGCTCTATTTTGAAAATACAAACCCGAGCTATTTAAATTAAAGTCTAACCTAGCTCGGCTTATTTCTACCCCGAGTTGCATCGATTGCAATGTGACCTCAGCAATGCTAAAACTAACTACAATTTACCTTATATTCTCACTTTGCCTCAGCCAATATTTCACTTACTACTAAGCAATAACTAGGTTCACATACTTGGTGAAGATAAATTCGTACCTCTAACTAATCTGCATAAAGTAGGTAGTTGAAAGGTAGAATAGAGTAACTAGCTAAGTGAAGAATTAGAAGCCCCCCAAATTCCAGCAACTGGAACAAACCAGAGAGAAAGAATACGTCATCTATTGGTCACCACAAGGACTAACGATTCATTGACTAACAAGATAATCAATTTAACAACAAAGAGGTGAGCTAAACAAGAAATAAACGGCCACATGGCATGAAAGAATGGAACCCCAAAGTCCAAACTCAGTCATCAAGTCATAGGAGTTCAAAGCAATGTGATAGACAAGAAAACATAAAGGGGGAATTAGTATATCATATATTATATAACTTCCAAGGGTATGGATATATGGGAGATTATAGATATTGGCATATACTTAGATACAAAAATTTATGTATTACCCAAAAAATATATGCTGTAACAATCTCAGGACTGATCAATATAGTCATGGCTTAAATATGAAGATCCTTAAACAGTGTTGAAAGAAACAACGGGAACACTGTAGATCTGGGCCACACATAACCTGAGAATCATGAACTAATATCACAGAATTCCATGAACTCAAAGTTGAAAGACCCAATCCCAGAGCATACTGAAAAAATTGAACCATATCCGCCCAACCAAAAACTAGAGGCACTTTTCTAATCTGTGACTAGCCCCATCAATGCCCAAAATGATTAAATAAAAATTGAAAATGTGGTGGCATAACCACATTAAGTTCCTTTATGTGATATGCACTGATCATCTTTCTAATTCAAAAATTGGTATGATTTTTCAAAAAATCACATAATTTTCTGCTCCATGAGGCAAGTACCTTTTTTCCATTATATGCAGCCATCGTCAGAGTTCATCCCAATTGAGCCTCTGAATCTGCAATTAACCAATAAAAAGAGAGCTAAGCAATAAAAAATTGATTTATACTCACCATGAATTTATTAGGTAGATGATGAGTAACATCGTATTTGAATTTTTTTATCATGTTTGTTATCCTTTACAAGTAGAAAAATGACACTAATTGGGGGAAAAAACCAAAAATATGAATATTTCAAAACACAGAAAATATTCAAACTCTAATTTTATTAGCTGTAACTTGTAAGTGAAATAGCAGTTACAAACAAGCTACAGATTACTCCATATATTCCACAAACGAAAAGGAAAAAGAAAACGATTCCATGTCGGCAAAACAAAAAAATGGAAATTGTGGTGCTAAAAAGCAGCATTATAATAATCGGACAACATGCATCAACTTTGAGGGAGAGAACAACAAATACCTTTCGATGATCTTAGGTCACGAAATCTTCCTCCAATTAACTTCAATACAACGGATGTGAGAGATTTTGGGCCAAATTTGCGGGTCCGTCACCCGGCAACGTGCACCCAGCAATGGACTTTTCCAAATGGTGAGGTGTGTTAGAGAGGCAGGCAGCCTTTCTTCCGTCATATTCTCCAGCTTGTCACAACAAGTAATTTCTAAAGATTGGAGGGAGGTGAGATGGGAAAGTCCGTTGCAATCCAACGTCTCCAGACTTGGAAAGCAATGTAGAGACAGAGACTTAAGAGAGGCAGGCAGCCAACCCTCCTTTGGGAAGGACTTCACACTCTCACTTGCATTGGCAATGGAAAGATCAGTAAGAACGTGACTACGCAAGTCCATCGATGCTAGGCAGCTCACTAGTTTCTCGCATCCTTCGATATGAAGTACTCTCAAGTTTGGTGGAAGACCCCCTTCAGGAAATGAATTGATTTTTGGGCAATCCCTTATCTCAAGAAACTCTAACTGGGGTGCGGCCATCCCTAGTGTGGAGAAGGACACGAAATTGGGGCACTTCCAGATCCTCAAAGAACGGAGACTTGAAATAGCAGTGTCACATGACTGTGACACCACAAGAAATTTCATATTTTCACAACGATGTATGTCAAGTTCCGTGAGATTTGGAAAGGCGTTCAAAGGGAGTGATGTGACTGAATCACAGTTGGAATATATCGTTAATTTCCGTAGAGATTCGTATTGTTGTTGTTGTTGCATTGAGAAATCCAGCCTTTTACAACGCTGGATTCTTAGCGATTGCAATGAAGAGGGCAAACAATCTCCTAGAAATGATATGGCTGAGTCACAGTCTGAGATGGATAAAAATTGGAGACTAGCTCGTTGGGTGTGGGTCAAGGCCTCAAGCACAGACTCTACAAGCTGGTTTCCTTGAATTGATAGAGAGGGCAGAGAGAGCGGCAGCTCCCGCATTCTTAGTTTATTCATGGATCGTATTCTTAACTCAAGCATCGCGGGAGCCCTCGGGAGAGAACAGGCAAGCTGCACGCATCCCCTGCCGATGAAAAGCATTTCCAAGGCTGGAAGGTGATTGGGCAAGTCTCCAATTAACATGGGACAACCCTCAATTGTAAGCTCCTTAAGTAGAGGAAAAGCATCGTCGAACTCGAACGAACGCCATTCCTGCCAACAATCCAATCCATCAAATCTCAAAGTTTCTAGGGATTGAAATGGTGTCTCCCAACAAGATTCATCATCACTCTTGTAAAACTCAGCACCAATAATAAGTAGCCTGGGAAACTTTGAAATTGTTAGGCGCTTCAGAGAGGAAATTTGTCCAAGCGAAGAAAGCATACAACAATTTTCACAACCAGCTAAAGTCAAGTTAGTCATGCTTTTGTACAAAGAATGGCCTAACCAATCAGGAAACATTGTACCCCTATAGCCATGGATTGATAGCTCTTCCAAGCCTCGATGAGGTTGCAACTTATCAAGTATATCTCTCTCAATTCGGGAATCAGCAATATAGCTATTTCGCGACCAGCTCAAAGCTAAACCGTCAATGTGCTTCACAATCATCCTTGCTTTCAAAGCTTCATCGCCATTGGTGACATTCTCTAAGTTGGAGATGCGGAGTGACCCATGCAGATTCGCAAGTGCTCCCAATTCACTAATCTTGTTCTCTTCATGCCTTCCAATAATATAGTCACTTAAGAAGTTTAAATGTTTTAATTTGCCCATTCCTTTTGGCATCTCTTCTAAAAGAGTACCTCTAATATCAAGATGGCGCAAATTCACAAGATCTTGCATGCCGTCAGGAAGGACTTTCAGCTTAGTACAAGTACACAGCTTTAGTGTTTGCAGATTGTATAGGCTACTCAATGATGTAGGCAATGTAACAATATTTGTACGAGAAAGATCCAAATAACGCAAATGGATCAATTCCCCTATCGAGTTGGGCAACGAGTCAAGTGGAAAGGATTTAAAGGATAATACTCTTAAAAACTTCAATTGTGATAGTAACATGTAAGGAACATTTTCGATATTCAGTGGATCAATTTTCATGTAGAATTGCCCCAAATTCATGTCAACAAAAGTTCTCATACATTTTGCACCATGACAAGCTGTCAAAAGTTTTGAGATTGGATAATTGCCTCTAACATTGCATGACAAATGACGAGTTTTACTACCAATCTCAATTGCATTCCCAAGTTCTTCGGCTCTAAAATAGAATTCTCCTGCATAGAACATTGCCAAATCACGCATGAGATCATGCATCAAAAAGCAATGGTCACCAAATATAGTTCTATCAGGTTGAAAAAATGATCTTGCAACTAATTCATTGAAATATACACAACCAATTTCTTCTAATGTCTTTCTTCCCATTGGCCGTAAAAAATCTTCTGCCATCCATAGCAAGATTAATTCATCTTTGTCAAATTTGTAATCCTGTGGATACAATGAACAATAAACAAAGCACTGCTTTAAATGTGAAGGAAGATAGTGATAACTAATCCTTAATGCAGGGATAATCATACTTTCATCTTCCGAAAATTCCCAAATTTCACTTTTCAATATATCATTCCAATCTCTTACTTCACATTTTGAGCGTAATAATCCTCCAAGTGTCTCTATAGCCAAAGGTAATCCCTTACACTTTTTAACAATTCTTCTACCGATTTGTTCTAGAGTTGCATACTCTCTAGATTTAGTAGAAAGAAACGAATGTTTCAAAAACATTGACCAACAATCTTCATTAGATAATATACTTAGCTTGTAAGGTGGAATAATTGGATTCACAGAAGCAACCTTTTCACTACGAGTTGTTACAAGAATTTTACTTCCTGTATTCCCGTATTGTAAAGGCTTTAGAAAATTCTTCCACATATCTGATCGGTCATTCCACACGTCATCCAAGACAATCAAGAATGTCTTTCCCACCAACTTTTCCTTCAAATTAGTTTGAAGTAAGTCAAAATCATTCATGTTACAAGGATTATAAGTTATTGCCTGTATTATAGTCTTTGTAACATTAATGACATCAAACTTTTCACCAACACACACCCATGCTCTGAAGTTGAACTTTCCCTTCACTTTGTCATCATTGTAAACCAATTGAGCTAAAGTGGTTTTTCCAATTCCACCGATCCCTACTATCGAGATCACTGGTATTTCACCATCACAAGCATCATCTAACAATAATTCCACTATGGTCTCCTTGTCTTTATCCCTTCCATATATATAAGATTTTTCAACTAGAGATGTTGATGGAACTCTCCATGATGACATGTAATCCTCTGCAAAGTCTCTTAGACGAAGTGCTTCTTTGAATTTTACAATTGACTCTAGTCTATCAATGATGCCTTCTATCTTTGTTACCAACTCGCTCTCTTCTAAATTCAGAGATTGGGACAAGAAGTTACCTGAACCTTTTTGAGTGGCAGCTTTAGTGGAGACTTCATCCAACAAGTCATCAGCCACATACACAGCATCTTCCAGATCGGCAAGCCAGTTCTTCACAGCATGGTCAGTGATCTGTTTTTGCTCAGCATCGTTAAGCACAGCTTGAACAACATTCAGAGATGTCTTCAACCTTTGAAGCAAGTTTTGATCAACCTTCTTCCCTCGAATCCAGTCGACAACCTTGGGTGATGACAGCCTATCAAAGACAACATTTAGGAAAGAAGAGAGGAGAGCTCCACCCACAGTTGTTAAAGCCATGTTTCTGAAGATCAGATTAGAAGAAAAAGAAATGAAAATGATTGTAGTTTGTTTGCACTGAACTCGGGTTTGTTTCTCTCAACTCTCAAAGTGAAAAGAAGTGAAAGCAGTTTGTGAAGTATATAGTGGTGTTCAAGAGTTGATATATTTTTTTAGCAAAAGATATTGACAAATAATACTATGTTTCCTTAACATACATTTCTTTCTATGTTCCAATGCCCAGTTCAATGAACCTCTAAAACATTTAGGTGGAAATTTCAACGATGTTAAGTGTTAACTAATAATAATCGGATCCTCTAAAACCTTGTTTTCTGTTTGTTTTTCTTTTTGACATGACACTTTTCCTCACACTTTTATATTTTTATAACGCTTCTTCGAATGATTTTGCTTGCTATATTATTTATGTAGTTTTTACATGATTAATCAGTTATGCGTTATTTTTTAAATTAAGTTTTAGCATATTTTTACTATAATAAACAACTTTAAACTACAATAATTTTTAAAATCTATTCAAGTCGTACTTGCAATTATATTTTAAAATGTATTCAAGTCGTACTACAATAATATCAAAAGCCATACAAAAAATATAATTAAACATTGATGTAAGATACTTTAAACTAATTAATATTAATTTATATTTTTTGAATGATCTCAATCTATTTTTTTTTTTTTAAGATAAAGTTCGTCCTTAGTAAATTTGTCTTTATATGCTTTTCGACAAAGCTCAAAAAGAAAAAAAAATGTACAGTCATATTTGAATACCAATTGAATCGATTGGTTAAAGGTAGGATAAGGTAAGAAATTTTCAAGGTTATATCTAGCCACAAGCTGTGTGATATTGATAGCTTTTCACGTCATTGATATACTAGTAATTTATGTGACGACAAGACGTATACTCTGCTGATTGTCTAGTTATCTTCCTTTGTGGCCTGGTGAAGTGTTAAAAAGGGAAGGCTCCAGGAAGAAGAGTTTCTTCTAGCAGCCTGAATCTGCTCTTGAGCTGCCAATATATATAGGCTAGAACATTAAGCCATTAACAACACTCGAGGTTTCATCTGATAATTGAAAAACAGAAAGAAAAAAGTATGAATTCAATAGAAAGAATGGCTTCTACCATATTTTCATGTTATAAAGTTGCAGGGTGCCTAAAAATAAGGGGTTTCTAAGAAGTAAGTGACTTATTGAAAAAAGACTAAAACTCGAAATCAATCCCTCATATTTCAAAATCTCATATTAGTTCTTCAAATTTTATAGAAAGGGACATGTTAGTTTCTCTATAAAATTGTTGTATAAGATGTGTCATGTTAATTTACTTATGTGTATTGTTAGTTTGTTTACATGTACTGTTAACTTTTATGGTAGATCCTAATTTGTCTCACTCCTCTAAACGAAGTCATTTATACCTTTCTTTTATCTGCTATCTCACCATAGCTCTCTGCTGAGAAGACAGATTTTGACTTTTGTTCTGCACAGAACAGAGAAATGTGAAGTTATGACTCACTATAAAAATTAGTAGTACATGTAAGAAAATTAATAGAATACATGGATGTTTCTGTTAGCAGTTCAGACAACAATTTGATGAAGGGACTAATTTATCCCTTTTTATAAAATTTGAGGGACTAATATAAAATTTTCTAAATCTGAGGGACTAATTTATCCCCAATTATAAACCTAAAAGACTGATTTGGGGTTTTAGCCTTGAAAAAAAAAAAGAGTTTCACTTGTGATGCAGTATGTGATAGATGCTGCTATTGTGATATTGTAGGTGCTGCTTGTGATTCAAACAGTAAGGAGTTTAATGCTTTTGAAGTTTTATTCATTTTCAATTTATCATGCAAGTGATTACTCATATGTCTAATGCGGTCAATACCTAAGGTGTCAATGGTAATGTGGAATGCTATGTAATTGACACTTGTAGTAGAGTGCACAATTAAATGTGAAAAGCACGTGAAGTGGCAGACTGGGCAATGTACGGGGGGCAGTGAACAGACCATGAGAGTTGTGGAACCCAGATACTAAAAGCCTCCACCTTATTTTTATTATTAATGGTCTCACCCCAGCATGTTCTTCGGCTAATTATTTTCACCCTGTATTTTATTTCATCTTTATATGATACAATATTCATACATATACTAATACTACCATTAGGGACATACACTATAATTTTACAAGTTATTTACTAAACATTTTTAATTTGAACATCAATTTGATCTGAATAGAATTTTTGACATTAACTTAGTTGGAATATTTTTTTTCATTTCAACACAAATTTGGTTCTAATATTTTTTATTATGATATTAATTTAGTGATTTAATTATAATTGAGATTTAATAGAATGGTTGAATCAATATCAAAATTAAAGATATTAAAAATAAATTGATATAAAAAATTTTATTACAATAAAATTGAAGTCAAGTTAAAAATATTTGGAGCAAAAATGTTATTTACTTTAGAATAAATGTTTTATATATAAAATCAAATCACATTTTATATAATTATTATTCCAAGCATGAGATTTAGTTCATAAATCAAATCAATTAAGACCATAATTTTAATTATATCTGATTATTGAATTGGGATATGTTTTTAAATTGACACAAGAAACAAGATTTAAATATATTTTAGTCCTCTTAGATATGTGTTGTTTTGGTTTTGATCCCTCTAAAATGTCTACTGGGTTTTAGTTCTTTTTTTGTTAGGTGGGGGTAGGGGAGCTGAGACTGGATATTCATTACATACCAATCCCAATCTGCCGAATCCATATATCTTATCATCAATCTATATACAACAAACGGCCAAGGGGAAGGGAAAATTACTTAAAGGGGGCTAAATATTATGTACTTTTAAATTTTTAATGAAATTAGTAATTTTTTTATTGTGCCTTTGGTACATCTCATATCTTTCTTATTTTTTTGTGCCTTTGACATATCGAAGGGGATTTTTTATTTTACTTAGCACATACTATAGAGGACTACTTAGGACAATTGCTACTTCAACTTGTCTTAACTCACGACTATGGTGGTTTATTCCACTCCTGGATAATAGACTGCTTTTCAGGACTGAACATATTTCTATATGTGATTATTGGATTTTCTTTCCAATTCACACACAGATCTTCTAAGCCCATTGCTATACATGATCATTCAATATTTTAACATAATCCAATCACTCCACCAAATTAAAAACATCAATATCTCTATCTTATCAATCAATATAACTAAAAATTTCAAGCCAACTCATTAAAAAAAAATTCAGGGAAAATTTTGAAAGAAAAGAGGACAATTAAAGCCCAACTAGAATCTTCATAGCTCCTGCCTAGAATAATCTTCCACAAGTGTTTTTCTTTCAAAAACCCTTCCAATTAGCCCTTAACCCTCTCTTTAGCATGATGTATGATGGGTCAAAGTGGGAAAAAAGTGATTGATTAAAATTCTAATTAATAAAGTTCAACTAAAACTTTTGAAATCAATTTTGGGGTGTTATGTTTGTCACTAATAATATAACAAAGAGTTTCCTTTATTGATTTCCACGCATAACTCAACAATTTATTTATACCTTCAAGACAATAAAGATAGAAAAATATTTATAAGATAAAATTGATAAATAATGATAATAAATACTCTCATTATATAATGAGTTATTTACCTTATTTTAATATATCATGGCTAAATTTCTAGTTTATTTCAAATATTACAAATTAATGAATATATAGATTTAAATATAGTAAATCATATTAAGGTATATATATTATCATTTTATCAATAGGTATAAAAATTATTTAGTAACTAATCAATATAATATATGAATTAATCGGTAATTAGGAGTATATAAGTAAAGTAGCATGATTTATCTTATTTAAACTTTTTTCAAACACTTGTATTTTAAAAACAAACTATATAATTTAAAATTACTTTTGATTATTTATTTATTTTATTCATCAATTTTTCTTTTTTGGAATTCAAACAGTGCAAGAATTTAGATTGGCAAAATTCAGTTTAGTCTATACTGATAGTTAGAATTCAGTTCAACTTGTGTTCTTTTTTTTTCCCTTTTTTTTAAAGAATTGGAATTGTCCAAATTCAATACATTAATAATGAAAATAAGGTAGAGTCTTTTAGTACGTGGGTTCCACAATTCTCTTCACTTTTTTTTTTTTCAAGAATTCAAACAATCCAAATTTAATTCAACCTATAGTGTTCCTTTTTTATTTTGCTAATTCAGACTTTTTTTTCTTTTTTATTTTTTAAGAATTCAGACCATCCAAATCCATTTCAACCTACATGTATATGTGTATACTTACAGCGAAACATTCTAGAATACCACAAGTCCACAACCTTGTCCCCACGTCATGCTACTATTTATCATTAATTAACAACTATTTGTACCCAATTAAAATACCTTACATGGGTTTATATTTTTTCTCCATACAAGGAACACATATGCCTATATTAATTTTTGGGCAAGCAATTTGTGAATGTACTAGCTAGCAATTTTTCAAGTTTGATGCAGCCCTCCACCTTAATGAGTGTGTATCTTGTTTTGGGATTTGAAAATCGAAGGAAATACATTTTTGTTCCCTGCAAGATTGAGCATAGAACCATCGTGGGGTCTCACAGTCAAATGTCAAGAATTCTGACTTTTCGAAGTCAATTAATTAATAATCAAAATATGGCGAAGGCATTTAGTATGTGGGTTCCACAAATGTCATCATTTTTTTTAAGAATTCAGACAGTCCAAATTTAGTTCAGCCTACAATGTTCCTTTCTACTAAGTCGGTTTTTTTTCCCCAAGAATTTGAATGTCCAAATTCAGTGTTCCTTTTTTTTCAAAAAAAAAAAAAAGAATTCAGACAGTTCAAATTGTGTTATAGTGTTTCGTCTTTTTTTTTTTTTCCCCAACAAAACTAATCTTTTGTTTCAGTCACCATGCTAAAATGCTTATATATATTGCTCCTGATTTTGGAAGAAATGATGAAAGCTTTCTTGGCCACTATCTACAAGGGCAGCTGTAGTATACTTTTTATCTGTTTAACTACTTTCAAGATGACTTAGTAGCTGTTCTTTTGAATTCGATAATCATCTGGACCCTTCCTTGTTTCTTTCTTTCTTTTGTTCCAAAGAAGTTAATTCTAAAGTATATCCAAGTTTAAAGAAATTTGTGCTTAATTTGTTTTCAGGTGCCTGAGTCGAGAAGCATTATTGAGACGATTGATGATTTCAACACCGATGTAATTCTTGAAGCAAAGAATGCTATGAGAATTGATTTGTTGGGAGGCTTTGTTTTGCAAAATGTGACATCAAGAAGAAGTTACTTTTGGTGAATTTTAAGTGAGTACTCAGAAATATGAAGTTACGTAAATAGAGTAATGGAACAAAAGGGGATAAAATAACCCATAAACCCCCAAATGTGATCTCCTTAATATTGACGAGGAGGCCAAAAAATTGAAAAAGATTTATGCATGTAATTGCAATCAATATTAACTTTATTGGGTCTCAATTCCCCTACCCCCATCTAACCCCACCTAACAAAAAATGGGACAAAACAGACATTTTAGAGGGTTCAAAACCAAAACAACATATATTTAAGATGACTAAAAATATATTTAAATCTTGTTTTTCTTGTGTCAATTTAAAAACATATCCCTATTCAATAATTAGGTATAATTAAAATTATGGTCTTAATTGATTTGGTTTATGAACTAAATATCATCATGCTTGGAAAAATAATTATATAAAATGTAATTTGTTTTGTATATAAAACATTTATTCTAGAGAAAGGAACATTTTTGCTCCTAATATTTTTAACTTGATTTCAATTCTATTATAATAAAATTGTTATATCAATTTATTTTTAATATTTTTAATTTTGATATTGATTCAACCATTCTATCAAATCTCAATTATAATGAGATGACCAAATTAATATCATAATAAAAAATATCAAAACTAAATTTGTGTTGAAATAAAAAATATATTACAACTAAGTTAATGTAAAAAATTATGTTCAGATCAAACTGATGTTCAAATTAAAAATGTTTAGTAAATACCTTGTCAAGTTGTGGCATATGTCACTGATGGTAGTATTAGTGTATGTATGAATATTACATCGTATAAAGATAAAATAAAATACCAGGTGAAAATAATGAGGTGTTGGGATAATACCATTAATAATGAAAACAATGCGTGCGCAAAAGTGCTTTTCATATTCAACTGTGCCATTTTGCTACACATGTCAACTACAAGGCATTCCATATTGCCACCGACATCTTAAGTATTGACCCCACTAGGCATACGAATAATCACCATGTTATCTATACTATATAAGCTAACAATTCTTAAAAATCGAGGACGTCACTGTAAATAATACATCAAAATTAAATTTTACTAATGACAAGTCTCATAGTTTATTCCACGCTACTATTTTCTAAAACACCAGTAAATATTTTATTTTAGCAATTTATTGTAAAGGGTCAGAGTCACAATTCTATTTCTCAGTGTGCCCAAAAAAAAAAATTGAAATGGTCAAAGATAGATAAACAATAGATTTGCGTCAGGCGTGTTTGGTGCAATGGCTGACACAAAAACCGAGCCTGGGAGACAGAATGTAGCAGGATGCATTGAAGCTTCTTACAATCCTTTTTTTTTAAAAAAAAAAAAAATAATGCTTCTCTGAATAATGTTCGAGGAGAAACTAAAGCTCCACGACATTCTACATATATATTAGCCACTTACAAGTTGCAAAGAAGATGAATTTACACAATAAATAGCGAGCAAAGAATAATCATTTCCCAAATGAATATATATAAATAGGCTACTTTTCTTAATAGTTCACAATATGCAACATAGCAAGAATTGAAATATACCTCTGTGAACTACATTTTGGTCATGCAAATAAGTCAGCATTGAGAAAAGTGGTGACTGAAATTTTTGTCGATAGATGTTGAAGAAATAGAATTTGCCAGTAAAACAGATTCTGTTGAAGCACCAGCTATTTTATGAACATATTAGATTCATGGGTCTCGGCCTGCAAACAAACAAAATATATAGAAAGTTTATGTCTGATTGAAAACTAAGGGATCAATCATTGATGGTAGCCAAGTCATGAAGGCATGAACAAAGACGTTGCTCACTACTGTAGTGTAGCATAATGGAACGTCCGATAGCATGGCAGGTATAACTAAATTTTGAGCTCAAGAATAAGATATTCATGATGAACAAGAAAGATAATAAATAGGCAAATTCATTAGAAAATTGAGGCCATCACTTGAAGTGTAACACAACAAACTTCAGGAGTGATCACCACATGGCATGTATGGTACATGTCAGTGGTAACTAGACATAAACTAATTGATAAAATATCTACCTATCAGTCCATCGGTGTATGCAAAGGCGAAGGGAAGGGGAGAAGCGGGCCACGGTTACTTCAAAATTTTACACATTTGTATAATTATATATATATTTTATATTATAATCTTAAAAATTATATCATCTCTATACTATGTATGCATAAAAAATAATAAAATTATTTTGATATAGTAGTACATATGATATAAAAGTATAAACATATAAATATTTCTAGAATATATTTTTAAGATTTTTCTCTTACTAACTCATTTTATCTATTTAGTGGAGTTTTTATTTACTAGTTAATGATCCATGTTCTATTTTGATTTTAAATAATAAATTGATACACATATTTTTTTATGTTGAATATAAGAGATTTTTAAAAAGAAAATTATTGACTCCTTTATTAAAAAAAAGAGAGAGAGAATGAATGATGAAATAAATCATAATTTATCAATAATTTATATAAAAAATACTATATAATAAATCATTTAATTTTATAATTTTTATATGATAATTTATTTTATTTTATTTTATATTAACTAATTTCCTACAAAACTTTTAGGGTGTATGGAGCTCTTCCAAGCTGCTTTACTATTTATATCTGAATTTTGAACAACAAAACCAGATATCGAAAATCAAGCATTTCCAATCTGAATTTGGACTCAATCAACCAATGATAAGCACACTGAATAATAAAGTGTGGACACAAAATATATTTTTACGGTCAATGAGTCAATACTTAGAAACGGCCACAGCTTAGTGCTCACTTTTTAAGAAATTAAGTATAAATTATCAAATACAACTGATTTGTTCGTCAAGGATTTTGGTTCATGTTTACCTTGAATGGCACAACAAATTTCGCTGATCAGCTTCAAACAGTAGACCTGATGAAGAAGCAGAAACTCATGAATTACTTTTCACTTGTTCATATGTCAAGGGAACAACTAAAACGTGACTGAAGCCAACAAAATCAGTACACAATGCCTGAGCATAACCATAGAAAAATGAAGTGAAAAAACTGGAGCAAAACCTTTCTGGCCGCCAAGATTTCTTCCACAAGCTGATTAACCATTCGAATTGACAACTCTCTCAATTTCATACTTTTTCCTGATAGCATAGCTGAAATGGTGTAAAATATTTTTAGCAAATCCCAAAAACCACAAAATATCAAAAGAGAAAGTTCAAAACATCAGAAACAACATACTCCAGAAATAGAATTGTAAAAGTATACCTGTTTTGGATGAGCCTTTTACTGCATTAATAAACTCATCAGCTAAGCATTCTGTAATTGCTTAACATTTCTAAAAGCAGCTTCAAGTGCACCTGTGTAGAAGACATAACAGGTGAAATATCCACAGTAAGGAGCACCTCATTTCATCAACTCAATCTAAGAGTCTAAAGAAAGCGTCACAAATTCACAATAAAGTCACGTACACAAGCATTAAATTACAAATTAGAGAAGTAGAAGTAAAATTTTATTGAAAAAATTTTAAAATTTAGTAGCATAACCAGAGTAAGTTCCTTTATATGATATGCATCACCAATCTGACTAATCCAAATAAATCGAACGAAATCCCTTCTTTTATAAGAATGAGGCATATACCTTACTTCCATAATAAAAATGAATAGATGGAGTCCTCGCATGTTTAACAAATGGAGCAAAACCAGAATTAACACCATTGAGCCTCTGGATCTGCAATCAACCAAGACAAACACTGCTAAGCAATAGAGATGTGATCTATCTTCACTATAATTTTACTTTTGGTATAACCCCATAATTTTTTTTTTTTTAACATGAAACGCAACATTGTATTTGAATTTTTTTTTTTAAAAAAAATGTTATTTGTTATCCATAACGAAAAGAAATTTGTTATCCATGAAACCCTAAACCCAGTAAGAGGATAAATCAAAAGCTGTAATAAATATGAATTTATCAAAAACCATCCATGGACGGTGGAGAAAATAATTAATGACTATTATCAACTTTGTTGATATAAAAAAGACCTACAACAGGGCAAATTAAAAAGGAAAACAAAAAACTTAAATACTAAACCTTGTAAGGGAAACAGTACTTATAATTGGGCTTATTATCACGTTGGCTTCCCTGTCACTCTAACACCATTCAAGGAGCTTTTTCATAACCCTATCTGTGGGTTTCTTGTGAAAGATACATGCATAATTGTTCCTGATTTTTCTGTCGTCAATTCAGGACACGAAGATAATCATTGACCTAAGCGAATGCCCTCATCCTTAATGGATTTCAATGATCTAGGAAAAATCGAAAAAGACTTTGTTCAACTATTAGAGCAAGTGTGTTCAAAGCATCCTACTCTTATTGAAAGCCATAGAAAGAGAAACAGGAGCCAAAGGTTCACTGAATGGTCATTCTCGGCTTTGGGAAGAGTGCTACATTTTCTTAAGACCAAGAAGGGGAAGGACATGAATGCTGATGCATGCAAGCGGCTTCAAAATTTATGGGAGGAGCTTGAGACTTTTGGATTTGATGATTTGGCTTGGCTAGAGCCCCATGTTCAGTCTGCTTTGGGTATGGAAAACTATATGGAGAGAGCAGCACAGGTGAAAAAGTTGAAGGGAAGTGTGGTTGATCTAGAGGGAGAGATTAAGAGCCTAAAAGCAAAGTTGACTGCTGCAGAGACAGATCTTGGAAAAGCAAGAAGGGAATTGGTGAAAGTGGAAGAAGGTTTTGTAAGCAGAGATCTGGATGATGAACTATGATATGGGTCTTAAGATGTTGTATAGACTTTTGTTATTGATTATGTAGGGTCAATGAGGATTGACTTCATGGAAATAGGTTTCTCATGTCTCTTGTAACTTTTGACCAAATTATGACGTTGGATTTTTAAAAGCTAAATCTAATATAGTTGACTTAGGTTTTTAGATTTTGCTGATTTACTGCTGTTGCAGCTCTTAATTAACTTAAAAATGTGATAATTTTCCCTCTTCTAGTTTGACTAAAAAAGGGCATTATATAAATATATGGTTAAATATGTACTAATTACTAATTAATATAATATTTCTCGTAAAAAGAAAAAAGGCATTATGATATTTGATTATGAAATCAAGCAAAATATGTTTTGTTAAAAGACTAAGCTTAGCTTCTCTGTAAAATAGAGATGTCTAAGATGTTTAAGCTTAGCCTGTATAATGAAATGTTATGTTAAATGTATATTATACCGTAGGCTTCTAATAGCAGCACTAAAATAATTTAACATTTGTGAGAATAAATCCTTCTCATGTCGTGTGAAAAGATATAAAAACATAAATGCTTTTATAGCAATAACTTGCTAGAGAGTCCTCTCAAAATTAGGGATGGCAATAGAGCACAGTGGGCTGGAAGTAGTTCCCAATTCTTGTCCCATGCTTTCAGAGTTTCCCCAATCTTTATCCGCATTCCTTGCATTGGGGAAAAATCCCCCCATCCCCGTTCCTCATGGATCTCTATCTCCTCATGAGGATATATGGATACCCCAAATAATGAAACCAAAAAAACATCTACATTAAACACCATTAATAAAATACTAAATGTCTTCGTAATCTTTATAATTGAGCTTAGACTCCACTTCCACTTGCATAAAAAAGGAAATATATAAACTAATTACGGGTCACAAATTATAGCTAAAAAGAATCTAATATATTAATGAACTCGAATCCCAATATCATCTCATCAATATCCTTATATATTATATAGTTTTATCCTATAAAAACTACTCACAAAGTTTAATCTCTCTGTTTTGCCTAATAGAGCACTTTTTAAGAGGTTGTATATTTTCTTAATTAAGAGTTTATGACATGGAAGCTTAAAAGTCTATCAATTATTATTTTAATTAAAATTTTAAATTTGGCCCTTACTAATATTATGAAGGCCAAATTAGTTCTACGGCACTTAAAAATCCTATCACCACTCACCTTCCCAGAAAGAGATACATTAACCATTTCATTAACTTTTCATTCTAACACCTAATAGAAAATATTTTTTGAATCATAAGAAAATAAATCGTATATTTCCAACTTATAATAAAATTAATAATTTTATCAATTTATACATTAAATATTATTAAAATATTATATTTTATCATTATTATTCACATGCATCGTGCCCATCCTATAACTTCTCCTCAACGTTTCATATTACTCAACTTTGTTTTTTGGTCAACTATATTACTCAGCTTGTCCCATGCATAGTGTGTCTTCATAGAAAAAGTTATTGTAGGAGAACAAGCGTAAGAATTATTTTTTAAACACACTTGTAAAAAAAAATGGTATGCAATTTATAGATGAAGGTGCTTGCTCTGATTCAAAAGACTTGTTATCTATACAATGCAGATTTAATAAGGATATGATACATGGGATGAAAAAGTTGTTGAAATACCCGAACTATGCGTGCTTGAAAGCAATGCCTCCTATTTTAGACACGCTGCCCTGACATTGCAAATTGCACGCACTAATAGCTGCAGCAAAAATAATTTCTTTTTTTTTTTTTAATGAAAGAGGGCATCAAAAGACCCAAAAGAACAACAAACTAACTACCCCTGATTTACCAAGCATGAGACAGATATGAGATCAAAGAAACACTTAAGCAGCAAAAATAATTTAATTTTATATTGTTACACTGCACGTGTGTATTGCCTTAGAGTATTGCTCCAAAGCCTAATTTTAACTTGTCCACATTGCTGGCACTACATAGATATGTCATGTCACTTTTAATTTAAAATTATTATATTATTGATTAATAATATATAAACTTAAATTGATTGAAAGCTTGGTAGTCTCCCCCATCTGGGATCTCTTTGCTTCTGTTGGGCGACTCTCAGGGGTGATGCATGTTTGATTGTAGTTCTTTTATCCATTGATAGAACACAAAAAAAAAAAAAAGGGTTGAAACCAGCCTCCCATTTTAACCTTCTATACAAATGGTGCATAAGAATTGTATTAAAAAAATCAGAAAATAAAAACGTAGCATCACTACTACATAAGCATAAGCAACGACAGCATCATTGCCAGGCCACAGTCAACATCACTTTATCTATACAAATACTGCAAGATTAAATAACAAGAGTGTTGAAATATCAATTAATCTCTCACTTTATTTTTTGTTTACTTTATTTCTTCCTTCATCCTCTGGAAGAACAAGGCAGAGCCATGCATGGAAGATATATAACCAAGAAACAAATCTAATAAGAACATAGGGTCCCTTTTGCCCTATTGCAACTCCCATTCAATTAATCTTTTGTGTAATGTTCTAAAATATCCTTATTCTTTAGTGATTAAATTAATAATCTATTATTCCTTTAATATTAATAAGATTCACAATTATTAATATTTTAATTTTTTGAATGTTTTATTATTTGTGCTTTTGCAATATTCTATTTTATGAAGAATAATTTATTTTTGACTACTTTTCTCATATAACATATAAAATTTAATTTTTTTTACATAAAAAACACAAAAGAAAAGTATATAAATGTGTTATGAAAAAAAGTTAAATTTTTATTAAAGATTTAAAATTTTTGTTTTTATTTTTTAAAGTTACATAACATCATACATTTAGTTACTTATTTAATAATTATGTACATTTAAAATAGAAGTTTATATTAACATTTAATGATATATTATCATATAATTTAAAATATTATGGCACTATACTAGATGTCAAGATCATTCAATACTTATAAAAAAAAATTATTATTAGATAACTGTATAACTTTTACTTAAACTTTAAAATTTTATTAATAATTATTTCTAATTCAAATTTTATTATGTAAGTATATAATACTTTAGATAGCTTATTTTCATTCATATCAAATTCATAGAATAGTAAAATAGGAAAGTGTACTTTTATCCTCAACAGTATACAAAAATTAATTAGATCTACAAAGTAATTTTCAGATCAAGCGAATAATTTTTTTGTTGGAGATTAAGACAATTGATTTGTAATAAAATTATTTTTTTTATGTTAATAGTTAAATTTTATGTTATCAAAAATAATTTTTTTTCATAAAAGAGAATATAACAAAAGCTCAAATAATAAAATATTTTAAAATTCAAATATTAATAATTGTGAGTTTAATTAATATTGATGGAATAATATATTATTATTTTAATAATAAAAAATTATAATAAAGGATATTTTAGGACAATTATATGAGAGACTAGTTGAGTGAGAGAAGCAATAAATAAAAAAGGAGTAGCACTAGCCATTGCCAAGAACATAACCTAGGACTCACAAAAACCCTTCTCATTTTTCTCACTAGAGGATTTTGCAATGTAGGGAAGAACAAGGCAAACCCATGTCCTCAAATCGTTGTAGGGGTTGTCCCTTCTCGACCATAGGTCAGGAAAAGTAGAGCACAATGTTGAAGAAAGATGATAACTTTTGAGTGTTGAAATAACACTTGTTATGCCAGAAGTTTCTTTTTTGTCTCTGGGCGTGTATAGGGGCGAATAATAATAAGAGAAATTATTATTGGTAAGAATATGAAATTCATAATCTTCTCTTTCACTACTTTGATTGGCCAATTACCCATGATTTTAGCCTCATTGAAATTTTACCTCTCTCCCTCCCATTTTTAATTGGCAAACATTTGAATTCACACAATTCTTGTAGTGTGTGAGTTGTACCATATAGCATTCCTCTAATAATTAAAAGGAAAATTGTAATCAAGCAGTAATTTTATCTAATTATTTAACTACAAATTTAAAAATTAAACTATTTTATAATAAAAATTCATTTATAATATATAATATTTATTCTTTATTATGATTTCTATTTTCTTATTAAATTTTATACTAAAAAATATCAGTATATGTAAAGAGATAGTACTATGTATTTCATGATTTTTTTTAGGTAAGATATTAAGGGATCGAGGATAGGGATAAGAGTTAAACTCACGATATCTCTTAGCTCATTAAAACATATAGGAATCTATCATTAGACTATGGGCTCACTTGTATATTTTGTTTTTTGTTGGAACAATTTTGTGGACTAACATAAATCAATGTGAAATTCAATTATATCCAAATTAATTAGATGTCAAAATAACTAGAGTTTATTATTTATTATTTTAGCCCAAAATTTTGTGATTATTATTGTTATTGGGCTTATTATTGTTATTACTGCTTATTGTGGGTATTATTATGGCTACTTGTATATGAGTTTGCTATAATGAGAAGGCTTGGCCTGTGTTTTACTAATATAAAAAAGGGCCCTTGCTCTTAACCATTGACTGAGTGTCTGTTGTCCTATTGAGGCAGAACAAACACTCTCTAATAGGTGTAGGAGTTTTATCTTTATTAATTTGTATTCTTCTATCTAATATGTATTCTTCCATCTTTTTCTATGGCATGTAAAATATGGATCAAAGTGATGCCTTTTGATTTATCATACTCTCAACCTTTTCAGATAACCCATATATTTAATCTCCTTAGTGTTTCACGTACTATAGTTAGAATTAGACCATTGTAATATAGGAGTTTATTTTTGTTATTTGTATTATTTGTTTATAAAATTCCTACATATTTTACATTTATTAAAATAACAATGGGCTATTAAAAATATTAAAAAAATTAGTTATTTTTAAATATGAAATATAATTTTATATAACAAAAAAAGGAAAAGTTTAAGATGACTAATAATGAAAAATAAAAAAGTATTTGAATAATAATATTTATTTGTTAATCTGGAATTGATAAGACTTACTATTTTTATTATAATTTCATTTTTATTAAGTTTTCTTAGTGTAATTATAGGTTATAGTGAAAAGATAGTTTTATTTTATATGATATAGTATCTAAAACAATGGTAAAAAAAAATATTACACTATGTGAAAAGTTTGTAATCATATATAATTAAGCCTTATATACTTTTAGATATTGTACTACTAAATCTTATTTTATCAAGTGCCAAACAGGCTTGGATATGTAATTAATTGGGAATTAGCCCATTGAGTAAGGAAAAAAATTAAATAACTTATAAATATGAATTAAAAAATTAAAATATTTGGACATAAAACAAAATAAAAAAACCCACAAGATTCTATCCATTTAATCCGATATGAATAAAAAATGTTATTTTAGGGAATTATTAATCATATCAAGTATTAAGTATTATACTTGAGATTAAAAATTTAAAATTTAAAAAATCAAAAAATAAAATCACCAAGTGTGACAATATAAAATTAAATTATTTTTTATGCAACTGATTAGTACGTACAGCTTGCAATGTCATGGCAGCAAGTTTAAAATGGGAGGCATTGCTTTCAATCCCGCGCTGCGTGCATATCACGGTATTTCAACAACTTTTTCATCTCACGTGTCTGATCCTTATTAAATCTGCATTGTAGAGATAACAAATCATATGCATTTGAGAATCCCGTAGATTAGTGAATCTATATTTAATAAGGTTAATAATATATATTTTTATTATGAGTGAGCTAAATATAATTTATTACACTTAGATCGATACAAGAATATCTCGTTTTCATTTGTTTGGTCCAATCCCATGAACAGTGTTGAAAATGTGCTGAGTCGTTGCTTGATGTGTATAAGACTTGCCATGCGGTAATCACGTGATGGTTAAATATCTTTTTGTTTTATTTTACCGATATGTCCACGGTAAAAGTAACTTTGGCAGGGTGTTTGGAAAGGTTTTAAGAGATAGAATTATTTGAATTAAATTTAGAATTGAATTTAATTCTTATATTTGGAATGTGTTAGTAAATAAAAGAATTCAATTCAATTCCTTGATTTGGAATGTATCTAAAAATGAATTGATTTATTTATTTTTACCATTTTACCCTTTATCAATCAAACTTAATATATTACTAACAATTTCAATTATTTATTAGAATACATGATATAATCAAAATCATACAAAAACACACTACAATATAAATCAAAACCAAACCTGTTTATCAGGTCCCAGTAGTAGTAATAACTTTTATTTTAATTCATTCCATTGATTTGTTTCTCATCATCCATATCACCAAAGCACAAAACCAAGAACAACAACAACAACAACAAAAACAATCAACATGGTTCAAGAAATTGATTGACACACAGCAAAAACCATAAACCGAAAAAAAAAAGAGGAGTTGCCGACAGTGAGATCAGTCCAGATCTTTGATTACAATAAACCATAAACCGAAAAAAAAGGAGGAAGGAACAAAGCGCAAGTTCAGAGCTTCAATTTTTGACATACCTCCGGTTGATGATGCGGCAATGGCAGTGCGTTGTCCAAACTGGTGGCCGACGGCGGCAGTGGATGGACGGCGGTAGTGGAGGAGCGGCTTCAAGTTGCAGCAGGGAAGAGGTTTCTTGGTTTGGGGTTGCCTCTTGTTGCTGCTGCGCAAGAAGGAGAAGAAGTCATTATATAGTAAGGAGGGCTAATTTGGTAATTTTAATTTTTCAAAGCAATTCCCTCACCAATTCAGACCTAAATAGGTTTGATTTATTTTTTAGGGAGAGAGCGGAATTGAATTCTAATTCCCTTGCAATTCTCGAATCAAAATTTGTTCCAAAGGGTGGAATTGAATTCCAATTCTTGAAGGAATTCAATTCCACCCCTTTCCAAACACCCTGTGAAGTTTGAATTGCCTTTTATGGCTGTAATTGTGTCTAGAACTGTCAAAGTCCTTGCAGTTGGCGTGTGTGTGTGTCTCTTCTTCTTGAACATAATGTCTTAAAAATAAGGTTTTTGTCTTCTTCTTTTTTTCCATGTTCTGAAACTGTGAAACATGCCTATGTCCTGTTCTGTTCTGCTCTATATATTAACAAAAGTTTTTCTTTTTCTCTGTACTTCTTTTGTTCTACCACTTCTTTAGCACAAAGGAGTTGGCGTCGTGGGTTCAAGAAAAAAGAAATGGAGGGTCAACATGGAAAGGTTGAAACAACAGTGGAGTTCACGTCGACTATAAACAACTTCTCTAAATTGAACTGCGAGAAGCTATACTCCGAGACATTATTCTTCACTGGCTCCCATCCTTGGTACTTACTGCTATGAAATGAAATGAACTCATTCTTTTTGTAGTTACTCTCTTTTAAGTATTAATTAAGCATGCTCTTTTACAAGATTTTAATTTGTGTTTGGCTTTTAGGCGGGTTTATATGTATCCAACAAGGTTAAGTGCAGGCAAATTAAAATGTCATCAATTTGTTTGGATGCTGCGGATACCACTAATTTTCCTGCTGACTGGAGCAGATCTGCAAACATCAAGCTGTCTCTAATTAATCAGGTCAAAAGCCCAAAATTCAAAAACTAAGAGAGATATCTTTTCCCACCCCCCTTAGTTTTAGAAGTACCTGGACCTCTATGTGAATATGATCATATCTAATAATAATAATAATAAAGTGATATTGCAACTAAAAGTGTAAGTTAGAGATGAATCTTAGTTAAAATGTCACTTTATTAATGAATATTGACCATATACAATTATGCACATGATGCTAAAGATGCACACTTAAGAACTTCTGCATCTTTGAGTGAAAAGATGACCATATCTAATAATAATAATAATAATAATAATAATAAAGTGATACTTCAACTAAAAATGCAAGTTAAAGATAAATCTTAGCTAAAATGTCATTTTATTCATGAATATTGACTATATGCAATTACGCACATGGTGTTAAAGGTGCACACTTAAGAATTTCTGCATATTTGGGGGAAAAGTCCTATGTTCGACTCCTATCTCCCCCTCTTTTATCCCTGCGTACAAGAATTCCTAACATTAATATCTTTATTTAAAAAAAATATTCTGCTAATTTTTTACATTCTTATTATATAAATTTAATATTGTTAATAACATTAAATGCATGATCAATAACTAATAGTGTAGTCTATCCAAATTATGTTTTTAGTTTCATATTTATGGTCTGACATCCAATAGGAATGTTAGGACACTAGGAATGTAAGAGATATTATGAGTACAAGTCTAACACATCATATCAAGATATTTTGATAATAAAATTGGGTTCTATCAATTTAATTTAACACATACTCACTTATTTATGGGTCCCATTTATTTTCTTGTGAGTGTGTCTAAGAATAAATTCTTAGGCTTGTGTCTATACAAATAATTTTTAATGTAAGAAACTGACATTGACATGGTAAGTTCATGCAATTGTCCATGATGCCGTTATTACTAGAAAATTAAACGTTTTTTTTGTCAAACCAATTATTTGTTTTCCCCTATTTATTGTCCATCTTGTTTAAATCATGAATGGAACTTGCACGTCTTTGCAGTTTCTATTTTTCTTCATATACATCAAGGTGTTGCTTTGGTTGAGTTTTACATTTTAGGTGTACCAATCATGTTGTGAAGGACGTTGGATAACGTTACATTGGACCCTAGAAATATCCTTCTCTAGTGGTGCTTTTTTGTTCTGTTTCTATATCATCTGCAAAACTATAATTGTGATGCGACCGAGTGTGAATCTATAGCCCCGTATCCATCCGGTAAAATATGTAATTTAATTTTTCATCAGAAGCACTTGACTTTGAGTTTTCATACGTGATTTTGCCATCGATTCTGTGCAGCAAGGCCTTTTTATCACGTTGGCTTCTCGTTCTTTCATCCTGTTGTATTTCGTGACCCGAGCAAGGGGTTTCTTGTGAACGACATATGCATAATTGTTGCCAAGGTTTCTGTCGAGAATTCAGGACATGAAGAAAGTATTGGTAATCACTCACCTAAGCAAATGCCCTCATCCTTAGATGGTGAGTTAATGGACTTCAAGGGTCTAGGCAAAATAGAAAGAGACTTTGTTCAACTATTGGAGCAAGTGTGTTCAAAGCATCCTACTCTTATTGAAAGCCAGAGAAAGAGAAACAGGAGCCAAAGGTTCATTGCATGGTCATTCACAGCTCTAGGAAGAGTGCTGCATTTTCTTAAGACTAAGAAGGTGAAGGACAATGAATGATGATGCATGCAAGCAGCTTCAAAATTTATGGGAAGAACTTGAGACTTTTGGATTTGATGATTTGGCTTGGCTAGAGCCCCATGTTCAATCTGCTTTTGGTATGAAAAACTATAATGGGGAGAGTTTTGCAAGTGAAAAGGCTGAAGGGGGGAATGTGGTTGTTCTAGATGGAGAGATTGAGAGCCTGAAAACAAAGATGGCTGCTGCAGAGGAAAATCTTGAAACAGCAAGAAGGGAATTGGTGAAAGTGCAAGAAGGCTTTGTCTGGAGAGAATTGGATGATGATGATGAGTTGGGATGTGGAATAACCTTAGGTGATGCATAGACCTTTTTCATTACTTTACTAGAAGATTATACTTGGTTCTAATTGATTGAGGAGGGAAGGGAAGACTACTTCCAAAGTCTTAATTTTTGGACAAGCATTTTAACGGGTTGGATGATTTGGTAATAATAAAAAATAAAAAACTTCATGTCTATGTGTACCTTTCATAATTTTTTATGCGAATGTTTTCTTATATCAAATATCTTAAAAGGTATGAATTTTAGCTCTATTTTACTGTTATAAATTTATTTATTTTCTTTACATTTGGATAAGACTCAAAACATTCAAATAAGGGTGGAATGTAGAGTTATATCAAGAAAATACAAAAAAATATACAAAGTCATGTGGAAAAACAAAACAACAACAAAAACAAAGTGCATACAAAAGCAACATACAGTACGAAACTGAAAGGAAGGAAACAGCACCACGTTAAGAACTAAATAAACAATTTTGTTGTCATCCTCCTTGCTTTTTTGTATTGAGTACACTCTGTCTCATCCTCCTTTTATATATTATAAATTCATGTATTTTAATCTTAGATTAGGATACGACATTTATCTTGTATTAATCTCTCAAGTAAATTAAAGAAGCAATAATTGTTGTTATTCCATCTCATTCCCAAGTACATACTTGGGCGTTAAATTAAACTAATTTTATCTTAATCGATTCCACGTCGTTTACAATCTAAAATTGAGCATGACATTGTAGCTTGGAATTTGAATTGATGCTCCGATTTCAATTTTCAAGAAGTAACATATCAAATTGAAATTATAAATTCCCAATATCTAATTCTATGGAATTGAAAAGAAAAAACTAAAATTGACTTCTTCTTCTTTTTTCTAATCTATATCCTTTGAATTACCAATTTTCAAACTTATCAAATGTCTTTTTCCCCATCAAAATCCATATAACTCGTTCTACTTTTCAATTATTTTCCAATCCTTTAATACACTCAAATACAAAATTTAATATTCTATTTTTAAAAACAATTAAACCAATTAGAAATCTCTATTGGGTCAGGCCGGATTAGTTAGGTTTCTTTAAGTATTGTCAACATAAAATTTAATCCAACTCCCTTCACAGCTTTAGGAAGAGTGCTTCAAGATTTGTGGGAGGAACTTGAGGCTATTTTAGATTTCATGATTTGGCTTGGTTGGAGGCTCATGCTCAATCTGCCTTAGGTATGAAAAGCTAGGAGGATTCTATAGTGGTCCATGTTGGGTTTTGCCATATGGAGAGAGCAAAGCAGGTAAAAAGTTGAAGGGTAAGAATGTGGTTATCTAGAGGGAGAGATTAAGAGTTTGAAAGCAAAGTTGGTTGCTACAGAGTCAGATCTTGAAATAGCGAGAAGGGAATTGGTGAAAGCATCGATGCTTTGTAAAATGGGCAAATTATAAGGTGGATTTCATATATTTAAGTTTATCATGAACTTTTATTATTAGCCATTAGATTAATATTATTTGTGTTGAAAAATTTGATTTAATAACCAATAAATAGAGGGTTCACGATGAACCCAAACATATCAGACCTACCATAAAACCCACCTATAAAGAGAGATTTGGAAGATGAACTAGGACTGTGGAATATCTTAAGAAGTTAAGACGTTGTATATGTAGACTTTTGCCATTATATATGTAGGGTCAGTGAGGAATATTCACTTAATGAAAGTAGGTTTCTTACATCTCTGGTAACTTTTGACCAAACTATATAGTTTGGGTTTAAATATATAGTTGACTTAGGTTTTAAGATTTTGCTGACTCACTGCTCTTGCATCTCTAAATTAACTTTAAAATGTCATAAATTTCCTCTAATATTTTGAATAAAAAAAGGGGATTATCCATCTATAAAGTAAATAAATTATATAGATGTATGGTTAAAAGGCTATATACTAATTACAAAGTTTTATAATATTTGATTATGAATTAAGCAAAACATGTTTCCTTGAAAGACTAAGCCTAGCTTCTCCGTTAAAAAGGAATGTCTAATCTTACTAGCCTGTACCCTGTATAATGAGCAGATCATGCTAAATATAACCTTATGCTTGTAATGCAATCACTAAACAAAACTGTATCATTTGTGAGAATAAATCCTTAATTCTCTTGTCATGTGAAAAGATATATAAATATAAATACTTTTATAATAAGAAGGAACTTACTAGAGAAGCTTCTCAAAATGTATCCATTTCACATAGCTTCGTCACATGAAAACTACTCACAGAGATTAACTTTCCTGATTCGCCTACTAGAGCAGTTTTTTTTTAATAAATTGTATATTTCTTAATTAAGAGTTTATAACATGGCAGCTTAATAGTCTATCAATCATTACTTTGATTAAAACCTCAAATTCGTCTTTTAGATGGATAAATTAGTTCTTTAGAATATAATTTTTTCTTATGATTCCACACCTTATTAATAGACAACATATTAATTCTTTCATTTTATTTAATATTAATCCTTTTATTAACTCTTCATTCTAACATGTAAAAAATGTTTTTTCTTTCATTTTATTTAATATTAATCCTTTTATTTCTTATTCAATTTGAACCATTTGTATCTACTCATAACAGGGGAGAGTGTCTCGACAATTCTGGTTCGAATAACACAACTCTTTACATCTCTACTCGGGGAGACCCAGAAGACTTGTCATATGCTATTCACGTGATGGTTAAAATATCTTTTTGCTTGTTTTACCGATATGTCCACAATAAAAGTAAGCTAGAAAATAAATTTTGTGGCTATAATTGTGTCTAAAACTGTCAAACGCAATTTTGCAGCGAATGAAACAAGTTTATAGGTCCTTGTTCTGAAATCGTGTTCTGTCCTGCTCTACATTTGAAAGGAAATAGTGCTTTTTACTTCTCTATTTTTGTCCTGTACTACTAACACAAAGGAGCTGGTAGCACGGGGCATGAAATGGAGGATCAACATGGAAGAATTTAAACAGTGAAATTCACATGTACCATAAACAACTTCTGACTTCTCTAAACTGAACTGCGAGAAGCTGTTCTCTGACACCATCTTCACTGGCTGCCGTCCATGGTACTTGCAATTAAATGAACTCATCAATTTGTAGTTACTGTCTATTAATTAATTAATTAAGCATGCTCTTTGACAAGATTTTAATATCTGTTTTTAATCTGCTTTGGATTGGCTATTAGGAGGATTTTTATATATACCAAGTACTTCAAGGCAGGCTCTGTATCATCAATTTATTTGGATGCTGGGGATACAGCTAATTTTCCTTTTAGCTGGAGCAGATATACAAACTTCAAATTATATCTAATTAATCAGGTGCAAGGCAAAGTCAAAAACTAAGAGAGGTATGTCTTCACACTCCTAATCCTTACTAATTTTTGAGGTTCTGTTGAATGCAAGATTGGATAATGATGTAATTTTTTTTAATGATATATCCAAATTATATTCTTTTTGCATTCTGACAATGTATTTTTATTTTATTTTTTCAATTGTTTGGCCCATCTCATTTATAAACTGTTAATGGAACTTGCATGTCTTAGCAATGAGAAATATTTGCAGCCCAATAATAGAATGTCATTTTAGTTAAGATTCATTTTAATTATCATGGTGAAATGTAATTAAGATCGGATAATAATGGTGAAATGTAATTCTATTATTAAATATGAAACATGTTTTGCCCGTCCTCCAAGATCTTGCAAGTATTTTTCCTTAGTCATTTCTGTTTTTTAATATTTGCTTTGGTGAGTTTTACATTTTAGGAAAACGAATCATGTCATGAAGGGTGTTGGACTCCAAAAATATCCTTCTCCAGTAGTGCTTTTAGGGTGGATTTGGTGATCCTCTCTTCTGAGGAGTGTTAGGAGTGCTCTGGCGGAAAAGTATAAATGAATTTTTTCTTTTTATTAAACCAAAAAGCTAGCTGTTTACATTATGACTTTTTCAATGTAGTCTTTTGAGAGTAGTTTTTTGAAAGTCACGATAATATCAAACGCAGACTTTTTCATGTATCATCTGCAAAACTATAATTGCAAAGTAACTGAGTGTGAATTTGTAACCCCGTATACATTTGATAATTATATAAGAGTTAATACTCATTTTAGTCCTTGACTTTTCACTCATGAGTCATTTTAGTCCCTGACTTTTAAAACGAGTCAAATAAGTCCCCAACATTACAAAATGTGAGTCAAATTAGTCCCTTATTCCACTTTTATTTAATATTTTATCAATTAGATGATGATATGTAATATTAAGTTATATATTATCATACTATGTATCATCTAAAGTAGAATAAAGTTTAAAATAATTTATTTTGGTATCTAAAATTGTACAAAATGAGTCAATTTAAAATGTATAATGAATATTTAAATGACTTCTTTTGTATAATTTTAAACATTAAAATAAGTCATTTTAAAATATATTATACTTTAGATGACATATGGTATATCAAGGTATCACTTAATGTTATTAATCATCATTTAATTGATAGAAAATTAACTACAATTGGGTTAAAGGACTAAAATGACTCACATTTTGTAATGTTAGGGACTAATTTGACTCATTTTAAAAATCAGGAATTAAAATGACTCAATAATAAAAAGTGAGGGACTAAAATGAACATTAACTCATTATATAATTTCATTATTCAGCAGTAGCATTTGACTTTTGATACGTGATTGCCAGAGACTATATCGATTCTATGAAACGAGGCCTTTTTATGTCGTTGGCTTCCCAGTCACTCATTCAGTTAAACTTCGTGACTCTAGTAATGGGTTTCTTGTGAATGACACATGCATAATTGTTGCCGAGGTTTCTGTCGAGAATTCAGGACATGAGGATACTATTGGTAATCACTCACCTAAGCAAATGCTCACATCCTCAAATGGTGAGTTAATTGATTTCAAGGGTCTCGGCAAAATAGAAAAAGACTTTGTTCAGCTATTGGAACAAGTGTGTTCAAAGCATCCTACTCTTATTGAAAGCCTGAGAAAGAGAAATTGGAGTCAAAGGTTCATTGAATGGTCATTCACAGCTTTAGCAAGAGTGCTGCATTTTCTCAGGACCAAAAAATTGAAGGACATGGATGAGGATGGATGTAAGGAGCTTCAAAATTTGTGGGAGGAACTTGAGACTGTTAGATTTGATGATTTGGCTTGGTTGGACCCTCATGTTCAATCCGCCTTAGGTATGAAAGGCTATATGGAGAGAGCAGAGAAGGTGAAAAAGGTGAAGGGTAATGGGGTTGATCTAGAAGGATAGATTAAGAGCTTGAAACCAAAGTTGACTGGTGCAGAGGGAAATCTTGAAATAGCAACAGGGGAATCGTTGAAAGCGCAAGAAGGTTTTGTAAAGAGAGATTTGGATAATGAATTAGGACAACGGAGTATCTTAATACGTTGTATATACTTTTGTTATTATGTAGGTTCTGTGAGGGATATTGACTTAATGGTAGCAGGTTTATCATGTCTCTTGTAACTTTGACCAAACTCTGATTTTGGGAACAAAAGCTAAATCACACACATAGTTGACTCATGTTTTTAGATTTTGTTGACTTGCTCTATTGCATCTCTAAATTAACTTTTGAATGTGACAATTTTTCTTCTTCTATTTTGAATAAAAAAGGCATTATCTATAAACGAAACAAACGATATAAACGTATGGCTAAAATGCTGTATACTAAGTATTATAATCTCTGATTATGAAATCAAGCAAAATATGTTTTCTTAACATTTGTGAGAATAAATTTGTTAGTAAGAACTTACTATAGGGGCTTCTCAAAATGTATCCGTTTCATAAAGCTTTGTCCTATAAAAGGCTACCAACAAAGATTAATTTCTCTGATTCGCCTAATAAAGCAATATTTTTATTTTCAGGACATTGTATGTATTCTTAATCAAGAGTTTGGCATGGAAATTTAAAAGTCTGTCAATTACTGTTTCAACTTTAAATTTGTCTCTTACTAATATTGCGAAAGGAAAAGATTAGTTCTTAAGAAAAGTCTCCGTACCTTTTACAAAAGACGATATATCAATCATTGTTAACTCTTCAATCCAACACTTAATAAAAAATGTTCTTTTTTATATATAAATGTGAGAATGAAGCTTATATATCTAACTTATAATAAAAATAGTATTTTAGTTAATTTATATATTAAGTCTTGTCAAAATATTATAATCTTATTACTAATAATTATATGTATTTTATATGTTGTTTTAATTAACAAAACAGTAACCGCGGCAAAGTCCAATGTCATTAATTTTAGTAAATCACGTAGGACTTCTAGTGATAATTTTGTAAACAAAGGGAGTAATTACAGACCTTTTATTTTACTACAATTAAGAAATTACAAATTTTGTGGGTTTCTTTTTCCCCGAAAGGTATAAGAACCTTTATTGGCTGCTTAAGTACATACAAGCTCATGTGAAAATGGAAAAAAAAGAGAGTGTAAGTACATATGGCTCTACCTTGACGATTCATGTCACTGAGTTTATCCCAACTCCCAAGCATAGAAAGATGGATAATTCGCTCTCATTGGCCATTGTTTTCTTTCTTCCTTAGCATAACGCTCTTTCTTTCTTCCCCCTTTTTCTCATACACTCACACTAGTGCACTACTTTCACCAAAAAGGAGTTGGCGTGGGCGGGTTCAAGAAATGGAGGATCAAGAAGGAAGGGTTGAAACAATAGTGAAGTTCACATGGACCATTAAGGGTCATTTTAACATGATCCATACATGTTTTGGACCATTACATGGTTCAACATTTATAGCCATTAGATATTGTTTCTATGGTGTAGATTTAAAACTGTAAAATAAATAATAAATTTTAATATCAAAATAACAAATTTTAAATTTACAAAAACAACCTCCCTGCAATCTCGCCTCCCTTCTCGACCCTCTTGCCATTACAACACCACTAACTTTCATTACCTGCTACCATAAACATTTTTTTTTCTCCATTAGATGATTTCTTTTCACTTTTTCAGCCTCCATCACCGCCACCATCATCTACCTCTTGCTAACATCACTGTTCTACCACAATCTGGCTTCTTTTCTAAAACTTTGGAAAGGTAGATGAGAAATGCACAATCTAAAAAGAAAAAAAAAATTCTCATAAAAATATTTTATTTGATGTATTATATAAATCGTGAAATCACATCATAAAGGTCATTCCACTAGATCTAAACATTATAGGAAGTATATGTAGCAAAATAGCAACTGAATCATGAATATCACTATTTTTTTCCTTTTTTTTTGGGTCAGCCTCCATATTGCAAAACGTGTTCTATTTGCTTTTAGAATTTTTTTTCTCTCAGAACTTGAAATGGATTGTGTTAACAAAGACTAAAATTGATATCCCAATATCCTTTAGATCCAGACTAAGTTGTTGCGTTTGTTCACCGTTCAACAAAAGTGCAGTGGCTGTAGCTCCAACTGGATGTGGCACTCTAGTGTTGATGGTAGATGTAAGTGTAGTGTGACTCTATCCCTCATTTGGTTAATGAGAGGGAGAGACAAAAGTTGGAAGGGAAAAGAGAGAAGCGTTAGTGGCTTGAATAGAGAATTGAAAGATAACATAGGGCCAATTTAGTAATTTAATAGTTAAAATTTAAGGATCATGTAATGGTGCAGAACACATGCAGGACTACTGTAACATGACCCGACCATTAAAAACTTCTCCAAGTTGAAATGCGAGTTCCTTTACTCGGAGACATTCTTCACTGGCAGCCATCCATGGTACTTGTAACAAACAAACTCATATATATGTTTGCATTACTATCTAATAATAAGCATATTGTTGCATGCTTTTTTACACGATTCATTTGTGTTTTTAATTAATGTGCTTTGGATAATTTCTACCAGACGGATTCTCATACGTCCAAAAGCCACTAACGGCGGAGAGGGCTTGTCAATTTATTTGGCTATGGGAATACTGCCAATTTTCCTATTGGCTGGAGTATATCTGCAAACTTCAAGTACTTTCTAGTTAATCAGGTCGACGGCACAATAGCAATAACATGTGGTACTTGTTTTCAGACAAGCTGCTGCTGCTGCTACTACTACTATGTATTCCAATGCTTCAATTTTCTCTCCTTTCTTTTTTGTGAAAATTATTATTTGTATTCATGGTACGTGTGAGATATACTGTACAGACTCACACCTCATCTACCATTGAATGGAGCATGAACTCTATTTAAATGAGATACATCGCTCATCCAATAGTAGATGAGGAATGAGTTGATGCGGTGTCCCACACATAATGAGTATAAATAACACACGATTTTTTTTTATTTGTAGATTTTTTTTAATAGTTTTTCACCAAGTTTACCAATTTCATTTGGTTTCTTAATGAGACTTATATTTCTTAGCATTCTCATGTATGCTGAGGCGTTGCTTTTGGTTGAGTTTTGAAAAATTTTCGGATGATGAATCATTGCTACGAAGGAAACCGGACACAAGAAATATCCCATATGTGTATCATGTACTAATGTACTAATGTATCATTTGCAAAGACTACCGTGTCCATGGTTTTAAATTGTTGTTGCGTTGCAATGTGAAAAATTGCAACACATCCGCAAATTGCAGCAATCATAGGGTTGCAGAGCGGTCGCAATTGCGTTTGCAAACCATAGTTTTAAATCATAGCCACGATAGTTTTAAATCATAGCCATGACTGAGTGTGATGTTTGTAATTCTATGATTCTATCATTTGAAAATCACATAATTTCATTGTAGTGTATGATTTTGCCAGGGAGTAAGAATCAGTCCATTCGTGCGGTTTCAAATCGTTCATTAGTTCACTTAAATTTTGTGACCCTGCCAATGGGTTTCTTGTAAACGACACTTGCAAAATTGTTGCTGAGGTTTCTGTGAGAATTCAGGACATGGCGATCATCATCCTACAACCACTTCATCTGGTGAGTTAATGGATTTTAAAGGTATATGCAAAATAGAAAAGGACTTTGCTCGACTGTTGGAGGAAGTATGTTCAAAGCATCCAACTCTTATTGAATGCCAGTGGAAGAGAAATAGGAGTCATAGATTTACTGAATGATGATGCATGCAAGGAACTTCAAGCATTATGGGAGGAACTTGAGACATTTAAATTTGATGATTTGGCTTGGCTGCAGCCCCATGTTCCATCTACCTTGGGAATAAAAAAACCATAAGGAGAGAGCAGAGCAAGTGAAAAAGCTGGAGGGTAATGTGGTTGATCGAAAGAGAGAGATTAAGAGAGTAAGAGACCGAAAGAAAAATATAGCTGATGCAGAGGCAGATACTGAAATAGCAAAAAGGGATTTGGTGAAAGCGGAAGAAGGCTTTGTAAAGAGAGATTTGGAAGATGAACTAGGTTATGGAGTATCTTAAGATGTTGTAAGACTTCTGCTATAATTTACTAGATTGTACTAGGTTCTAGTTGTTAACTGCGGAAGGGGAACACTCTTCTAATCTTTCTTTTTTTTTCCTTCTTTAATGGGTTATTTCTAAAGTTCTTAATCTGGTTGACTTACGTGAGCTATGTTTAATATGTTTGGTTTAGTATCCAGCCATGCATGGTTTTGAGTTTTATTGATAGCCTTCTTATTGCAAGCATGTCAAAACTAGAATGATGTTTGATTCACAACTTGTTATACATCAATGTTATAACAACACTCATAATGTTATTGTTTTGTCTTATAGTGTATTAATATTTACTATTGTTAAAAGATAAAATAATATTGTGATTGCTGTTGTAATATTTTTGTATAACTTTGTTATACATGTAATACTACTGAAACTTTAATTAAGGTGAAATACTTTTCTCATAATTTTGCAATTTGTACGTTTTCATTTAGTGTTTGTAAACTTGTTCTTGACTCATTACAAGGTAATTGGGTTTTACTAACACTCGAAAAATGTTATTAATTCATATATTAATTTTAGCAGCATAAACTATATGTTACACTTGAAAAAAGTGTTAATAAGGAATTTTAAATTTTTAAATATTTTTTGTAACACTTTTTAAATATTATTAAAAACTTTAAAAACACTTTTTAATAATAAATGTTACCAAAAATTTGAATATCGTGTAGGGACTATTTAGATTTTGTCAAAAATTATTTCGTTAGTAAAAAATGTTGGAGTAAAGGTATTTCACGTTTTGGTACTTTTATTTCCAAATATGATTCACATAATTGATGTTCTTAAAACAGTATTGTAAGAGAAGAAAATCTTTTTACTTTGAACCAAACATACATATATTTTATTGAAACTATGTTTGCATAGTCTATGTAGTTTATATTTCACAAACGCTGATGTCTACACCTTATAAGTATGTTCGGCAGTGGGGGCTGTTTAAGTTACAAGCTACAACGCATCAATACGAACGGTATTAGCCAAAAAAGGATTTCACATGCAATTTAAGACAAATAAATAGTTCTAGACTTCTAGTGAAAAAAATCACTCAGGTCTTAATTGATATTCGATATACACACAGCAGAATTCACTGGTTGTTAAGGACTATTTACAGTGAATTTTCCACTGAGTGAGTCTATGGTCCATAACCCATTTTAGCATCCAAATCCCTCTTCTGCTTTCACCAATTGCATTCTTCCTATTTCAAGATCAACCTCTGCAGCAGCCAGCTTTGCTTTCAGCCTCTTCATTTCAATCTCTAGAGCAGCCACATTCTCCTTCATGCTTTTCACATGCACAGCTCTCTCCATATAAATTTTATGCCTAATGCAGATTGAACATGGGGCTTGAGCCAAGTCAAATCGAATCTAAATATCTCCAGTTCCTCCCACAAGATTTGGAGATGGCTACATGCATCATCATTCATGTCTTTCACATTCTTAGTCTTAAGGAAATGAAGCACTTGACCCAAAGCAGTGAACGCCCATTCAGTGAACCTACGACTTCTCTTCTGTTGGCATTCGATAAGCGATGGATGCCATGAACATACTTCCTCTAGCAATGGAACAAAAGCTTTTTCTTTTTTCCCTAAATCCCTGAAATCCATGAGCTCACCAATTGGGTCAGAGGAAATTTCCATAGGTAAAGGATTATCAGTGCGTTCACTAGGCTTAGAAGGAACTTGTGCAGAAACTCGTGAAACAGCTTGATCAACCTTACTCTCAAGTTCAGAGTTGATGACAGAGATCTTGGTTTCAATTATACAAGAATCATTCACAATAACCCGTTGTTAGGATCATAAAACTCATCTAAAGGTACAAAAGATGCGAAGCCCCAGTCATCCTCTGTGGCATTGAACGTGTGATGAGTTTCTGGCAAATTCATATATAGCAAGAGTAAATTGCTTTGGATGAAAAATGAAACGGCAATGTTATCAAATGGATAAAGAATTACAAATATACTTTCAGTCAACGTGTTTTACAACCCAAGCCATGAGAGTTCATGCCAAAAGAATACCATATTAAGTGGAAAAAGTTCCTCATGAATTAAGTATCATATTAAGCCTCCAAGAAGAACATAACACCATGTTAGTGTTGTAGATTACATGGAACGAATAGTACGATTGGAGGGTTCTAAGTTTTAGTGGAAGCTTTACTCAAACAATTAGAATCTAGTAATGTTATCATGTTAATATATCTAGCTCTAAGCCAAATGATTTTGATCAGCATATTTCTAACAAACCTTTTCAAAAGATAATGAATATAATCAGAATCACCAGAAGAAAATGCATAGTCATAGGTATGTGCCACATATGCTCATTGCTACATTATCAATGACGATAAATTTGAAAAAGTAGAAATGAAAGCTCAAGATAAGTAGTGAAAAGAAGAGGGGAGTTTGAAATTGAATTTCTGTTTTACGTGTTATAAAAGCACAACAAATGGTTTCATAAAAGAAAATTTTGACCTGATTTTCCTTACTGAAAAGCATTTCTAACTGATAAATTTTGAATCTGATATTGTCAAAACTATTAATGTCCATTATGTACTTAATAAAAAATGGATAAAGTCTTCGTTTGCATCTTCCGTATAAGCGAAGGAGAGTCATACATGTGCCCTAGTATTTGATGCACGGAAAAAAAAAAAGTGCTATCATATATATTTGAAGCATTTACAATTTTCACATCACAAACTATTAAAAGATTAGCAAAGTAAATGGTTCTTTAAACTACCCACACCAATATCAGCAGGAAAGAGGTTATCCACAAAATTAGGGACTAGAAAAAGGATCATAAATGCCATCAGAAGTTAACTTGCATAGATGGTTCATCTGCCAAAAAAAATGTAAACCCAACCAAGGCAAAGCCTTCACATCGAAATTGCAAAGAAACACACGTTTCAATCATGATCAACAGACTATATAAAGCCAATTGACAAGGAAAACAAATAAGGGCAGGGGAGAAGGAAATATGGAAGATACCTTCTGTTATTGTTTTTTTACCATCGACCTGATTAATTAGAACCAACTTGAATGCAGTAAATCTGCTCCATCCATAAGGTAAATTATCAGAATCCCCAACATCCAAATAAACTGACAAGAAATCCGCATTCTTGTTCCCTTTCGGAAACATAAGAATTTGCCTACAACCAAAATCCAAAACATGTTAAAAGAACATACACTAGCGAAAATCATGTCAATAATCACCTAACACATACATATATAGTGAATTACAACAAATTCAAGTACCATGGATGGCCACCGATGAAGAATTTCTCAGAGTAAATCTTCCTGCTTTTCAATTGAGACAAGTCCTTAACGGTCCATGTGAACTTCTCAGACCTCTCATCCCTAGCTTTTTGATCCTCCATTCCACAACACGACTGAAAAAAATGAGGGAACAAAAAAAAAATCGACTGAATTTGATATACTGGAACAACAACTAAGTCTTATGCCATTAAATGATATATGAATTAAACGACATCATAGTACACAGAATGAAAATTGACAAACACTAAATAAAGATGAGGATTCTGGGCATGAAAATTCATAGGGAGCTTGAACACTGAATGAAGAAACATGAAAAGTGATAGAAAGCAAAATAATTCATACAAAATGAAGTGCTGTCATCATCAGAATACTTAATAAATGAGGGTGCATTCTCCGGTACCTAAGTATAATGGCACCTAAGTGCGAATCTCGTCGGAGATGATACCAGAAACAAAGATCGGAAAAACCAATAGCGGAACAAAGATCTGAAAATGAAAAATGAAGCAGGTCTGAAAATCTTCAGGGATTTAGGAATTGGTGGAATAAGAGGTTTTGGGAGAACAGAACAGTAATTGATGAAGAAAAAATGAGAGAACGTGTGATGAATTTATGAAAAAGAAAGTGTTTGGATAAAAAGAAAGTGTAAGGAAAAGGCAAGAAAAGGAAAGAAAGGGTTGAGTTCAATCGAAACTCAAAAGCGAAACAGCTTAGAATATTTCATGATGAAGTATCTCTGATATATATATATATTTTGGATAAACAGTGTCTCTGATATTGTGATGAATTTAGGAACGATACATGGCCATTTTTTATATATCCACCAGCTACATTCATCGAGAAAAAAAAAATATTGATGTATTGCATATTGAGGGCAAACTTGGAAGGAAGAAAAGCAAAGCAAACAAAAAGAAAAAACATAACGTACCTTCTCTCTTTCTCTGACTTTGTTTTTCTCTTTCTCATTTTCATTTTTTTTCTTTATACTCCTTCATTATTTACAACAAGAAAAAGAAAAAAAAAAAGAGAATCAAGATGAAACCCAAAGCATACAAAAGGAAAACAAAGAAGATACTTTCATTCTCTCTCTCTCTTTTTTCATTTTTTCTTTCTCTGATTTTTCATCTTTACGGGAAGAAGAAGAACGAAGATCTCGCATAAAACCCAAAACACACAAAAAGAAGAAAAAAAGAAACTTTAATTCGCTCTTTTTCATATTTCTCTCTCTAGTTTTTCATAATTTTTTTTCCAGTTTTTTTAACAATAAAAAGAACTGAGAATAATTTTGTTAGAAGTTGAGATTTGCTATTATTGTTGGAAACTAGAGTTAAAAATTGTAAATGTGTGTTACGAAAAGTTGTAAACCTATATATAAAATGTTCTAAACTATTGTACAAAAAGTTGTAAACCAGTAGCAAAATGTTGTAAACCAATTGAAGACACATGCTGAAAACTAGAGTTAAAATATTGTAAATGTGTGTTACAAAATGTTGCAAACCAGTAGATAAAATGTTGTAAACCATTGCACAAAAAGTTGTAAACCAGTAGCAAAATGTTGTAAACCAATTGAGGACACATCTTTGGCGGAGTTAAAATATTTTAAATGTGTGTTACGAAATGTTGTAAACCAGTATGTAAAATGTTGTAAACCTTTTGTAACATTTCGTAACACACATTTACAATATTTTAACTCCAGTTTTCAGCATGTGTTCTCAATTGGTTTATAACATTTTGCTACTGGTTTACAACTTTTTGTGCATTGGTTTACAACATTTTATATACTGGTTTATAACATTTCGTAACACACATTTATAATATTTTAACTCCAGTTTTTAGCATATGTCCTTAATTGGTTTACAATATTTTACTACTGGTTTACAACTTTTTGTGCAATAGTTTACAATATTTTTCATACTTGTTTACAACATTTCGTAACACATATTTACAATATTTTAACTCCAGTTTTCAGTATGTGTCATCAATTGGTTCACAACTTTTTGTGCAATGATTTACAACATTTTACATACTAGTTTACTACATTTCGTAACACACATTTACAATATTTTAACTCCAGTTTTCAGCATGTGTCCTCAATTGATTTACAACATTTTGCTACTAGTTTACAACTTTTTGTGCAATGGTTTACAATATTTTACATACAGTTTTACAACTTTTCATAACACATATTTATAATTTTTTAACTCTAGTTTCTAACAATAACAGCAAATCTCAGCTTTTAACAAAATCATTCTCATTTCTTTTTATTGTAAAAAAAACTGGAAAAAAATCATGACGAACTAGAGAGAAAAATATGAAAAAAAGAGAGAGAGAATTAAAGTTTCTTTTTTTTCTTCCTTTTATGTGCTTTGGGTTTTATACGAGATCTTCGTTCTTCTTCTTCTTCCCCTAAAGATGAAAAATTAGAGAAAGAAAAAATGAAAAAAAGAGAGAGAATGAAAGTATCTTCTTTGTTTTCCTTTTGTGTGCTTTTGATTTCATCTTGATTCTCCTTCTTTTTTTTTCTTCTTCTTGCTGTAAAGAATGAAAGAGTATAGAGAGAAAAATGAAAATGAAAAAGAGGAAGAACAAAGTCAGAGAAAGAGAGAAGGTACATTGTGTTTTTTTTCCTTTTGTTTGCTTTACTTTTCTTCCTTCCAAGTTTGTCCTCCGTATGCAATACATCAATTTTGTCTTTTTCCTTAGTGGATGTAGCTGGTGGACATATAAAGATGGCCATGTATCATTCCTCTTTCATAACGGAGCAAGAAGAGATAATAATAATTGAGAGAAGATTAAAAATAAAGATTTTACTCAAAAAGCGAAATAATACACGGAAAGGCTTTTTGACACAAATAAAACAAAAAATATATATTATTTATGCAAATAAACAAAAAAAAATTTTAACAGAAATGGGCAAAAAATATGCACGCGAATACGCATGGGGTCCATGCATATCTTATTTGAGCATGAATACGCATAGGGTCTTTGCGTATTCATGTTAAATTTGAATACGCAAGGGCCCCTTGCATATTCATGTGCAAACCGGTTTTGCACGAGTCTCTTGCGTAATCTGTCTATATTGGGTACGTAAAGGTTTAACATTATTTACTTTTCCCTTAAACAAATTAAACTAAACATATTTCCTTAAACTAAACCAACTTAAAATTAACTAAACTAATTCAAATAACTAAACATTAAATTAACTAAAATAATTCAAGTAACTAAATCAACTAATTTAAAATTAACAAATTAAACCAAACATATTCCCCTAAACTAAATTAACTTAAAATTAACTAAACTAATTCAAGTAACCAAACATTAAATTAACTAAATTAATTCAAGTAACTAAATTAACTAACTTAAAATTAATAGATTAAACTAAACAAATTTCCCTAAACTGAACTAACTTAAAATTAACTAAACTAATTCAAATAAATAAACATTAAATTAACTAAATAAATTCAAGTAATTAAATTAAATAGCTTAGAATTAACAAATTACTAAATTAACAAATTAAACTAAATACATTCCCCTAAACTAAACTAACTTAAAATTATCTTTAACTAATTCAAGTAACTAAACATTAAATTAACTAAATTAACTAACTTAAAATTAACTAAACGTATTTCCTTAAACAAAACTAAACTCAACTAGCTTCAAATAAAATAAAAAAAAAGGGAAACAATAAAAGTATACTAACAAAGAGATAAAATATATGGCTATAAAGCTTAACAGAGATATAGATATCATCTAGGCGGTAAAGATTATTTCCCATGATGAACAAAATTTCTTTGAAAATGAAAGTGAAAAGAAATGGAGGAAATGATTGAGTCCATACGTATTCACACTATAAGCGAACATGAATACGCATGGGCCCCCGCATATTACAAATGAACATGAATACGCATGGGTCCTTGCATATTCATTTTAAACATGAATACGCAAGGGTCCCATGCATGTTCATGCTTATTTGCGATACGTCAGGACCTCATGCATATTCATATACATTAAAAATTGTTTATATCCGTAATTAATGTTTTTTCCATTTACTTACATAATTAATTATTTTTTATTTTAAATAGATAAAAAATCCACACGGAAATGTTCCTTTATATAGACTAATAAATTATTATTTAACACCTAATAAATTAAATTAACTTTAACTAATTTCTAATTATAAATATATTCTCCAATACCTATGCTCGTGAACCAATTAAACCATGATATGTGTATACCTTTTTAATAATGCGTCAAAAGTTGAGGTGTAGCATTTGAAAATATCAGTCAAATTAAACCATGATTAAATTTGTGTTAACATTCAGTCGAATTACAAAAATACCCCATATCTAAATGAGGGGGCTGTAGCTAAGTTTCATGCTTGAACTCACAACTCAGAAGTGAAACAGCTAAGAATACTTCATGATGAAGTATCACTGATTGTGTGATGAATTTGATAGTGATGAGAGAAGAGACCATAATAATTAAGGGAAGATTAAAAATAGAAATTTTACTGAAAAGTGGGGTAATAAAATGGAATATTTCTTTATATAAACCAATAAATTATTAATTAATATATAATAAACTAAACCAACTTTAACTAATTTTTAATTACAAATATATTCTTCAACATCTATGCTAGTCCGCCCCATTTAGGTCCGTCCCACTGAAAACGGGATGAGAGTAGTCATTCCGCCAAAATCAAATGAGCTGAAATAGTCAACTTAGCCTATTTTACGGCGGACTAGTAAGTTGAAAATGTAATTTACCAAAAAATAAAAAAATTTCCAAAAATATAATTTTAAATATTTTTTATTGATGTATACTTCATTTTCCAAGGTCCATAATAATTATATACCAACTTTGACTAAAATTTTTTATTGTTAATAGTGTTATTTGTGAGTTATAACATTGTTTTATTTTTAAATTTTAACTTTGAGTGAATAATATTAACTATACAGTGTTATTGTATTAGTGAGTGTACACATTTCTTACATTCCTTTTTTTTTTTGGGTCACTTGTTTCTTATTTTTTAACCAATAAATTGTGATTTTTTTTATAAAAAAAAAGACTTGACCTGCGCCGGGGGGAGGGGGTTAGATGGGCTAAAATTTTTTAACGGACTCAAAATTTTAATCTAATTCACTAAAAATGACGATTTTGCTGGACTAATTCCAAGGACGAGCCCATTTTTGCATCGCTATAAGTTGGTGAGCCAATTAAAAGATTATATATGCACACCTTTTTAATAACGGATCAAAAGTTGAGGTTTAGGATTTGAACATATTAGTTGCTTAGGTTGCCATGATTAAATGTGTTAACATTCAGTCGAATTACAAAATATCCCACATATAAATGAGGGGACAATAGCTAAGTTTCATGCTTGAACCTCTCTTTCCCACCCACCAACACAATCACTCACATGTGCTCAGATTCCACCCATTGAGCAAGAAGATGGGGACTATTTTTGCTTCAAGTTTGTAATTTTTATTTTGTTTTATTTTTTATTTGGGTTGTTCTTGCTGTGAGAACCAAGAGTCGAGAAGAAAATAGGGGGAATGCAAAATTGAATCTTGCTTTATTACACTTGGTTGGAGATCCTTTGAATCACTATGCAAGACTTTTAACTGGGTCCAATAATGGTTTGTGGGTATATTACGTTCTTTGAAAATCATGACTCTCTATTGCGCATCATGCAATTTTTTTTCAATGTTATTGATGATCTTATGGATATGGTGGATGTGGTGGTGAGGATAGATTGAAGATGGTGGTTGAAAGAGTTCTGGGCGGGTGGATAATTGTGTTGAAGGAGACAATGGCTATTGTGATGACACTGTTGTTTTTTCATTCAGAAAAAGGTTGACAAGGGTGGTGGCTTTTCTTGGAGGAAAAATGCTTAGAAAGATGAGATGAGACAAAGGTTGGTGGGTTTGAAAAAATGGATAAAGAGCTTGCTTTTAAAAGTAAAATGAAGCAAGAATTTGCGAGAACAAAGGTCAAGAATTTAAAAGTAAATAAAATATTGAAAGGACTAGACAACCCAAACAAACCTGACTATCTTGTGGGAACTGAGAACAGAAGATCAGTGTTCTTTCTTGTGGGAAGTGTACATATGTGAGGTTGGTCTTAGAAGCTAAGGATTGACAAAATGTATTTTTGCCCTTAATCTAATCTAACAGAGAAATTAGAACTAACCTAATATGTGGTTGTCACCTTAATAAGCTGCCAACTCAACAGCACAAAAGTTGCACAGTCAATAAATTATCTAGCCACGTGATATCTCCTCATTTGGACAGCAAAACTTGGGCACCAAACCAAACACAAATTCATTGGCACGGTAGAACACACCATGAGTTCCAATCAGCCAAAATTGAGAGATTTATACCACAATCAATAAGGACACGGTAATGCCAATACCAATATCAATTTTAGGTAGCATTTATTTACTGCATTAGGAAAGGAAATACAAGAACAGTAAAAATAGAGACATTATAAATACTGTCTCTATATCGTGTTTGATTGTGAAGTACAGGATATGATAACTGTCTTCATATTTTATTTAGCAACACGGGGACAGTACAATAAATACATGATAAAAAAACATATGTACTCCTACTGGGCCGCCGTTGACCATTGCTGGCTGTTGACTGTCAATGGCCGGTAGCCTAACCATTGCCAGAGGTTGCTATCTAAAATGTATTATTAAAAGAAAAAAAAATTAAACTTTTATTTTCGTGTCTTGCCCCCACTTTTTTTAAGGGAAATAAATACAGAATTTTTTATCTCGATAATTTTCTATTCTTATACTCTGTTTTCACCACCAAACATCCCTCTATTTGTATCTACTATCCTGAGATAGTAAATAAACGCATCCTTAGATATAGGCAAAGTCTGAGTCGAGAAACAGAAAATTAAAATAAAGAGTAAGAGATATATTATATACCTTTTTTTTTTTTAGGTCTGAGGATATATTATGTACTTGTACAGAAGGTTAGAAGCTAAGAAGAAAGCCCAAAAGACCCATATCTAATTGCTTGTTGTCAGTGGGGCTTCGGCCCAAAGATACCATCCGCTGAAAGTGTTTTCATTTTCTTGGAACTCGAATTTAAGTTTCTAATGGCCACTTCACGGTAATGTATCACGAGAAATTCCTTGTTTACTCCGTTTGTTTTTAACCAATTTCAAATGTGTACATGCATTATAAAGTCTCAATTTTAGAAAAATTTAAATGTATTTTATTAAATTATTTTTATTATTATCTCTTTTTTGTAATTATCTACCAATATTCTTTTCAATTAGTCTCTCTCCTTTATTATTTAAATTATAAAGAGGTTATTTAAGTGCTTATATAATAGTACTTTTTAAAAAGTAATTTATACATAAATTATTTTATATTTAAATAGAGTATAATAAAAGTTATTGTTTTTAATTTTTTAGACAATATTTATTAAGAAACTTTATATTTTAACCTCTCAATAAAAAAACACTTAGAACAGTTTTTAAAAAATAATGAGCTATTTAACCAAACAGAACAACAAAAATCAAAATGTAATTTTTTATTACTAGATAATGAAAAAAATCATAAGTTGTACCATCAAAATGAACACTTAATAAGGGTACAATTAAAAAAAAGATAATTTATATTAATTATTTTTAAAATTGACACTTATTTATGAAAAGATAAAATTTTAAAGGTGAACAATTTTTTAAAATGGAGAAAGTATATATACAGCATCACTTGAATATATTTTATATCCAATAACAAAATGATGCTTGTTTATTTTGTTTTTTACTTTTAGAAGAAGTGTCTCACTTTGGATAAAAGTAATTTTAATAAAAGTAAAAAAATAGTAGCTTTTATTTATTTTTATCTCATATTAATTCTTCACATTGTTTTTTAAAATAAATAAATTCTTTTAAAGTCAAATATCTTCAAATCAATTTTTTCTAACATTAATTACTAAAATCTTAACTAACGAATTCAACTGGTATGAGCAAAGGATATCCGCTTTTAACAACATCGAACTTTCAATTAGAGTAGGAAGCTTATCAAAGAAAGTTGATGCAAGTCGGATAATCCAGGTTGCATTATCTGGTGCAATTTGTTTCATGCTCAAATTTTTTTGACATTTAGCAGATTTTATCCAACTTCATTCCCTCCATGGCATTTATGAGGGATCATTAATGTATTCTCTTAATTTCTTAGTGCAACTGTTAAGCTGCCTTTTTTATTTATGGCTTGTTAAGTCACTATGTGCTCAGTGCTTTTTAACTTTTCAAGTGCGACAAATACAACTCTCCAAATATTCAAATAACTCCGTTGTTTCTTTTTTCATATTTCAAATTTCAAAATATTAAAAATTAAAAATTTATTACATTGAAATGGGCTTCCAAATTAACAAGTGCATTGTTCTAATTTGATAATCTTTGTAAAATTCAATTTTTTAAAATTTTATTTTAAGCATTATCATTTAAATAAAATTAACAGACAATTTTTTTCTATAATTTTAAAATTTTGTTAGTACAGGTAGTTATAAAGTAAAATGGTAAGGACATTTTAATTTCAATTTTTTTAATTCATCTTTTTTTGGGAACATTTTTAAATTCATTGTTATTATAATTGTTTTATTATTTTTTTTATCATATCATTGTTATTTATTTTTATTTTAATGAAGCGTCTTAATGCCAATGATAGAAAAACAAATTCTATTTATTATTCAATTTACACTATTTTATATTATTAATTTAATTTATTAATCATCGAAAAATATAAATTCAGAGAAACTCAGAAGGTCAAAAGCCCGATATCCTTAAAGAGGAAATTGATTGTCAAACTTAAATTGAAATATTCGCATTAACTAAAGCTTGTTAAACACGGACACCAAAACAACTACACTGCGCTATCATTATACTCCCTTTATCTATTTTTAAGTATCTTATAAAAAATCAGTAAAAATTTGACATATTACAAAATTAATTTACAGGGGTTGTAGAAGAGAAAATTTTGTGTTTTTCTAAAGGATAAATAACAAAGGCTACTTTTGAGGTTTACTTAAATGACACTTCACCCTGTAACAAAAAAAAAAAATGACACTTCACCTCATTCTTTAAAAAAAATAGAAAACAAATAAATAAAACAGAAAATAAAAACTAAAAGAATTTTATAAATGTAACTTTACCTTGACAAGTTCGTAATTCTTAAAATTCGAAATCCTAAATTTCATATCCTCAAATCTATAAATAGCTTAAAATAAAATAAAATTATTCATTCATTTGAGTTGTAACATAAGAACAATTTAGATATACTGAAAAAAAATAGTAAATTGCTAAGTTTACCTGTGATAAAAATAATACAGATAAATTGATCCCTCCAGAATAAAATACATTTGTGATCCCTCACAATTAGAAATATAGGAAAAACTAATTATTCTTTAGTATTTTAGTAGAATTATTTATTCTATTTATACTTTTATTAGAGCAACTCAAACGATTTTATAAATAATTAGGGATCAATTTGTCCCTAAATCCTTCAAAAATACTGAAGATAAACTAGTTTATCCTACATTTCTCACTACTTTTCAATCGCTTGACTCACATATCATTCTTATACAGTAACTCAATTAATTATTTTAATTTCATTTTTAGTTAGGTATAAATTTAAGGATAAGAAACTAAGAATTTGAATGTTAAGAATTAGTTTAATCTAAGATACATGTCAAGAAAAAATTATGTTTATTAAATTTGTTCTCTTGTTAATTTTTTTATTTATTATTGATTCGTTCTTTATTTATTTGATTTTTTTGGCAAACAATTGAATTGAGTGTCAATTTTTGAGAAGAATGAGATGAAGTGTCATTTGAACAAACTTCAAGCTATTATTTGCTATTTACCCTCTTCTAAACAGTGAACTTTTCAACTTTTCAAAACTATAGAAGTACTACATGGCCCTAACAAAATAAATAAATAACTATAGGATTACTATATAGCTCTCACTTTGACACTCGGCTTGTCCTACTTATACATTATTTGTTCTCATATGTTGGTTCCATGAAAAAAGTTTCTTCGTCCGTTTTATTCAATTAGTGTGGTGGGTTCAGGAAATGGAGGACCAGGAAGGAAGGGTTGAGACAATAGTGAAGTTTACATGGACTATAAAGAACTTCTCTAAATTGAACTGCGTAGAGTTGTACTCCGAGACATTCTTTACTGGCTGCTGTCCATGGTACGTACATTCATTGAAATGTACTCACATGCATTGTGATCTTATAAGCATGTTGCATGCTCTTTTATACACGATTCTCATTCCCGTTTGTATTTTATTTTTGGACTCGTTTTTAGGCGGATTTTTATATATCCAAAAAGGGCCGAAGTAGGGTTCTTTTCGATTTATTTGGATGTTAATGAGGATACTGCTAATTTTCCTGTTGGATGGAGTATTTCTGCCAGCTTCAAGTTTTCTCTAATTAATCAGGTTGATGGCAAAATGACAAAAACAAGAGGTATCATTCACAACCCTCTCGACCTCCCTTTCGCTCTTTATTTCACTTTGTCTTTTCTATCGGCTAAAAGTGTTGGGTTTCATTTCTTCAGTTTAACTCTAATTTGACCCATTTACATTATAATTTTTTTCCGTCATCTAATAAATTCCATATAATAAATTGATATTAATTTTGATATAACTGTTGCAAAAAATCAAATATTTCATTTTGTAATAATAAATTTTAAATAAATATTATGCATTAAAAATTTAAAATTTTCACTTATTCTAGCAATTTGATTTGAGTCATTTATCACTGCCGCACGCCTCATTGTCAACATATGTATCATTTATGTCAAAATAACAATATTCTAAATTTTAAGCCTTATCAAAACCTTTAGCCTTATGCTGTTAGTGGGTCACATCATTGGTTTGAGTTTCACATTTACATTTTTGTATATGAATCAGAGTTCTGAAGCACATTGGACAGATGGTACATGATTTAGTTTCAGTTTTGTATCACCAGCAAAATAACCATATTGAAGCTGCCCCACATCCAATTGATAAGCTTATAAATTTATTTTCATCAAAAGCACTCATTGTCTTTTGACGTACGATTTTGCCAGATTGTCAGATCAAACAGTTGAACGCAACAGATATTGGTTGTGGTTACTCAAGGTTCATAACTACAGCTAAATTTCGTGACCCCAACAATGGGTTTCTTGTGGAAGACACATGTATTATTGTTGCCGACATTAACTCTGTCAATAATTCCGGACATGACAATCTTTCACCTTCGGAGAAGGCCTCAGCCTCATTTGGTGAGATATCGGATTTCAAGGGTATAGCCAAAATAGAAAAAGACTTTGTTCAATTACTTGATGAAGCATGTTCCAAGCACCCTTCTCTTATTGAAAGCAATAGGAAGAGAAATAGGAGTCTTAAGTTCAATGAATGGTCATCACGGCTCTGGGGAGAGTGCTGCATTTTCTCAAGACCAAAAAAGTGAAGGATATGAATGAGGATGGGTGCAAGGAGCTTCAATGTTTATGGGAGGAACTTAACATGGCCAGATTTGATGGTTTGAGCTGGCTAGAGCCTCATGTTCAATCTGCCTTGGGTATGAAAAGCTATATGGAGAGAGCAGAGAAGGTGAAAAAGCTGAAGGAAAATGTGGCTGATGCAGAGGCAAATCTTGAAACGGCAAAGATTGGAATTGGTGAAAGCACAAGAAGGCTTTGTGGAGAGAGATTTGGATGATGCCTTGGGATATGGAATACTCTGATATAATGTAAAGATTTTTGTTGTTTTTTACTAATTGAGGAGGGAAGGAGAAGACTACTTCTAGTTCCTTTCTTTTGGATTGTCATTTCTAAAGTGTTTAATTTATCTGGATATCTTAAGTAATCTATGTTTAACATGTATGTCTGGTTTAATGATCAAACCATTGTTTATGGGTTTTGAAAGCCGAACAGAACAATATTGACTTAAAGAGGTTCTTAGACTTCGTTAACTTTTAGTTTGTTGCATGTCTACACACTTTAAGGCCTTAAATTTTTTTCTCCTAATTTTAAATTTAACAAGAATTAAAATTGTACATTATTTATTCTCTCATGACTTTAAATTACACGTTTAGGAAAAAATTACGTTATGCATGATAAATGTTATTTATATATCATTTTTATTATATATATTATTTTTTATTATTTATTTTTTGAAAAAGGTGCGTATGAAGTGGAATATGTCATTTTAATATGTAATTAAATGAGTCCATTTTATGCAAGGCCTTAAATATTGGGTTTTCTATTTCTTTTTTGGTCATAAATATAAGTTCAGTTACATACTAATAAATTTATAAAATAACCTTGTTATTACTTTAAATTTATCTCACAAAACTATCCTTGTGAATTGAAATTTAATTGAAATAAGAAAATACAAACATATTAATTTTTGAATTATTTGATAAACTATAACTATAATATATTTTATTCATATAAAAGAAGAATATCTTATATTTTTCTCGTAGTTCACTTCGCCAGGCTTATCCAATCGATACATCCCGAAACAGCTAAACAATGGTGGTGCACTTGGATGTGAAATTATTTATTGAGATTACTAACAACAATCCATTCACACCCTCTCTCCCCGTTTAACTTCCCCTCCGATTTGGGGGCATGGAATGGAAGTTGGTGGTTTTCAGTTTGACCTTTTTTTCAAAATTACCTCTTTATCCTCCTCACTCTATTATAACCTAGTTATCACAACTTATCTTCCGTTCTCTACGCATGCATGCGTGCTTCTCAACAGTTAGCTCCTGTGCTTTCCCCTCTCCTTGTTCTGTTGAGGTCAATTATATTTTGCTTCTTCACTCGCATAAATATCTAAGTTTCTGTGAATGTCAATTGTTCATGCCTTCTTATGCTACACTACAATGTGTCCTTAAGAATCTCTATTTTGGATGATTGGAACTCACTTATGTATTCTGATATGGACAACACTTTATCTCGTACAAATTATTTTGTTGCCTTTCACTTTCATGTTTCTTCATTTGGTGTTCAAAATCTTTCGTGAATTCTCATACCCAAAATCCTTGTTTTTCATGGGTATTCATCAATTTTCGTTCTTTGTACTATCACATGGTTTGATTCATGTAAAATTTTGTGGGACAAAGGTTAAGGCTCATGGTATGTTTGGTTGAAAAGTAAAAATGAGATGAAAATTATCATACAAAAGCTATGCGTGTAAAATTTATTCTCCATGTGAGTTTTCATTCCATTTTTACCACTCAACTAGACACCCCTTAATTGTTGTAGTACACAAGTAGTATATCAAAATCAAATTATTTTAATTTTTTTTCCCCTTATTTTTCAGTGGTGGTGTCAAATGGAGGATCAAGAAACAAGGGATGAAAGGTTTGAGAAGTTTTCATGGACCATTAAGTACGTCTCTAGGGCCACCAAGATTTACTCTGAGAGTTTCTTCATTGGTGGCCATCCATGGTACTTGAATTAGTGTATATATAATACATTTAGGGTTTAGGGGGAACGGTGTGGACTTCCTATCAATTTATTTGGATGGTACGGATGCTGCTAATTTGCCTTGTGGATGGAGCATATTTGCCAAATTCAAGTTGGTTCTAATTAATCAGGTCAGTCGCAGAATGTCAATAACAAAAGGTATCTTTCATACTTCCCTCTCCCCTGCCCTCCATTTGTTTTCCTTTTCATCAATTCCTCTTCTTTTTTTCTTAATTTTGTTTTTGGTCGTTTATTTTAGCTATAGTATATCCTTCATGAATGAAACTTGTGTTTCTTAGGAATTTCGATGTGGCCTTGGTTGGGTTTCCCCTTTTTTGGTAGAGGAACCATATGTGCAAGTTAACTACTGATAGCATCTTTTACTATTTCTGATCCTTTTGCTAGCCCCTAATTATCTGGATTACCTCTTTGCCCGTGATTCTGGTGTGGTTAGTGTCAAGAACCATTTACATTGCTAATCTTTTAATATTTTGTGATCTACTGTACGAAAATTGTGAATGCATCAAATATATATGATGGTTTTTTTTTTTTTTTGGTGCATCAAATACAGGGACACATGTATGACTCTTCTTGGCTTATAACGGAAGATGAAAACATGTTGTTTTTAATTTTCAGATTCAACTTTTCAGTTTTTCAATTTTATGAAGAAATACTGAAGATTATAAAAATTATAAAATTCAATTATTAATTTTTAGTATTTTTTCACAAAAATCCTAAATATAAAATAAAATTTAAAAACTGAAACCAAACAAATCAGACCAGACTTCATCCTTTTTTGATGAAGTACATAATGGACATTAATAGTTTTGACAATATCATATTTGAAATTTATAAATAAAATGCATTTCACCCAGGAAAATCAGGTCAAAATTTTCCTTTTAGAAACCATTTGTTGTGCTTCTACACTTTAAATGGAAATTGAATTTCGAACACTTTCCCTTTTGTTTTGACTACTTATCTCAATTCTCAATTTCTACCTTTTTTTTTTTTTTTTTTTGGAATCTATCAATTGGTTTCGTGGTATGATAATATGATAACAACGTTACTAGATTCTAGTTGACTGAGTGAAGTTTCTACAGAAACTTAAACTCTCCAATGATACTATGAATTTTATATCATCTACAAACACCAACATGGGGTTAAGTTCTACCTGGTGGCTTAATATGGGGTACTAAATTCATGAGGAATATTCCACTTAATATGGCATTCTTTTGGTATGAACTCTCATGGCTTGGGCAGTAAAACATAGTGACTGAAAGTATACTTGGGGCGCATTTGTTTTCGGTTTAAAAAAAATAATATGAAACTTAAATTTTAGAAGCTACTAATTTTAGGTTCTACATAATAGCTTAAAACTAGTTTTTTTTTTTCAATTTCAATTAATTTTTAAAAATTATTCAAATATATAAAAAGTACTGTTTTTTTTAGAGAAAAATTATTTTTTTAGAGGAATGATTGATGATCATCACTAGACTTATACTCTATACTTATACCATGCTACAAGACCAATAAAAGTATAAAATACAAAGGATAAAATGAGAAGAGAAAAGATAAAACAAAAAGTAATGTACAAATTTTTTCCTCTCACCCATGATCCCTCAAAAGCTTTTATTCTCTCTTTTTCGTCATGTTTCTCTCTCTCATTCTTCATGGTTTACAGGAAGAAGAAGATCGGGGAATTAAGATTTGTTAGTAGCACACAAAATTAATTCTTACGCATGAAGGCTTAACTCATTCCATTTTGATTTTTCATGCGTTTGTAGCTTATATCCTAAGACATGGATGATTTTTTTCAACTTTTTCAGCAACAAAATGAACTAAAAATAGCTCTACTAGAAGTTGAGATTTGTTGTTATTGTTGAAAACCGAAGTTAAAAAAATTGTAAATGTGTGTTGTGAATGTTGTAAACCAATACTCAAAAAGTCACAAACTAATATGTAAAAAGTTATAAACCAGTACGCAAAAGTTATAAACTACTTGAGAACACATACCAAATATGTTCAGGATTAAATGTGAAACCATATATAGAAAAGTTGTAAACCAGCATGAAAAAGTTGAAAACCCATACCCAAAAATTTGCAAACCTATAACTAAAAAGTTATAAACTGATTTACAATTAATATTAAACCTACAAACAAATTATGCGATGATGATAATCTTGAAATAAAAGGATCATTCTTTTCACAAATTCAATTTTACCATTTTTGTCAACTTATGTCTTAATAGCATTGATTAAAGAACTCAAATTGAAGTAATTTTAGAAGTAGCAATAAATAAATTTAATTCATAAAATATTCTTACAATACATGTAAAATTTAAAACATTCAATTTAATATTATTATCGTGGTATTTAATTGTAAATCAGTTTACATTTTTTTTTTCATATAGATTTATAACTTTTTGCATATGGTTTCACATTTTAGTTATGCTATAGTTGCAAAGAATAGATCAATAGTAGTAGAATTTATATTGTTATGTGTAAGAACTTATCACCATGATATATGTCCTAGTCTAACTCACATATTAAGTAGTTATATTTTAGCTTATGTGATAGTAATTTTATATTTAGTCCCTTATTCCGCTTTAAATTAAGTAAGTGCGCAAAGTAATTTTAATTATCATCTATATAGACGCTTTGTATTTCAATTCTTGCTACAGGCTTAAGCTTTGAAAAGTAATTTACATAAAAAAAATTAATCTCAAAAGAAAATAAACGCAAGGCATAAACTAATATAATTCAAATACAAACTTAAGTATAGCTAAGTCTTTTCGGGTGTTACATGGGTTGAAAGAACTTAAAAAATATAAGTTGAAATAATATAATTAACATATGTGAGAATATATATATATATTCTAAAAAAACTAATTAAATTAAAATTTAGATATTGCTTTTAGGTTAAATTTAATATACACATATTGTACCCAAAAAAAGAAAAATTGAAAGACATTATCAATGAAAAATTGAATTAGGAAAAAAATGACTATTAATGGAGAAGTCTAAAATTAGTAGTATAGCTATTTGACACAAATATGAAAGAAAATAAAAATAGAATAAAAATTGAGACTTTTGGTATTAATAATATAAAAATCAATTTTTTAATAAATGTGTGCGAAAAATATTTTATATTATATGAAAGTATATATATATATATATAAATGACCAATGCAGGATATTAGATAGTAGATGAATGCTTAGAATGACCAATGCAGGATATTTGGTAGTCAAATGTACTAGTGAATTAGCGGATAATTGAAACCATTTAAAATGATTTATTGATAGTTACAACCATTCAAATTTGTAATGCGTGTAGACGCAGATAGAATTTTGAAATGTGACTTTAATGGTAGTACAACTAAACAAAGAAAAAGAAACATTTTAACAAATGATTTCAAACTTTTAATATATAAATGATGAAAAGATGAGACTTTTTAGATTTATAGTATTATTTTTAGATATAGATATATGAAGATATATGATATGATGATGCCATAAAAAAGGAAGAAGATTAGCTAGATAAATAAGACAATAATAAACACATTTAAGCCATTATTAAAGGTTTAAAAATAATGTGTAATACCTCTAATTTTAAATAAAAGAATTAGAAAATTTTTTGGACTAAAATGGTATTAGTTGTCCTTACCTGTCGTTTCGGATCCTGAATTTTTCTAAGTTTAGACCCTACATGCCTTTGGAGGGCCATATGATAGAGTCATATTCTTGGGACCAAAAAAGTCCCAGTAATTATTCCTTAGAGAAAAATGAATTAAAGAGTGATTTTTAATGAATTTTTTGAAACTTTTAAACTCCCCGTTTCTAGCGTACAAGTTCAAAAAATCTTGAAAATTTATGGATTTAAACTAAAACCCAAAATTTTGATTTTTATTTGTTGGGATTTTATTTTTTCTAATATTTTATTTGAATCCAAATGGGGGTATTCCCTTATTTACATTTATGATTAAAATTTAATAGGAAGTAAAATAAATGATTTAACTTGTAAATAATTGAGATCACCCCAAAGTGTATGATCACTTGAGCGATAAACAAAGAGTAAAGCAAGATCTAAGAATACTGTGGATCACTCAGCCAACAGAGAGTTAAAAACCTCCATTTCAAGGTCCAGAACATTCCTTCACCCTAAAACACCATTCCCTCAACCCTAACCTCGAGTTCTCACTCCCAAACCATGGTTCTTACCCTAAGAACTCTATTTCCTTCCATTTTTCTCAATTCTAACTTCAATATTTGGTTTCTAAGACTTTAAAGTATGTTAGTTCTCCTACTTTTGCTCTCTTTTCTCCTTTTTCTTCTTGTTACTAGGGTGATTCTCTAAGCTTCTCAAGGGAGACGTTTTCTACTTTTTTAGGTATGAGTTTTGAGTATTCAAAGATTTTAGAGGTTAATTTAGAGTTTTATTGCTTCTATATCATATACTGTTGTCAGTTCTGCTTCCTAATGTGTTGTTGGTGTTAGTTTTGCACTGTTCTCCCCTCTAGGTGAGTGGGTTCACATCTGTTATCTGTATGTTCTGTATTAGAGTTATTTTCATGAAAAATATGATTTACTGTTTGATTTCAGAGATTACTGTACAGGATTTGAAGTTACTGTTGCATTGTGTGTTTTAGAATGGTTGATTTTAGAGCATGAAGCTTATTTTTGAGAAAACTCATGGGACCATATTTATTATACTGATTTTATGTAGAATTGGTAATTTATGTGGTTGTTGGGGACTTCTGTGATTATTTTACTGGATTCTGGAACTGATTTATATATATGATTTAGTTTTATAATTAGATATGAAGTTTAGAGAAATGATTAGAACTATGGTTTTAACCTTTTTATTTCAAGTATGTTGTTAAGCTTTCTAGACTATGAAAAGATTGGTAATTTGAATTATGTTTTAGAGAATAAATCAAAAGGTTTTAGTGCCTAAATCTTCATGAGATTTAGAACAGCTGGCAGATAAAAATTTTGTGAGTGTATGAAATTACAAATGTCTACAAAGGGTGATCCCTTGGGCATGATTTCATAGCCACAGTTATGCTAAAGTTAGACTATAAGAGTCAAACAGATTCAGAGCTTTCAGAGAATTAAAGAGGTTTAAAGGTTTTAGCTTTAATGGATTTATTTGGTTAGCTTAGGAGGTAGCTATAGAGAAACAGGCTGTGTGTTAACGGCAGTAAATCCATTAACCTTGGTACCGAGTAGCCTAGGTCAAAGATATTCAGAGAATTTATATTCAGAGTTTTGTTACGTCACAGACATTGTGCGTAACCAAAGCAGATATTACTGTTTCTCTAGGAGCTACTATGTTGTGTGCTTGCATTGTATGATTTCAGGTATGAAAGTGAGTTGAGAAATTTTTTTTAAAGTTATAACATGATGATCATAAGGACTTTTAGAAATATATGTATACTTGGTTATGTAGATTTTTAGTATTGTTAATGTTACTATGATTTTGTGCATTGTTTCCTTGACGTCCCATGAGACAGGGTTTCAGGTGAGGACTCACTCACTAAGTTTTGGTAACAAAACTCACCCCTCTGCTTTCCTATCTATTACATGCATTGTAGCTGCTATTCTCCTAGCCATCAGTGTTCCAGGGGCACTAGAGTATAGCCAGTAAGCTTCATTTGAGTGAAGCATTCCCATTTTATTTAAAGTGCTCCAGTACAGTGCAGGCAGGATCCCGGACCTAGAGCATATTTTAAGTTGCATTTGGTATATTATAATTACATTTGATTTGTGTACAATAACTTGGATATTTGGATAAGTGTAATTTCGGGATTTGGAACTTGCAAGGTTTGTTACAAAAATTCCAAGTATAATTATCTTGTTTTAGCAAACATGTGGTGGGCCACAGGAAATATAATAATTTAAACAGACTTTATGAATAGAGCATGCATATAGAGATAACTAGTAGGTCATGAGGCTTACATGGAAATAAGACTTCTTACGTGCTAGTCATGTGCCCAGGTCGGGTCGTGACATAATGGATCTCTAGAAGTTTGTGAAGTCAAAATATGATTTAACCTATAAACTATTTTCATTATTATGATGAATATTTTTTTTGGTCCAATTCTTTTAGTTTTTGTTTTAAAATTTAGTATGAAATTGTTTAGGAATTTAATACACAAAAGTTTTAAAATGTTTTTGTTTCATCCAAGTTTTGGAAGAATAGAAAATTTAAGAGCAAGTGTTTGGGAGGAAGAGAAAATTTAATAATTAATATGTCAATTTTCGGAAACCAACCAACGGGTAAAATATTGTGCAACTAATTAGAAAGTTAAAAACATTTGAAATGATTGCGGATAGCTAAAAAGAGGATTTAGAAATTGTTGACTTTGAATTTAATTGCTATAGTTAATTACTTTACAATTAGAGGGGGAAGAAGAGCAAACTAATGAATTTAGATAGAAATATTAATTTGAACTTTTGGTATGTAGAAGATGAAAAGTTTAGACTCTTCAATTTTTGATAGTATTACTTTTAGATATAGATATATGACATGATATGATATGATAGACAGATAAATTGATGCTATTATGGCACATCTTTTTTTAGATAAAAAAACAATGGCTTGACTCAAAACAGAAGAGCAACAATGTCAAAGTACCAATGGAAGAGACTATATCATATGATAACTAAGACACATAAAGAGAAAAGATAAAACTAAACAAAACCCATGGCATGTATACCCTCCTCAAGTCCATATGTGTTGCATCAAGTGACTTATTCCATGTTATTCAACTAAACATTAGCATCAGTTACACCCTCCAACATCATGATTATGGCCAGGCTTCCTTGAACTTTATATGCATATTTTCCTTGCTATGCTCATAAAACGCCCATTTTTCAACTTCAACACTTGGAAACAACTGTCGATCAAGATAAAGATATACCTAATATCAGTGAATGCAGCAACCGGAAAACTACCATTCCCATCGAACAAGATACCGCCGACCAAGCTATCATTCTATGATACCCTAGGTATACATGTCAGTAGACAACTTCTATACGACCTCAAGGTCTCCCAGGACCCACCCATGTTGTCGAGCCTAGGATTTCGCTAAGTTTGGACCCTACACTTCCTTGGCGGGCTATATGATGGAGCCATCTTGTTGAGATCAAAAGTATCGGCAATTGCTCTTCAAATGAAAATAAGTTAAAGAGCGATTTTTAATGAATTTTAGGAAACCTTTAGGCGTTTCATTTTTAGCCTAGAAGATTTTTAAATCGCAGTTTTTCAAATTTGAACTAAAACTCAAAAATTGGATTTTGATTGGTTGGGGTTTTAATTTTTTTTTATATTTTATTTGAATCCAAATTGGAGGTATTTCCTTATTTACATTTATATCTTAAAGTTAATGTGGAGTAAACATTACTAAATGTAAATAAGTGAGTATTGAGACTATAATATTAAAATCAGACCAGTGATCGACCTAGTCGAGGTACCGGGTCACTGGGTCACTAGTTCAACCCGTGGGTCATTAATCAAACCGGTTAAACTGGATTTTATTAAATTATTATATAAAAATATAACTTAATTTCATTAAATGTAATATATATATATATATAATTTATTGCACATAAAGGCACAACAACAAGGTTGACTTAATGGTTGTTGTATCCTCCCAGCAGTGCACCTACATAAGTTCGAATCCCACCTGTTGCAATTTTTGAGAATTTTCAACATTTCACATCTTAATGTGTGTGTGTGTGTGTGTGTATTATTAAATGTAACATATATAATAAGAAGCTTAGCTAGCATAATGGTAAGGTCATTCATTAAAAATCGGCCAGTTGACCCTCGTTCTAACCGGTTCGCACCGGTTCTGCTACAGAACCAATCCAAAGCCAGAACCGGACCAACCAGGTGGCTGGTTCACCAGTTTTCTAGTCGAACTGGCCAATCTAGTCCGGTTTTCAATACAATGACAGAGACAACTCATATGCTAAAATGACAAAAAAAATTACAGAAGCTGGAGAACTGTCACCACTATAGTGGTCCAGGATTGCTATAGCCATCACACATGCATTTTGGGGCAGTTTGATGGTCTAAGGTCTGCTATAGTGTTGTCAGTAAGACAGAAATAGTGTCAAACGACACCGTTTCACTTAATAAACCCTTCCACCCCTATATAAACCTCAAACTCGGGATTTTCACCCTCAAAACTGAAACCTTCCCTTTCCAAACCCTTCCTCACTCTCTTCCATTCAATCCAACATCAAATCCTCTTCTTTCAAGATCTAAGGTAAATGGTTGTTGTTGGTTTATGGTTGTTTCTTTTATGTTCTTCCTCCCCCATGTTATGGGTTGTTGTTTTCTCCATTGTTGTCAAGTAGGAGTGCTCCCCCAATGTTGTTAGGGTTAGTTTAGAGTAATCTATAGCTACCCATAGATCTTTGATGAGTTTTATGGTTGTAATGGTAGGCATTGGTGCCAACCCTCCTCCCTGGAGTCCCCGTTGTTGTTGACACCATTACTTCCTCCCCTCTAGGTGAGTGGGTTCAAACTCATGACCTTATCTTTAGTCATTACAAGTATGCTTTATGCATGATGATTATTAAATATGGTATTGGAGATGAAAATATGAATATATATAATTTTGTAAAGCTATGATTTCAAATATATAGCATGAAAATGAAATTTAGAAAAACATGAGACCATGATTGATAGATTGTATGTTATGGAAATGTTTTACGTGCAACTCTAAGAGATTTATTGCAAGAATATATGATTTAATAAGTTATTATTTTGTCAAACATATTTTAAGAGTCGATATCTTTATGCTTCAAGACTTGAGATTTCAAAATATGATTTTAGAGTATTCGGTTAAGATATATATTGGAAAAATGTGAACAAAAGTGTGATTGAGCTTTTGGAATAAATATGTTATATCGTTTCTAAGTTTCACAATTATGAACTCCCATTGTTTGAACTAAGATATTAGAGTTACAACGTATATGAGAATATTAATATAAGATATGAATTTAGAACTTCAGTGTCGTGGTACCAAGAGGTATGGAATTCAGTATGACTCTTAGAAACTACCATATAAAATTTTTTTGCACTTGAAATCGGAATGCCTACAAGCAGTGATCCCTTGGGCTCAATTTTCACAGTCATAGTTATGCTAAAGTTAGATTGTTAAAGTTATATGAGTCAAGAATTCTCAAAGTACTAAGAATTTAGGATCTCTTGTTTGCCAGGGATTGACCACCAGCTTTCAGATTTAAATATATATATATATATATTATGATTTTAAGAGTAGAATAATTATATAGAGTTTTAAACCCAGAGAAGAGTCAGAATAGGGTTTTAGAGAAATAATTAGTTTTTATGATCTAGAGACTAGATGGTAACTATAGAGAAATAAACAGTGAGTTAACGGCTGGGAAAAATGATCATTAACCTTGATACCAAGCTGTCCTGAGATGGCAATTTCATAGAGTAGAGAATAGAACCTAATTAGGTGTCCGATTCGGATCCTTGAGGGATCCTAGATATCAAAAAATTTGCTATGCGATGGTTGATATGAATAGCTAGAGAATATATTGTTAAACAATGCATAACTAGATATCCATGTTTCTCTATTAGAGGACTATTATTTAAGTTTTCAGAGACTATTGATGCTTTTCACAGAATATTTGATTTAAGTGCTATTATGTGTGTGTGTATGGAAAATGATATCTCATTAGAGTAAGAATTTAGAGATGTTTTCTATGAATTTATAAATCTAGAGATATATTTTCTATATAGTTGCGGATATGAATATCAAATGGTTGATGATTGTTGTATGTATATTGTATAAAATTCATTGGTTGTCCCATGTGGGTGATAGGTAAGAGCTTATTCACTGAGTTCATGGACTCACCCGTCTCCCTTTCATCTCATAGTTGTAGGTACAGATATCGTTTGTCACCACTTCATTAGACACAGTTATTTCCCATTGGTGAGTCTTATTTTGGAGTAAGGCTTAGTATAGGTTCATGGTAGTACATATTAAAGTGCTCTAGTAGATGTGCATGCAGGATCCAATCCACGCATATATTTTGAGATATTGTAGTTATTTTTAAAGTTCATATATCTCCATATATGTTTTTACAGTTTAAGTATGGATTTGAAATGTGAACTATGATCAAAGATTTATGTAATGAACTAGAGATGTATTAATAATTTAGTTTTTAAATGTTAAATAGATTTTCAGAGATTGATTAAGAGAACTTTGGAGCTTTGTATATTAAAGTATTTTAGATTTATGATTTTAGAAATTTGGTCCTGGATAAGGATTTAAATAAAGATTTAAAGAAAACTATGTTTCAAGAATGACTATTTTGATAAATTATGCATTTAGAGAGACACGTCATCAAGAAAGCTAACGTGGAGATGGGATTCCTCATGTGTCGATCATGTTTCCAAATCGAGTTGTGACACATTCCACAACATTCGTGCTAAATACCGCATCACCTCAAAACATCAATATAATATACCAATGGCCAGATTTGTTTTGGGATATAAAGTCATAATTCTTTCACCCTAAGACCTTGTAAGACCGTTCACTCCAACTCTTTCGACACTGCCATCAAGGTCATTATAGTTAATGACACTCTTGTGCCTACATCTACCTACCCCCAAAACCCAGGAAAAAAACTTTACATGGATATGGCTTATCCAAATAACACCAATAGCACAAAATGAGAGGACCAAAAAACATTTAAATCACCAAGTACAATTAGCAACACACAAGATGCCTACCAAAGATCAACAGCCCTCACCAGTGTATCACTCGGTGTTTACTCCACCCTTATTCTCATGAAAAGTCCCCCTCACTTACATAGCCTTATAGTGTATCACTCGAAGAAGCACACCAGCCCTTCCAAAGCACCAAACCATCTATAAAACCATCAAAGTGGCAAAACCCAAATAAAATATATATTAGCATAACCCACACCGGTGTTCCTCTACTTGGCAAAAACCACCCTTAAGATCTCACAAATTGGCTCCCCCTCGAATAAGAGACCTTTCTATGTATCGCTCATGATCCCCCTACCTCCATTGCCACCCAAACATCAAAGTGAATGTATTTTCGTCTCCTAGCAACAAACAAATACAGCCAAAGAAAAGAATATACAAATGTACAGATTATGAATCAAGAGTTAATAAACAATGGCATCTATGCATGAGGATAAAAAGAAAGTTCTTCCAATTAATTTCTTCCTTTTGGAAAATTATCTTGTTCCTTTGTTCCCAAATAGAAAGAAGAATAGTGTAAAAACAAATAATCCAACCATTTTGCCTCTGACCCAAGAAAACACAATCAATCCACATATCAAAATTTACCTTAGGGTCCTTGGCACATGTTAAAATTATTTAGGTGGGAAAATTTTTTTGTCAAGTGTTGCAAGAAGAAAGTAGCTATTGCTCTTCTTTTATAGAAATAGATAGATAGATAGATATAGGGACATGTATAAGGGTACGTTTGTTTTAGATTTTGAAAAAAATAAGTCTACAACTCAAATTTTACTGATTTTTTTATTCTGATTATTTTTAAAAATTTATTGAAACATGAAAAGGTGTTAAAAAAGTGATTTTTTTCTTTAAAAAAAATTAAATACAACGCTCCTTAGCCAAGCAACAATCACTAATAGTGCTAAAAGGAGATTAATTAGAGGCGATACAATCACCTACACGATTAAAACCTTTTGAAGTTGAGTTACAAGAAACCCAAAATTAAGGCATTTGCGACCATGCCCGATGCAAATTTGAGGGCATCCTACCCAATCTAATGTGTGTGGCTTTCATTGCTGGAGAAGGGCTTGTGGGACCCGCCCACTCACAGTTTTGAGCTATTCCAAGTCTACCCCCACACTTCTTCTATTCTTCACGGTCTAACTCCCACCCCAAATTCATTTCTTCATTTTGACCCCTGTATCAAGATGAGTTGATGCTACGCTACATTATGCAAACACTCACCAAAATACGTACCAAAATACAATCCAATTACTACCCTTTGAACATACACCCTTTAACCCCTTTCTTCATCTGAAACCCATCCAACCCCTGTTCTTCTTGCCCATCAAACCCGTGAGCTCCTCCAAACCAAAGCTTGAACCCTTGTACTTCTTCCCCATCAAACTCAAGCTTGAACCCTGTTTTGTTACGTCTTCCTTTCCGTCATTCACTTCAACCTTTCACCCAAGCCCCATTTTCCAAATATGGAGCCTTATCTCCCCTTTACAATGCCAATGTGAACAAGGCCTTGTCAGCCCCTTTACTTTACCCTAATTTGCCATCCCCTCCTCCGTAGCCCATCAGCCTCCTGATGTTTTCTGATCCCTGCCCACTGCGTCGCTCCCCCCAGGGCCTCGTTGGAGCTAGAGACGTGCCATGATCTCAGTTACATCACCACCTCTTCCTGTTGCCATAAGAGGCAAATAATAAGAGCATTTACTGTGTTGCATTCACTAGTGGAACCCTATTGTAAGTATAGTTTTATTTAAGCTCAACAACAAAATGCTCAGGAGTTGAAACATGATAATGATTCCTAATGGTATTGTCTTTTGTTGTATCTGTTTGTGTTTATGCATTGGTTTAAAAAAAATTTTATATTACTTTGCAGCTTATTGCTAGTTGGAGGACCTGTATAGATTCTCAATTTTTTCCTCATCCTTTCGCAGTCCCTCTGGGAACATAATCCCAATCCGCCGTTACCATGGTACAAGTTGAAGTGAATCAAAATGTCATCCTAGGTATCATTCTGTTATGAATGTTAGATTTTTTAAGGTAGCATTTCGATTGCATGTGTGTAGAATTTTCATAACTGTGCACTTCAGAACATGTTTATCTTGAATACATTTTGATTGCATTATGTTATTTAAGGTAGCATTTGCATTTCAGCATATCCTTTGGTCTATTGTAGAAACTAGATAGAGTTAATACTAAGCAATGTACAGAAATAGGGGGAATGATTTGGCCAGTTTAACTATTTGGACTGTGTGTCTGCAATCCGGTTGTTTAATTCAGTACAAAACAGAGTTAATTTGACTATATGATTATGAATAAATCTTGAAAGTCTAGGCCCAACATTCTTTGTGTGCTGTGTATGCTATATTGTATGGTTGTTGAATTTTTCCTTTTGAATATTACCAAAATAGTGATGTTCTTTTAGGTCAAAATTTTCTGATAGAGGTAGCAAGAAATATGTCCTCAAAACTAAGACAATAATTTTGCTTATTTTTAAAATAGAGTAGAACACAAGAAAGATATTAGCTTTAATTTCTTACCATCTTACTTGGAGCGTCCCAAAAGCCTCAAATTCTCAGCACTTATCTCAGCAAGCTTGAAAGTTTAATTTCAGCCATTGAAAGGTGAATTAGAGTTTTCAACATTTCTACACCAGTTTCCTTTAAAATAGGGGAATCTGAAGAAGTAACGACCAAAGGATTCATTGGTGGTGCACTATGCATTTCCTCCCTCAATTCCAAGATTGAAGCGAGTTATTTTACAAGGACAATCCTAGTTCCTCTTCTGTTACTTTTAGTGGCAAAGATGATGAAAAAATAAATGAAAGCTTTTTGAGTATTATATTAAAGCTTCAAAACTAACGTGTTGGTCATATTCCATTTTCAAGACATTGACAGGAAAAGTAGTACGTGAATTTGGATAACAGAATAGGTTGGGTGTTGTGAGTTTTATGACAATAGTCCCAAGTTCCAACATTTGTTCTTGGACCCTTTATTTGTCCAAAAGCTTCTTGGCTCAATCCTTACTTCATTGTCTTTAGCATTTGGTAACTGGTTCAATTTACTTCTTACATTTTCTACCATTTAATAGTTGACTATTAGTTTGAAGTTGAAGGTCATGTCACTATAATAGAATGTTTAGACAATTGTATGCCAATATCATACATAGTTAAGAAAGGTCAAGTTAGCTATGATAACTATCTATTTCATGTACATTAGTTCATATGGAAGTGTTGAGTTTTCCTACTACTATGAGCAACTTATCATAAGATTGTTATCGGAAGGAATTTATGCAGGCGACAAAGTTCAGTTTGGTTTCGTCTCTCAAACAGGGGGGGAAAGATGCTCAAAGATTTGCAAATTGAGGATCAGTTGATCAACCGTGTATACTTATATCTTCTTGATCATCCCGAGTGCATTAGAGGAGCAATCAATTGTCCTCAAGACAAAAATAAGAGGTTGCTATTTAAGATGGTGTTTGGCCATTGTGGTCTATCCTTCTTGATGTAACTTTAAATGGATTCTGTTTGTGAATCAATGATTTAGTATTTAGATTGATTTAATGCTTGATATTGTTGGACTCTTTGAGTTTCAATTAATGGAAGTTGTTTTTTCTGTGTATTATTAAGAAAAAAATTGCCAAAGTATTGGACTGATAATATATATTTTTTTCTTTTTGCAAGTTATGGTTGCATAACCAATTGATAGTTTTTTTTCCCTTATTGTTATTTTCTTGTAAATACAAATTTTTTTCATGTTATAATTTTTTTATTATGAATTTTTAAAAAGTTTTATAAATTTTTATTTGGCAGACTTTTTAAAAATATTGATGAGAAAAGTGATTTTTAGGGATAAAAATAAAGAGATAATTTTTTCAAAATGATCTATTGTATACAGTAAAAAATTAGAAGAAGTATTTTTTAAAATATTTTTCCAAAATAATTAACTATCTTACAAATAATTAATTATTTTAAAATAAAATAATTAAATATAGTAATAAAGGATAAAAAAGTAAGAAAGTCATAAAATTTCTATTTCTTTCCTTTATTAGTAGATGTGTATTTTAAAAAAAATTAATTTATAGTATCAGTGAATGATTAAATAAAATTGTTTGTGCCATTTTCAATAAGCGGGAGATGACAATGGTGGCTCTAAGAGAGTAGATTCTCTGGGTGATACGGAGAAAGTAATGAATTCAATTCCAATTGCTCCCTAGAATACACCTCAAATCGGTCATTGGCACATGACTAATCAAGGGCCAGTATTCCAACCATATCCATTGTATCCAACCATTCCCCAAGTCACTGAGATGCCCCCCTTTTCAAGAATATCCTGTGTACCCTCGCATGCCTCCGGTTAACCCAAATTATGAATTTAACAGTCATTTTTCTACTCCTAATTTATATCGTCCATAGATCATGCAATGTTTTGTGCTGCAGATGTTTAGCCCTGGTGGGCCAGGTGCAAATGACAATGTGGAAGTGGCAGCAATGTTGCTGGGAAAGGAGGGCAAAGGCCCACTTGACGTTCACTAGATCTGTAGTAACATTTATTTTTTGTTGTTTGGTTTAATCTCTAATTTCAAGTTGCCATGCCGACAAATCGTTGCTTACTTTTCACTTCATATCCATTGTGATTTCATAATTTTATAAGATTTTGAATTAGTCAATGTGTTTAGCAAATCTGAATTAGTCAATCACCCATTCTGTTTGGCATGAGAAAGTTTGATTTTATATTTCTTCTTCATTCTGTGATGAAATATATATATATATAGCTTCATTTTTACCCATTGATTATTTAAGTGTAATTTGCATGTTGAAAGGGGTTCAGCTTATAACCAATAGGGCCTACAAGTGTGATAGGAAATCATACTTCAGCATTGACAATATACGAAAGCAGTCATTAATTTCTGGAAAACAAAAAAAGCCAGATCAAATACTGGAAATAAAATGCCAGTAATATTTTTAAGAAACACAAAACCAAAAAGAACTTATGCTAAAAATATAAATGTTTTAGAAAGTCGTCCTTCAATTAAAACTTTCAATGAGTACCAGAGTTAAAATATGAAAAGCCTACCCTTTTTTGTTGTTTTGTAAATTTGGTCTCAAGCAACCCTTTTTGTCAATCTCTGATTTTTTGTTTGGTCGGGAGCAGTATTAACCCTTTTTTTTTATCGACAATATTAAGGCTTTTTTGTAGTGAGACAGCACCAAGTCTTGGTCTACTAATGTAAGCCCATTCACCAAGACAAGTGGATCTAGACCAAAAATATGTAACACGAACGACGGAGCTTATTGACCTCTATCTATATTAACATAATCCTTTCGTACGACTAATGTGCGGGTCTATATATTAATGATTTAATGTACTCTTCACTTATTATTCTAAGGCACCTTTATTTTTTTCCTATTAACTAATTGTTTAACTCGTGCCATGTATGGGGTGATAATAAAATATAATTTATCAATCATTACAAAAAATAAATAATAATTTATTCAAATATATCTTATCAAAAAGTGTATGTAAATTTATTTTAAAAATAAGTTAATAGATAAATAATTAAATAAATAAATAAAATATAAATGTTTCATTCTATTTTATATCTTATTTTAAATATTATATTTATAATGTTGAAAAATCTCAATAGATAACCTTTAACTAATAATAAAAAGCCTATTATTTTATGAAAATTTTACACGTGTTGAAAGTTGAAATTGTTAAATAATAAAATAGAATAAATGGATAATTTTACTATATAATGAGTCATGTATAGGGATGAAATGGGTATCTATTAGGTTGCGTTTGTTTTGTGTCCTAGGGGAGGCAGAGACAAAAATATAGAGACAGTAGAGAATGAAATAGGAAAAATATTGTCCCTGTATCATGTTTGGTTATGGAGATAGAGACAGGAAAAATATTGGCCGTTGACCAGCATCGACCACTGTTGACTGGCAGCAGGCGATTGTTGACTGCATTGACTTTGGTGTTGACCGGCTGTTGACTTCTGGCCTTGATCGGCGGCGGTAGGTGGCCGAACCACTGTCCCCATTTTCTATCTCCACTATCCCCACTTTTTGAAGGGACAGAAATACATAAAACTTTTATCTGTGGGATGGAAAACGTAATACATGGACAGTGTCTCTCTGTATTTGTGTCTCAGGACACAAAACAAACATTACCTTAGAGATGGACAAGCTTCTGCCCCTCGTCCTTGTCCCTGTCCCCACTACCATTATATAAATGGTGAATTGGCAGGACTCCATGGTGTGATGACCTTATTCATTGTTCTTATCCTGTTTAACAAATGGGGACTTCACTCTGTCATCATAAAGGCTAAACCTATTCTCATTCCCGTCCCCATTGCGAGCAATCCCGCAGGTACCCGATTTAGCCGTTTTTTTTTTTTTGTCATCTCAACCCATTTATACCTTTTTAATAAGTCAATTTTAAAATATATGTTAGAGTTAATGTGTTATAATTGGTAAAAAAAAAGAGTCATAAATAACTATAATTTATGTAGTTTTTAAACATTACATATGGGCTATAGTTTTAGTTCAATATCAATTTAAAAAAAATATTATAAGAGCTTTTATATAATTATACAATAGTTATACATGGTCAACAAAATTTTTGTTAATTATAATTTTTTGTGGTAACGTAATTATAATAGTTTTGTTATCATTAATTAATACTATAATAATTATACATATAAAATTTTAATGATATAATAATAGGTCAATTATGATTTTGTTTATATTATTTGTTGTTATTTTCACATTAAATAATTTTGATTGAGATATTTTGTAGAGTATTTTTATTGTCTTTGATGGAATAGAAATATGAAGGATTAAATTCAAAACTTACTTTAAATATTAAAATTATGAAAATGGTAAAGTATAATTTTCTCTATGAATGAAACATGAAAAACTTGTCATGTAATGGATTTTAAATATTAGTATTATTATAGATAGATTATAGATCATAAATTAGTAAAAAATAAATAATTCTAATTTATATAGTTTTCTAACATCACATATGGGCTATAGTTTTAGCTCATTATCAACTTAGAAAACATATTATAATGGCTTCCTATATAATAGTTACATATGATCAATAAAATTATTGTTAATTATAATAGTTTTGTTATCATTAATTAATACTATAATAATTATACATATACAACTTTAATGACATAATAATATATTCAATTATCATTTTATTTGTTATTATTTTCACATTAAATAATTTTGAATAAGATATTTTATAAAGTATTTTTATTGTGTTAATGAAAAAGAGATATGAAGACATGATTGGAAAAAATTAATCAATAACTAGAAGGTAAATTAAATTAAAAATTATATTTTAATTATTAAGATTATAAAAATAGTAGGCCATAATTTCCTCTATAAATGACATATGAAAAACTTTCCATGTAATGAGTCTTAAATATTAGTATTATTATAGATATATTATGTAATTAGTTAAATTATCTTTAAATAGAAACACGAATAAAATATATTTGTAATTTTTTAAAAAGTATTTATTTTATACAAAAAATACTTCTTTATTTGACCATATTTCTTGAGAAGCAATTTTTCATATCCTCAATTGTAATTAGTGGTCTAGTTATTTTTTTTAACAGTTTTGCATGCCTATTTTGTTACAAGTGTTAATATTTCATGTCCAAATTCTTTTAAGCTAAATGGCTTCATGCTTTGGTATATATGTTTGTGAGCTGCGGTTTTCTTTTTTAGGAAAATATAATACTGCCCCTCTAGAGTTCTTGTCCCCAACACAACAAAAACAATTTTATTCTGAATTTTTCTGTCAATAACTTCCTTCGTTTTATTACAAAATTCTCCCTGGTTTGCATGCAAACCCTACATTCGAGAAATACTCCCTTGATCATGTCATAGTGTGGCTCCTAACGATCTCCTATTATTATCAGTCTGATGGTCGCCTGTGTTGGTCAACAATCGGTTGGAGGTTGTTGCGCTCCTAATGGGTTCATAGACCGTAGCCTTCTTCATTTCCCTAGAAAAGCAAAAACCCTTTGATAGCTTTTGGTTGATAGAAATACAGGGACAATAGAGACAATAGAAATAGAAACAGAAAAAATATTACTCTTGTATCGTGTTTGGTTGTAGAGTACAAGACAAAATAATATTGATCATTGACCATCATTGACGACCATTGACCAATAGCCCGCGGCTATTGACCAGCGTTGACCGTTGACTCTGGCATTGATCAGTGATAGGAGGTGGTTAGACTATAGTTCTCATATTCTATCTCCATTGTCCCCACTTTTTGAAGGAATAGAAATATAGGAAATTTTTGTCTATGGGATAGAAAAATTTTTCATCCCTGTACCCTGTCTCCACTGTCAAATATGATACAGGGACAAACTATTCTTTTATGTATTTCTGTCATGGGACAGCAACCAAATGCAATCTTGGTGTATGCTCTGTTCCTATTATTTGAAAGTTGACTTTTGAATCTTCTATGTACATAAGAGTTTAATTGCTACTCATCCTCGAGTTCTCATTTTCTCTCTTCTTTATTTCTACACTTCTTCTATATAGCTTTATTGATAATATTAGCATCAATAATTTGATAAATAAATTTCGTATAACAGGCAGAAAATCTTACCAAAAAAACATCATTAATCTAGAAAGGCTGCTTAGTTCATTTACATTTCTTTATTTTTCTTCCTTCAAATTCTTTAGTAGAAAATCGTGAATAAGTGATATAAAAGATTTCTCAACCTTTCGTCACAGAGCATTCTTATTTGTTTTTATAAAAAATAAGTTAACAAGAATAGCTAGTATAAATAGGAATGGTGATTAATAATTAAATCAAATCACTTATCATTTATTGTTTTATAAAAAAATTATGATATGATTTTTTTTTTTTTGAAATTGCATTTCTGTAAAAAAAAAGACTGATTTATTTGAAAAATAGATTCCTTTTAAAAAAATAAATCTCATTTTTATGTATGATGATTTTTATTCTATATGTAGAAGTCAATCCATTATAACATATACTCATGCCGTTAAATTAAATATTTAGCGTGTGATTTTTTATTAAAAAACTAATTCCTATCGCTATAAAAATTGCGCAATTAATGTCTTCTTGTAAAATAATATTCTAATCCTATTCCTAAAATAAAATATGATTAACTTGAAAATCATGTTCCTGGTAAATTAAATATTTAGGATGTGCTTTTTTTTTAATTAAAAAAGGTGAATCATGTTTCTACAAAAACTGAAACAATTAATGTCTTCTCACAAAATAATATTTGAATACTATTCCTGTAAAAAAAATTGATTCATTTGAAAATCAAATTCTATTAAATTAAATATTTAGTATGTGATTTTTAATTAAAAATATAATTCTATTTCTATAAAAATTTATGCAATTAATGCCTTCTCGTAAAATAATATTTGAATCTTATCCCTATTAAAAAAATCTGATTCATTTGAAAATCAGATTCTTGTTAAATTAAGTATTTATCATATGACTTTTTTATTTAAAAATCTGAATCTCATTGCTATAAAAACTGTTGCAATTAATGTCTTCCAATAAAATAATATTTGAATCTTATTCCTATAATTTTTTTTTATTAATTTGAGAATCATATTCCTATTAAATTAGATATTTAATATGTGATTTTTTTATTAAAAAATCTAAATTAATCTTGATCCAAATTGAGCATAAATATATGGAAAAGTTTTCAAAATTTCCCAATTAATGTATATTCTTTTCCAATTTACCATATTTATAACAATCATTATTATTTTTTTTAATGAATATAACAATAACTATTTCTCATAATTAATATTTAATTTCTTGAATGCTTAGAAGCAACATAGCGACACAAGCATATACACATTTGTACTACTATTGCATTATTATATACATTTGTATATGGCCTTAAAAGTTCAACAAGCATTGCCTGAGAAATCTTCCTTGATTTAATAAATCCACTTGATGCCATGTGACTACAAAAAAAGAGTCATTTAGCCACAGTCAAAAATGACATTTAACGACATTTCTCAAGCGTGGCTAAATGATTTTCCAACGCTTGACCCTGGTGTGGTGGTTACATGCGTGGGAAATGTATCAATTAGCAACACCTACCGGTCTCGTTTAACCACAGTTTCTGAGCGTGGTTAATGGCCATATTCAGCCAGAATTGAATCTCATTTGTCCACAGTTCTAAAATGTGGCTAATGTCACCCTTTTCTATTTTTATAATAAATATAAATAGCTACTAATTAGTTGATTAACCTACAAATGATGACACATTTAAAAGCTATAGAACTAGATAAAAGCAGTGTAGAAATTTAACAATTCATATCATACACATGATCATTTCCACATTGGAAAAACTAAAAAAGTTTATATCCTAGCTAATATTGCTCAACCGATAGTAAGGGCAAAAAAGAACAAGGAGTTTACAACTTAAACTCCCTCCAACTAGAATCTAAGTAAATCTAGCTTACTGGTATGTAAAAAATATAGATATCTATATGTTTCTGCAATGACATGTCAAGTATTATTTATTCAGTTTAACAAATTTCTTACAGAGTAACCATTCGCAAGGACTTTTGCTATGAATTTGGCTTGACTCCAGTGTTGGTGGCCTTATGTTTTTCTTGCTCAGTCAATGAAGTGAAGCACGCCATCACTGTCTGCTGCAAAATAGCAATATTGAATAATGACAATTAGCATGACACTTCTAATTATTCATGTTGGCCTGTTCTACAATCATCTGGATCTAAATAGGTTCACATTTCACAAATCAATGGATAACTTTGAAAAGATTAGAGTTTAGCAGATCCAGTATCAGTCAAACAGTAATATGCCAAAAAATATAGATGATTACTTGTGCAAGTTCTGTGACAACACAAAACTCCTGCGGGCTTTCAAAGGAATCAAGCATTTGTATAGTATTTTCATGCTTCATCTACAAAATTTATTAGTAACAAATGTCACTAGCCAGCAGCCAACACAAATGTCTATGAGGAATTGGTAATAGCAACAAACAAAAAAACCTTACAAATGTCATAGATTATAATCAAATTTGAATTTCACAACAGATAATAATTCCATCTCAGCACTCACTAATCAAGCAATAATCAATAATAACAATACAGAACTAATTGAACACTAAAAATACTTTAACACAGTGGATGACGAAATTGTATATGAACCAGAAATGTGATTCCCATCTATCAATTCTCCTATAGCAGGTGACTCTTCTATACTGCAAGCTCCGAGACCATGGTCCCCTCCTGCTCTTCTTCATTAGTTGCTGAGGCTGTTGTTGTTGTTGCTATTGCTTAATCGGTTTCATCTAGTAATTATATTTGAAAAAAAATTATTGTTTTCTTATTGTAAAACTCTCCTCTCACCTCTTGCTTTCCAAGCCACTAATCATTAATAGGATTCAGAATTTTTTTTAAATCACAATCATGTGCATTTCAACCAATATGATGTCTACAATTGCGATAAGTTTAAAATAAATTAGAAAGAAACTACCATCAAGGCATCAACAGTTGTTGCAATATTACACCTAGAAGACTTAATAAAAAATAAAGCATTACTACAGTGATGTGAGAAAGAAGATACCTTGTTATCTTCCAACTATTATCCTCACAAGAACTCTAGTATTGTTGGAACCTCCAAGATGTTTGCCAAAATTTTTGCCTACAAGATACCACTGGCCAAAGTGACAAAGTTAGCAAGTACCTAATCCAAATTCAAATCTGCCTAGTCAACCTACAAACTTATAGCCTTAAATCTGCACACTTAATTGATATTACAAGTAGGTCTTCTCTTTGTTTTTTATTTGTAAATAAAGTCAGCAACCAACACCATCCTCTTCTGCCCATGGTTAATATCAATCTGCATGGAAAAGGGCTAAATCCACTAAAGATGCACAAGGTAAAAATATATGAAAAGCAGAGAAACAAATAAGATCCAATACTCATTAATTACCACCATAAAGTTCTTGTGAAAACAGCGATGGATAAGTAATGGTCATTGGTTTTTGCTCTTTGTATCTACCAAAAGTTCCTTCATTGGCTATAGTCACCTGTCAAAAACGCTATACATAAACAAGCTACTATATAATTAATTGCAACTATATATAGATAATTTTAAATCAACAAAGCAGAGTAGCTTGAAATCAACAAATTAGCAAATTCCTATTTCAAAATTGATAACAGAATAACACATAATACATCAAAAACTGCTCTAAACCAGTAATCATTTTCATTTTCTCACCCTAAAACCCAATCGATCTAATAGTAACAAGCAACTATATATATACTCACACATACACTCACATTTCTCGTAAAGCTCATATAGCGATTCAATTCCTGAAGCTTCATGTATTCGAGAACTCGATAATTACTTAAATCCATAATAATTAATAAATCTCGTGAACCATTAGTGCATTCGATTATCTTTGTGATTTTGTGAAAATAAGATTATTCTCTTCATTGTCTATGTAATCGATTCCTAAATCATCAGAAATCCAAAATCAATGTATGAATGGATTAAAGAATTGATAAATGAAAAAAATAAAGATAGATCTAAATATAAAAAAAGTGAATGAATCTTGTACTATGAGAGTGAGAATGAAGAGAGTTGAGAGTGAGTAGCAGTTCTAAAAAGCTGTTTCGAAAAGCAAATGAAAAAGAGGCACTGCGAGATAGATATCGAGGTTGAGTTTGAAGAGCTGTGTGACCTTGCGGAGCTCTGAAACTAATCCAAGTTTTTCATGAGCTTGCTAACGGCCATGGAAGAAACTTCAGGTTGCTCAAATCACACCTACAAAATCACAAACAATGAAGAAAAAATTAGCACGAGTGAAACTTGATTCACAAATTGAAATCGAATTTGGAAATGGTGAATTTGAAAATCTGAGAAAATGAAAGAAAAATTAGAAGAGATGAAGCTTTAATGGAGGAAACAATTTGAAGAGATGAACCCTCATGTTCTGGAATTAGAATGAAAAGCCTTGAAATGGTTTTTGTGTGTGATTGTTCACAGAGAATAGAAAGAGAAAGGGTTTTGTTCACAGGATAGGAGAAAGTGAGAAATGAGATGCTTTTGAATATTGTGTAGAGTTAATTACACAATTAACCCCGTTCCTTGAGTCGTGGTTAATAAACCGTGGGATATTACCGCTTTTTTAGTAGTGTATATATATGATTATGCTTTGAATACTATTACAGTGTATGCGATCTCATAGCAGCTTTATAATTCTTAAGAAATATGTTAAAAGCTATTATGTATCTTGTTTATTTGTAAGTGTGCACACATTAGATGTGATTAGTATTGCTAGAACCTTGTTTGCTTATAAAAAATATATATACTTTGCAAAAAATTATATACACACAATACTACTGTAGGAAGGTGTCCATTGGGAAGAATGTTAAATATACCAAAGCTATGCCCTTGGGAACAAATTAAGAAAGAAAAGTCACTAAGGTATTCCCTCAACGATTTAGCATTCATATGTGTGAATAAAGAGGGATTTGATTGAGTGCATATTTCTTGTTGTTTCATCTTTAGGGGGGACATGTTACTATTGTTCAAAGTGTGGTTGCTTTTAAAACATGACAGTAGTTGTGCTTTTAGAAGTTGACCTCATCATGGAACTCTTCAAAGTCTTGACAATGGAAGATATTGGATGTTAAAGAAAATATATTTTTGGACTTGTGGTATTGTGAGTTTCATTGGAGGTTCATGCAAATGAACTAAAAAAGTTTATAGTAGCTGAATTAAAGCCTTGAAATTATCCTTCTCAGAAAGATGAAGAATTTCCTAGTGTACCACATCATGACATTTCTTGCTTGCTTGATTCTTCACTGTTGGATGTTTCAAATCAAGGTAATCTGGATTTATATCTTGAGTTTGTTATTGTGGAACGAGATGTATGCACAAACATAGATGAGTTAAAGGTACATTAAGTCATCTCCCTTATTTTAGCCAATTAGGGATTGCAAGGTAGATTTGACATGTTAATGTTAAGAAGGTTATGAGATGATCCACATGCATGACAACAGTATAGAGGAATATGCTATGCATAATGTGAATGTTTGAAAGGAGTTGAAATTATTCTTTGGTTTGTTGAGTATGGCTAAGAGATGGAGCTACCAAGTATGAATGCTTTGGTAGGTATCAATTGTTGTCCCACTGGGAAGGGCTGTCTAGGGAGGTGGAGCGGCCTAGACATGACAAAGTTAGTATCAAGTAGATATATCAATTAGCAATATAGGCAAGTACTCATTTTTTGAAATTCAGGGACTGAATTTTTTAAGGGAGGGGATAATGTAATACCCTAGTTTTAAATAATAAAGGTTAGATATTTTTTCTTTTTAAATTAGGAAGGGTGTCAATTATTCGTATCTGTCGTTCCGAATCCTGAATCTCACTAAGTCTGGATCTTATACATCCTTGGAGGGCTCTATAATAGAGCCACAATTTTAGGATCAAAAGTCTCGGTAATTGTTCCCAAAAGGGAAATAAGTTAAAGAACAATTTTTAATGAATTTTATGAAACCTTTTAACATTTCGTTTTTAACCCACAAGTTTATAAAATCTTAAAAATTCCCGAATTTGAACTAAAATCCAAAATTTGGATTCTGATTGGTTGGGATTTTAATTTTTGTGATATTTTATTTGAATCCAAATGGGGGTACTTCCTTATTTATATTTTAAAGTTAATGGTAACTTAAAATTAGTAACTGTAAATAAGTGAATACTGAGACAACCCAACCCAATATATATACAAATACAAGCCTACACACCCACATGGTTTCTTTTTCTTTTCTTTCTCTCTGTTTCGCTAAAGAAGAACAAAGGAGGCTTGGCCTCCCTCCATCCTCCCTCTCTTCCTCTCGGTCTTCCCTCTCCCTTCAGCCACCACCGTGCTGGCATTGTAGCCGCCGCCCCTCCTCCCTAATGTTCACGAACAGTAGCGTCCCTCTATCTCCTTTCGTGATCCAAGGTTGTGCTTCAATTTCTTAAAGGGATGGCAATATCCACTCCTCCATCTTCCTTTACTTAGCCATTAAAGGTATAGTAAAGCTCAATCTTACTTCCAATTTCATAGATTAGCTAGGTTATGTTATGGTATAGGATTAGAACTCTAATCTTTAAAACCTAGGTTATGTAATTGGGGATTTATGGTTTTTAGATTAATAGTGCAGAAAATGCTGGTTCTAATGCTAATTAGTGGTTGTTGGATGATGTATGTGGCGTTAGATACTCTAGAGAGACATCCTATATCCTGTACCATGATGAAGGCTTGGAGCACCACATCCTTGGATTGTGTTGTGAGTGAATAATGTATTTATGGTTAGTTGGTATTTAGTTATGTGTAGTTAAATATCTATGTTACATATTTGTTATTTATTTTGCACTAACAAGTAAAATGATTTCCTTAATGTATTCATGTCTTGAAAGTTGCATTTATTGGTTACCCTTAAAATTGTCATATTTTAAGAAGAATATGGAACGAGATTTAATGACCACTACTAATATTGGGATAACAACTTTACATGATTTGATACAGTGTTTTGTTATGTTATATTGGAACTAGATTATGAGACAAATATATTTTTGGAATGCTTATGGTTTTGGATAAAATATTTTGTGACTTGATTTTCTTAATGGTCAATTGAGAACTGGAGATTGAAAACAATTGCATTCTTTATGTTTTACTAACATGATTGGTTTCTTGAAAGGAGAGTAGATGAATGAAACTTGAGTTAGTTAATGTGGAAAGTTATTTATTTATTCTTTTGTTTGAGGTATCATTGACAGAAACTGTAACTAACAGCGGTGACATTAGTCTTGGTGCACCTTGAGATAGACTTTAGCTAGCATAGGGGTTGCTAGCCCGATATGTTAGGCCAGCATACTGGTATTATTAGGCACTCGAGATGGGTGTGAGAGCCGCCTAGAAGTGAAGTGAACACACTAGGGATGGGTGTGAGGGTCATCCAGTTGTGGGCTCGATTTGGACTTTGTTCTGACATAGAGACCCTCCCTTGACTATTTTTTTAATGCATAAATTCCATAATTCTATATCATCACTATAAGAGATTCGTATATTAATTCTATACTCACTTAGTTTGGTTAATATCTTTATTATTTATTTTGACTATCCATTATTATTTGGGACTTGTTCCAATTAAATGTAAACATATTATTCCTCACTGAGTTTCATAACTCACCCGTGGTTGTTTCCTCTATTACAAATTTAAGTGCAGCCCCGAGTTCCACTCCTCCTATTCAATAAGATTGTTGGTGAGCCCAACAATGGTGTATATGCCATTATTTTGTGGCTTCCTTTCTCTTACTTTTATAACAAATCGTATATGGTTAGGTGCTCCATTTGATCACAGGCAGGGACCAGATTAGGAGTGTTGAAGTTTATAATCATGTTTATAGTTATCTTACGTTTTGTATGAATGGATAGTATGTAAACTCCCCAATTATGACTTGTATATGTATATATGTATAAATACCTATCTATTATCCTGGTTTGGACTGTGATTGTAATATGATACAGGTATTATATTTTGGGAAATATCGAAAAAATAGAGGAAACTCTGTCCGTTTTCCTATTAAAGTGTGAATGTTCAGGCTTGCGGGGGAGCCTATTCCCTACGCATCGGTCACGGCCAGAGTTGGGTCGTGACATGGGTCCTGGGGGACTCTAAAGCCGTATTAGGCTTGTCTAGGGATATGTAGACTTGAGGTATCACAAGATTATATATGGAAAATATTTGAGTATTATGAGAAATCTATTTTGTATATAATTAAAATTATTCATAATAACTTTTATTAATTATAGCATGTATTTTCATAAATTAGATATTGTAATTTATTAAAATAACATAAATAACTAATTATATAGTAAAACTACTAACTTTTCAAATTTTATTCATATAGTAATTATCTAAATAATAAAATAATGAAATATTAAAAAATAGCAAGTTAACGTTAATAAAAGTAAAAAATAGTATATTATAAAATATGAAACATAAATTCATTGCTTTGTTTTAAGTGAATATTTAAAATTGGACACATATATCTAATATTTATATGATGCATATAAAATATGATACATTTATAATATTAAACACAATTTTCTTACGTTAAAATATAAATTAAATTCTTTAATCCTTTCTAAATTAACAATTATATAACTAGTATATATAATAGTCAGTTTTCTTAAAGAAACAACGACTAAAAAATAATAAAGAAAAACTAATATATGATAATGCAAGAAGTACGTATCTAGTATATCATTAAAATAAATATTTTAATATTTTTTGTGAACTTCTCAAAATGTTATATTATTTCTGCTTGTGTGCCTATGCTTTTTCAAATTTTTTGTAAGAAATTAATTCTTCACTTATTCTCTTTTTTTCAATCGAATATACTGAATATAACTTTTCTCATTAAAGTGAAAAGTTTTCATTTGAGTCAATTAAATATTTTCTCAATTAATTTTGAAAAATGTATATTTAGTGATTTCTATGGAAAAAAATAAATGAATCTTAAATTTTTAAAAGTAAATTAAAAGTATTAGATCACACATAAAAATAAAATATTTTTTAATTAAAAATATTAACATTAAACACAAAAAATTGGATACATGCATTAGCGATAATAAAACTAATTTGCATTTATTATTATTTACTTCCAAATATTATTTTTTAAATAATCGGCATCTTATTTTATTATGAAATTATTATTATATTAAGAAATATATGAAAAATAATTTAATTTTAAAATTAAAATAACTGTGTCTAATACATTTATTGTATGTAAAAATAAACAATTAAGAATGTGTAAGACAATATAAATATTTAATTGAAATATAATAATAAATTTACATAAAAACATATTTCATAATAATAATTTTTTAATATTAGATTGTTATTATAATTCTCTAGAGAGAGAGATTGTTATTATGGTTAACATAAAAGGAGAAGGGTATTTTAGTGAAAGTGAAAAAAAGATATTGAAGTGGGAATAATAATAGTAATTTGGGAGTAGCAATAACTGCACCACTGGAATAGATATAATAATAAAGGACCTCAAACTTTTGATTTTAGACGCCAACATTTTCGCAACCATAGTATGCAAACATCAACCATAGGCATTAATAATATGCGGATATCGAAGAAGCTAATAGGCAAACACATTGTCTATAGCCTATGTAGACTATGCTCAACCTATGCCGCAATCGATCTGTTGGTGTAGTTGTGTTCATCGAGCAGCATAAACTCCACCATGCTCAAAAGAGTTTATGAGAGAAATGATTAAGACTGGAGATGACTACGAGGTGGAATGCACGCGAACTGAACTCGTTGTCCGCTAGGTGTCGCTTCCAAGAATTTACTTAAACTATGAAACTCTGAATCTTCATCCATGGCAGGAAGGGGGAAAAGAGGATCTGACACCAAAAGGGGAAGAGTTGATTGCGAGGCTAAGTCCAAGGAGGATAATAACACATGCAAAGATGCCGTTTTATCACCTAAACATGCTAGGCAAATTGACAATGAGCCGATTGAGATTTCTTCGAGGTAAATGTATATGTTGCTATCGGTGTTCTTTTAATCCACTTTTATCCTAATCTCAATATTTTTTTTCCAGGAAGGATACATTACTGTCTATTGTAGAGTTGTTTGAGTGTTTTTTAATCTAACTTTGATGTGCTTTGCTGTGAACGTTCCTCATACTGATTTTGTCATTTGTTTGTAAACAGCCAACATGAGAGCATCAAGAAAGAGTAAACAAGGGATGAAAGGGCTTCCTAAATTATCATTACTGATGGAAACATGGGCTACAAGAAGGCGCTGACCACCATCTTTAAGCAGATGGTGAATGCCGTCACTGCCTTAACGAACATGATTGCGTGTCAAACTCCCCCTGTTTTTCCTATGTTCAACCCATTGGCCCAAGCCGTTTACCAACATGTCGGATGTGTAGAGACTAACCAACATATGTTGCCTGTGCTTGTCAATGCACTACCAACACCAAGGTGCTCGTCAGTTACCAATCAGGATGTGACAGAAATTATAATGGGAAAACTTGAGCAAGGAAGACAAAATGCAAATCCAGTACCAAATGTAACAACACAATCCGCTTATCAGCCTGGGAACTGAGAACTTGAAACTAGATTCAGTGTGGGGAGGAAACTGTTCTCCCCAAACAAGAATCAATCCAGTAAAGGGAGTAAGCCTCAATCAAAGAGCGGTCCTTCTGGGATTTACATGAACAGTAGGGCCCCCTCTTCAGTTAGGATTCCTGGGAAGAAAAGTGGTCTAAGTATCCCGATTGTAAGTTTGTATGCTCATTTTGTAATGAGAAATGTTATTTTAACTCACACTTTGTGGGACACCGTGCCGACACACTCACATCTACCATTGGATGGGTTGTGGAACCCAAACTAAGTGGGGTCCACATCTAATTCAATGGTGGATGTGAGTGTGTCGACACGGTGTCCCATAAAGTATGGGCTAAAATAACATTACTCTTTTGTAATTGTTTGTTTACTTGACAAGGATACTTCCTCCTATTTAATAGAGTCATCCTTTGTATCCGCAGTCGGTCCCTATTCTGTTTAGACCACAGGCAGAAATGTCGCTAACGGATGATGAGGTCCAACTAGAAGCATTCATTTTCGGCCCTGACACGTCAGATGAGACTCAAAGGTAATATTTCTCAAACGTCTACATGTAGTGTTCCCAATCTCTTTTCTGCATTTATTTTGTAGCAGTTGCATAGTTTTATGACATAAACTTTAATGTAGAGCCATCTTTAATCTTTAATGTAGAACCCTTTTTTTCTTTTCTTTAAATATCCATTCTTTATCTCCCTGTTTGATTTTTAGAAAAGAATACTAATTATTTGGAACTATAGCAACAACATAATCTTTAAGGTTAGGTAAAATAAACGTTTTAAATTATTTGAGGTTAGGTGAAATAAACCTTTATTTCCCATTTTAAGGTTAGGTAAAATAAACATCCTCGACTGAGGTTACATGCTAAAAAGATTTGACACTCCCTGTTTGGACTCTTGTTTGACGGTTGAGAGTTGAAACAATCAATTTCATTTTTCCCAAGATGGTATCATATTATTGAACATTTACAATGCCTTAGTTTAGTATGAAGGTTGTGCATTGCTTGCTATCATTCTTGAAAAAATATTGGCTGGGTTTTTTGGTTCTACACTTCCTGAAAATTCTTTTTCTCCATTATTTCTGCTCTCAAGACATGTTTTCTGCTATGTATATATTGGATGTTTTGGCTACTTTCGTCATTGCAGCGATCATGATTTGCTTATTACAATTGGATGATTTTTGTTTTGCTTGCTATCTTAATTTGGAGGTTCTTATTTATAGTCATGCTACTAATGCCAAGAGTTGCCTATTTGATGATGATGTTTTGGTGTGGTATTTGGTTCATTTGTTGTTGTCTTTTTTTGGTTTGTTTCTTGGTTGGGTTATATTGCTCCCACCATTTTTTCTTTTCAGTGGTTTGCTCTTCTATCATCATTTAAAAAGAATAAACAAAATCTACAAGTACAAAATTAACGTCTTGAATTTGAGCATAAAGTTTGTCACCTGCTTGCAGGAAAGATGCGTTCGTTTCAACTGCTCACTATATAGGAACTAGAAAGGCCATGCCAACTCTCATCCCAAAGGAATCAACTGTGAAAGATGCAGTTTTCTTTCCACATAGAATCCCCAATTTTCTTGTTTTTTTTTAACTTATTTAAATGGTATAAGTTCTTTTTCTAGCAAATTAGTAATTTCATATCCAGATTTTGACTTTATTGTCATGCATGTTGACTCATTAAGTAAGGTCAACCACCAAATACCCTTATCATTGGTTCTTGCTTACTACTTTCTCGGTATGATCTTTGGTCACTGTTCTCAAAATTTGGTTTCATGAGATTAAACTATCCAAACGCTAATATTACTTTTATTGAACTTGTTAACAACTAGCGTTGAATTGGTCTCATAAACCTCATACCCTCAAAGAATTTTATGCAAATGCCTTTATGCATAAAGTGGAATCCCTTTCAAAGTTATGTTATTTTTCATTAGTTTAATTCAGCATTAATTAATGTAGAATCTAAGGACTGACTTGTTAGTTCTAATTTTTTTTTTATTGCAAGATCTTTGTAGCTATAAACGAGGACAACCGTCATTGGTACCTTCTTGTGGTTGATCTCGAGAAACGACTCCTCATTTTACTAGACTCTAAGCCAAGCTTGAAGATGAAACAAACCAGGAGGAGGACCGTTAAACATATGTTAAGTTATTATTACTTGTGCTGCCATATTTGCTATATCCAGTGGTCATTTCTGCCATGCCATACTCATTTCATTTTGTGTTGCTTGTGTGGCTAGGGAATTTTCATAGAAGAGCTAGATGTAGATGTTGATGGATGACTCAATCTATGAGTTCTCAGAAAGTCACAGGCCCATAATTTCTGACTTCCCTGTAGTTGAACCTGCTGCAATTGGAGAATAGAAGGATGGATCGTAAGTCTTGTGCCATTGCTATCACTCATTCAGCTTTTAACATCTCTTTCACATTTTTGTTTCCTTATGTATATAATAATTTTTTTTTCATTGTCATAATATAGCGATGATTGCGATATATGGGTTGCTACGTGGATGAGGGAACGTCCTTGGTCAGATGATTACACTATGTATGTGAGTATTAATAACTTGAAAGTTATTGTAATGGCAAAAATTTAATTTGTGTGTAACAGTTGTTTCATGATCACTAACGTAGGTCAATGATGCATTGAGAATGCGACTAGCACTTGATCTAGTTCTCAAACCCTACAGTAGTCTCCAGGATAAGCAGAATAGGCTAGTGAAAGGTTAAGGTTGCTATTGATAGTGATAATTGGGGTGCTACTTGCATTATTGTTCTAAATTCCCTGTTAATTGTAAACTTAGTATTATGCTTATAGCTTATGTATTTTGGTTTGTGAACTTCATTCCTGGTTGTTTTTGTTTAATGTGTTTTTTTTAAAGTTATTTGGTTTATGTATTTCAGTTAGATTGCGTGATTTTTTAGTTTCATGTAAGACCCCTGTTGTTGTTGATTATGTGTCTTAATTCCATTGTTTGCTTTTTTTATGTAAGACTTTAATGACTTCAGTTAGATTGTTCTTCCTTTTTATATCTTGCAATTCGAGTGTTTGTAGTTAGGACAGAAGAGGCCCCATGCTCCACTATTCTATCATAGTTTACACCAAAAATGAAAGAGGTTTGCCTGCTTTTTTATTTTCCTGGCGTTGGTCAAGACTTTTGAAACATGTTACTAGAAATGAAATGGTTGGGGCTATCTTTTACAGGATAATGGGTTGGCTTGTTTCTTTGGGTCATTTGAGATTTTTGTTTTAGGATTGTGTTTGGGCTGGTTGATTAATAGCTAATGCAAATGATTTTCCATGAAAATAAACATCTATTTTATAACGGTGTCAAGCTGATTTTCGATAAGAACTTGTCAAATACAAGGAAGCACCGATATGACATGACACAGACACAGGGACACGATGATTTTACAAAATATAGGATACAACACGATTAGGATATGTGATATAATAAAACACAAAAATAATAGGCTATGATGAGAAAACCCAAATCAAAGCACTCTTATGACTAAGAAATACCCCATAGCTAAGAATTGATAAAAAAAAAAGTACAAGAATAAAAAAATCTACACAAGTCTTTATCTATAAAAAATAATGAATAAATGTTTGCGTAACGAAAATAGAGTTTGTTGTTATGTTTGTTTGAGTTAAAACTATGTCAGGGGCTCTCGAGATCGAGAGATGAAGTGGAACAGCAAGACATCCCTTAGATAGGGGTGTCCGAGTGTCGCCAAAGTGTCGATGTCACAAAAGTGTCCAACACGGGTGCGGCAAAGTTTTTGGAGTATTCATACTTCTTAGATATCATTTATTTTTATATATTACATTTGGATCTTAAAAGAAAACACAAATTTTAATTTCTTTTTTATTATTATTTAATAGAACTGGGGCATGAACTTCTCCTTGTATTCAATCAGCTGTAGCTCACGAAACATTTATTTTTCTTGATCGATACATAGGATGCATGTGTGGACTAAAATTGTAAGTATGTGTAATAGGATCCTAGATGTACCTCACGTTTGTATATATGCAGAACACTGACAAGGAGTAATTTGGGTTTTTTTCTCAGTATAAGGGAGTAAAAAAAAAAAAAATCAAATAACAGTAGCTTAAAATCAACTATAGCAAGTATGGGTTTTCGTTCTATTTAATGAGTAAGCTATAAGGTGAGTATATCAGCTGGTAGTCTCCATTGCTAGGATAGGTTCAATCACCTGAGAAGAATATGAAAAAAAAAAAAAAGATGAAGTCAAGGAAGGAGAAGAAAAAGGTAATTAGATGGAAAAGAGAATCAGAGAGAGGAAGGATCAATACCACAATATTCTTCACGCCCAAAATTCCCTCAACCTCCTATTTCTTTCCTTCTTTCGGCCACTCTTCCTAGTGCCCTCATTCCTTGCAGCTGTCTCCACGTGGCCTTGAGGAGCAACTAACCCCATCTCAGCTCCTTTGTCCTTTTTGCCCTTCTCATCCAATTGATGATTTGTTACAATACCATCCCCATTTGAAAGAACCTTGTCCTCAAGGTTAAAATTTGGAAAATTGTGCTGCAGGTCAGTGACATTTTCCCATGTTGCATCATCCACCGAAGTACCTTCCCAGTGCACTAGGACTTGAGGAATACCTATCTGATTTTGCATTATGCTTCTGTATGCTATGATAGCCGCTGGCTGAGGAACTATGTAACGCCCCGATTTTTCTACTAGAGTGAAAATGACCAAAATGCCCCTGAGGTCATTCTCAGCCCGGAATTCGAGGAAAGCCGGTTCGGCAGTACTCGAAGGGCAAACTCAATGTTGAAAGGGGATTAGATAACTTGTGTACCTTCCCGGGATCGAAAATCTCGTTTTTCGAGTTTTCGGGTCAAAATGACCAAAACACCCCTGCGGTGTTTTACCTGTTTGCATGTCCCGGATGAACCCGAAACTTCTCTAGATGGTTTTAAAAGGCATTTTTATGTATTCTATGACCTCATTTTTAATTTTAGAAGTCCCGGGCAAAATTAGTGCAAAATTACGGTTTTGCCCCTAGTTTCGTGTTTTTACGCTTGATCGCGTGATTAAGCAAACCTAAGTAATATTAGGCTCTAATCGAAGGTTAATTAATTTCCTTAATTAATCTTGAGTCAAAATAATTTATTAAAGTTGATTAGAACTAAAAAGTGCTTAATTACAACCTAAAACCATATTTTAATTTCAAGACACCTAGTCATAGAATCTTGAATAGTATTTTCTCTTTCCAATTCCTTAAATCATGGAATTGTGTTACACATTGTTTATTCACAAATGAGTTTTAAATTCTTTAATGATGTATGAGCACTCCTAAACTTGTCATAAACTCCCTAAATCACATTTTTAGTTACCTAAACTTAAGCTTAATCATTCCTAACCTTGTATCTAAGCTAATACACATCTAAACTTACCATTAACACCCAACTAAATGGTCAAAACTCACCCCCATTCTGCTGTCCAGACCTGGCCATGAGCTTCCCTCCCCATTATGCATCACATGTTCAATTTTTCAACACTCCAAGGCCATACATCAAGTCACATACACTATACCTTGTCATAACTTTCAATCAAGCTTGATTTTCCAAGTAAACAACTAATTAAAATAGCTCATTTTCTCCATTTATTTGTGGCTGGAAAAGTTCTAGCCATGCATTGTTTCTAGAAGCCTAATTTCATAAAAATTTGATAGGAAATTAACTCACATCAAGCCATACTTTGTAGCATAGCTTCCATACTTCAAACCATGCTTGAATGACCTTGTGTAAGAGATATTTTTCTCTCCCTTTTTCCCTCTCAAAGTCACGGCCAAGGCTTCCTTTGGTAAGCCCCATGGTTTTGTTTTTCTATAAATAGGATGCTTGTGATAGCTTACTTGCACCTTGAAGCATTTGCTAAGTTTAGAATTCTAGAGTTGTCTTGGTAGTTCTTTTCTTTCTCTCTCAAAGTTCCAAGAGAGTTCTTCCTTTCTTTTCATCTTCATCTTCATCCTCTCTTCATCTCATCATCATCTCTCAACCTTGAAACACCACCACATAGCCTTGAATCATCATCAAACCTCTCAAACACCACACCTCAAACACAACCTCACTTGAAAAACAACTCCAACCTTCTCACCCTCCCTTGGCCGAAGCTATCTTGCCTCTTGGAGGAGCTCATCATCTTGTTTTCCTTTTCAAAAGTTCAAAGATTTCATCTTCACTCTAGGTAGGAGTGTTTTTCTAAACTTTGTTTCTTGAAAAATGAGTTTCTCTAGCTTTCTCTTGGACTTCTTTTGAAACTTTTCCTTGGTTCTTTGTTTTCCTTTCATTTCGGCCATGAGGCCTTGATTATGAGCATGATAGCTTGATGATGAGAGTTTCTAGATGATGACCTTGTGTTCATCTCAAAGAAACCTCTAAAGCTTGAGTTTTCCTTTTTCTTATAACTTTATCTATATGATATCTAGCTCACATGGTTTTTCAACTTAAGAAAATTAATCTAAGGATTTCTAAAAGCCCAAGCCTACCCTTGTCAACCTTAAAGTTGGTCGGCACGTTCTAGAGATTTTTCTCTAGATAGGGGTTTTGGGTATTTAATAAAGAATCTGACTTAGTTTCACTTTCTTTTTCTTTTGTAAGACTTTCGGTTTTGGTATTTTGATCTTTGAGATATTGTATTGGGTTGTTATCTTGTTAAAGTCTTGAATGAGCTCTAGTTAACCATAAAATGAATTTTGCATCATGTTTATTTTATGCTTTGCATATCATGTTTACTTCCTTGCTATCACTAAATACCAAGATAATGAATGAACTTGCATTATCATGTTTATATTTCAAGCTATGCATTATCATGTTTATATTTCAAGTTCTCACTAAATATCAAAGATAATAATACGTTGCACCTCATATTTATTTTATGCTATCACTTTACTTTCTAATGGAACCTAAAATGAGTGCATGAGCATGTTTACTTTTATGTCATCACCTAAATGAACCTAGAGCTCAAAGACTTGCCCATTGTTGTCTCAAACAAAGGTCTAAAAATATTTATTTCCTTTTGTTCATATTTCGGCCCCAAGGGGTCTTGATGTTTCTAAGTATTGAAAACTATGTTTTATAATTTTTCCAAACTTTTATGAGTTTAAGGAATGCATAGAACTAAGTTTTATGAATTTAGAACCTCTTAAGACAAGTGATCTAGCTACTGCCCTCATAAATATTTTGATGATTTTAGATGTTAAAAATATTTATAAATGAGTTTTGAAAGTTTTAAAAAGGTTCTAAGAGAAACTAGTATTTTATGTGCTTTAGAAAATATGTTTGATGCCTTTAAATGGAGATGTTTGTTTCGGTTCTGCCTTGCCATGTTTAGCCACTGTATGAGCTGTGTTAATGATGATAATGTGCTTATGTTTAAGTATAATTAATGTTAAGACTCATATGTGAAAGATAAGAGAAGTTAGAAACTAGAAAAGAATTAATTTGAGAGTTCTAGATCCTTTAATATTTGAATTTTCTGGATTCTGTCCAGCAAGGTTTAGTAATGCTAATCATGGATTTAAATTAGTTTAAATGTGTAGGAATGACTCATAAATGGTTTAGGACTTGATCTTGATGCCTTAGGAGCAAACCGGACTTAGAAAGGGTCATTGTTGTGACTCCTAGGTACCCGTAAAGTTAGAAATATGAATTCTGCACTCTTGAGGCTTAGAGATGTTCTTGATCATAGTGTGAGGTGAGAAATACTTAGTTAAGACCTTATAAGTTCCCGAGAGATTAGGTTTGATGATTTATAACTTAGAATGTGAGTTAGGGACCTTAAGGGTCAGTGCATAAGACACTAAAAAAAGTTGTTAATGCTATAATGTGTTGTTTGATGCAATGATATGATGAGATGTGCTTGATGCATGAGAAAATGATTGATGAAATGTTAAAGTTTACCATAGCATGAGATTTCATGAGAACATGATGTGTGGATTAGCTTGTGGCAGTTTGAAGGAAATTCGGTTTAACAGCTGTTATCTTTGCCAATTTCCGTCAAACCTTAAAGGGTTGAAAGAAATGATTTATGAGTACCATATGAGTTGAAAACCCTGGGTGACACCGGTTCGGCCGAGGACCCCCAGGAGATTTTTATGTGACAAAGCACTGAGACGCGCTTCCCCCGAGGAGGTGACGGTTCGGCCAAGTACCCCCGGGAGGAGACAAATCCGTGAGGGTATGAGTAGATGCAGCCTACCAAAGCGGAAAAATTGCGAGGCCATGTGTGGCTAGCAAAGCGTTTCAAAGAGGGTATATCCTAAAGAGAGGTGATCCCTGCCCCCTACCCGTACTTGCGAGTCGGGATTGTTATTTATGTTTCGCTTATTCAAGATAATAAGCAAGAGCTAGTGACGACTAGCTGAGGTATGAGCTCATAACCTAGTTATTATTTTTAGGGTGGCTTATATGCTGAAGTACCATGATTGATGTCACGAAGTTGAGGAACGAATCACTTGAAAGTTATATGCCCCCATGCCACATGATTTATGTTTATGTGCTTTGATGTGTTGTCTTGTATGTTCGAGTATTGACATGCATCCATGATATAACCTGTTGCATTTATAATATCAAGACGCATGCTAAAAGGAATGGGCCTTGGATAATTAGTTTGAGAAACCCTAAATTGAACCTTATATGCATGATCACTATTTTATAATTAAACCCAAGGTTCCTAAGGATGTGTACGATGTAACCCTAGGGTAGGAGATTCCTACTGAGATTTCTTTAGCAAGATTTCTCACTCCTCTCTCTTCTTTCTTTCGTCACATCTTCAGAGAGCTATGGCGACGTTCGTTGTCTTCGTTGATACGCCAGTATGGGAGATACACTTCGACCCGGACCACCGTTCATATCACTTTGAGGGTCGATGTGCCGTTCGTGTTTTTGTGTACATGGAACGACCTTTTGCTCATCCAGTTCGAGCTACCAGTTCACTCCTACTGCGCCTTTTGGTAGTGACGACATGATCTTCGAGCTCACCCGCCTGCGTGAGGAGCAGTTGCGACGTGCCCGTACCTCTGCCACCGCCGTCCGAGATTTCCCGGAGTACGTACCTCGTTCGAGGAGATCCGAGACCGACCCATCCGAGGATTGGCCGACGCATGTTCCTTCGGAGGGTTTAGCCCCTTTTCCCCGATCCCGACGTATGGCGAGGAGAGCCGAGATGCGTCCGCATCAAGGAGCCCACGTTCAACCACCTCGTGTGCCTTTCACGCTGCATTGGCCCACACAGGAGGAGATAGAGCGTTTCCCCGGTTACCTGCCTCCATCACCCGAGGACCCCCGACGTCACTAGTTCCTGATGGAGAGCCTTGTGAGTACTAGAGTTTTTATGAGGATCTTCCCCTTCGGTCGTACCTTTTGGGAGGGGTGTGTAGTTTGTACTCATAGCCTAGTAGGAGGGTAGCGTTTTGGGTTTTTCTATCTTCAGGTTGAACCATGTACTTTGCTATCTGTTGTATTTCCTTTCCATTGTATTTCAAGCTCTGCCCGTTTCTATAAGGGTATGACTAGTTATGTACTTTAGCTACTTTATTATTAATGAAATGTTTCTCTCATCTTCATGATCTATGTTCTTCTGATGTATGATTTATTTTACATGGTTGTTTATGATCGTTACGCGTGCTTTACGTTTCTGTCATTCGATTAGTTAAGCTCGCGGCTCTCACTTTGTTTTATGTTTTCAAAAAAAAAAAAAGAAAAATTTTCCCGTAATTTCCGCTAAGTATTTTTATGAAAGAATGAGACTATGAAGTAATAGCCTAATGTTTAACCTAATGTGTTCTAGAAAGTTGGGTTAAAAATTAGGGTATTACAAACTGGGCCAAACTCATATGTGGTCAATGGAAATGGCACATATTGTTCAGTATTGTCACCTTTAAATTTTTTTAATACAGATATGTGAAACACTTGATGAATTTTGATAGTGTCTGGCAGCTCCACTTTATAAGCAACTGGACTAAGTTTTTGGCATATTCGAAAAGGACCAAAGTACTTTATTCCAAGCTTTTGATTCTTTCTCAAGGCCAGTGATTGTTGTCTATATGGTTGTAGTTTTACTAAGACCATATCTCCCACACTAAATTCTACTTGCATTCTTCTCTTGTCTGCTTGTGCTTTCATATAATTTTGTGCTTTCTCTAGATTTATCTTGAGTTGTTTTAGCACCTTATCTCTTTGCAATAGCATTTCTTGAACTGATGGTGCATCATTGGAATTCCATTCATACCTAAGTAGCTTCGAGGGATCCCTTCCAAATAGTGCCTTGAAGGGGGTCATACCAATACTGGTATGGTAGGATGAATTATACCAATACTGAGCTAAGGAAGCAGTGGTAACCACTCTCTGGGATTATCATGGCAAAAGCACCTCAAGTACATCTCTAGAGTCTTGTTCAAGACCTCACTTTGTCCATTTGTTTATGGATGGTATGCTGAACTCATTGCAAGAGTAGTGCCTTGTAGCTTGAATAATTCTTGCCAAAATTTGCTCATGAAGACTTTATCTTTGTCAGAGACTATTGTCTTAGGTATGCCATGTATTTTAATAATATGATCAGTGAAAACAACAGCCACTTTTCTACTGTCAAAATCTGGTTTGAGGCTCATGAAATGTGCAAATTTGGATAAACAATCAACCACCACAAAAATTACAGTATATTGCTTAACAGGTGGTAGGCCAGTTATAAAATCCATACTAATGTCTTCCCAAACTTGGATTGGTATAGGAAGGGGTTTGAGCAAACCTACAGGGAGTGTGTTCTCTCCTTTAGCTTGTTGACAAATTGAACAACTCTGGACAAAGTCCTTGATTTGTTGTTGCATATGTAGCCAATAGAACTGAGAGCATAGTCTTTCTGTGGTCTTAGATACCCCTGAATGTCCCCCAATTCTTGAACTGTGGAACTCTTTCATTAGTTGTGTGGGAAGAGAGCTCTTTGCAGGAATCACCAACTTGTTCTTCCAGTATAATAATCCATTCTTTACAGAATAATTTTTGTCAATTGTTGAGTTTATGTTGCATTGGTGCAGTACTTGTTGTAAGTCTTGATCTGCTGCCAATGCCATTCTTAGTTCAGTTAGCCATTGCACTTCAGGCTCAGTCCAAGCCATGAACAGGCTTCTTGACAAAGCATCTGCAGGTATATTCTCCTTTCCTGGTTTATATTGGATTTCAAAATCAAATCCAATGAATTTATGTAGCCATTGTTGCTGTTCAGGGGTCTATAGGGTCTGTTCCAAAAGAGATTTAAGACTCTTCTAATCTATTTTCAAGATAAATCGATGGCCCAATAAATAGTCTCTGAATTTGGCCAAAGCTTTTGTTATAGCATATAACTCCCTTATGTAAGCTGATTGTCTTTGCATTCTAGGAGTAAGCTTCTTGGAAAAATAAGCTATTGGGTGTCCCTGCTGACTAAGAACTGCCCCTACTCCACTACCCGAGGCATCAGTTTCCAATTGAAACTGTTTCTGAAAATCTGGAAGCATCAAAATAGGTGCTGTCATCATGGCATTTTTCAACTTATCAAAAGCTGTCTGAGTCTTTATATTCCAACTGAATGCATCCTTTTTCAATAGATCTGTCAAAGGGCTTGCAAGACTAGCATACCCCTTGATAAATTTTCTATAGTAACCTGTGAGGCCAAGAAACCCCCTTAATTGCTTCAAATTAGCTGGTATTGGCCAACTGTTTATTGCTTCTATTTTGCTTTTGTCCATTGCTACCCCTGAACCATTAATTGTGTGTCCAAGATAATCAATAGCACCAAATGAGCACTTAGACAATTTAGCATATAATTGTTCCTTCTCTAACAGCTGCAAGATAATTTCCAAATATTGCAAGTGTTCCTTCCAACTAGTACTATAGATAAGGATGTCATTAAAAAAAAAAAAAACAAGGACAAATTTTCTCACCATACTCTGGAATACGTCATTCATAAGATTTTCGAAGGTCGTAGGTGCGTTTGTTAGCCCAAATGGCATTACTAGCCATTCATAATAACCTTGATGAGTTCTAAACACTGTTTTGTATCTATCTTCAGCAGCTACCAAAATCTGGTGATAACCCGATCTCAAGTGCAACTTGGAGAAATAGTTAGCCCCAAATAATTCATCGATTAACTCATCCACAGTTGGCATAGGGTAAGAATCTTTAATTATAATAGCGTTCAGAGCCCTATAATCTGTACAAAAGCGCCAAGTGCTATCCTTTTTCTTCACCAAGAGCACAAGTGAGGAGAAGGGGCTTCTACTAGGCTGAATTATCCCTTCCTGCAACATCTGCTGTACCATTAATTCAATCTAATCCTTTTGGCTGTGGGGTTATCTATAAGGTTTGACCTTGATTGGCCTGGTATTAATGGTATGTTGTGGTCAAGTGATCTGGGAGGTGGAAGACCTAAAGGAGTGGTGAAGACCCTTTTATAAGTGTGCAGCATTAGGCAAGTTCTGGCTCTATAGTATCAGGAAGGTTTAGATTAATTTCAAATTCCTCGCAACATTCATTTACTTGCAATGTATATATCTCCGCAATAGCTTTAGTGTTGTGCAATTGCCTAATGTGATTAAATTGAGCCTCTGCAGGAACAAAAGAGGGATTGCCTTTCAATGACACCCATTCCCCATTATGAAAAAACTTTATTTGCGGTGAGTGGTAATTCGCTAAATGCCATTTTAGCATTGCTAACCAAGCAGCTCCCAAAATTAAATCAACCCCTGATACAGCTAACAGATACACCAGCATGTGCAGGCTATGTGCTTGTGCTGAAATCTCAATACTTTTGACCAAGCCGTCTGCTGTCATATAATCTCCATTCCCTACTAGCACCTTAATGGAAGAGGCTGGTTCAACAGCAAGCTTTAAAAAGTTTGCAATCCGAGGTTGAAGGAAGTTATCTGAACTCCCTCCATCTACTAGCACTTGAATTTTTACACCCTGTAATTGAGTTTGAAATCTGAGTATCCCTAGGCCTAGAATACCCTTCAGAGCATGTAGAGATATGTGTGGTTCTGTCACTATTTCTAAGAGTGTTTGTTGTTCCATTTACTACTCTAAAGCTAGCTAGGCTTCCGCTTCCTTGTCATCCTAGTCTATAACATCATCTTCTAGTTGCAGTAACATCACTTGTGGTTTGGAACATTTGTGGTTAAAGGAGAATTTCTCATCACATCAATAGCATAAACCTTTCTCTCGCCTTAATTGCATTTCTGCTGCTGTCATTCACTTGACATTAGACTTGCTAGGTAACATTTGTTGCTTTGGTGGGTTGGGATGATGAGTGTGGTGGGTAGGTGCGATTTGTATTAGGAGTGAAAGAAGGTTTGAAATTAGTGGTATATTTCTCCTCAAATAACTTTGCTAAATCTACTGCCCTCAGCCAGGAACCTGGGCCTTGAGCTACTACATCTTGACGGATGTCGCTATTCAAACCACTCAAAAACAATCCAATAAGGCTTCAGGGGGCTCAATGTCACAACGATTAGCTAGAGTTGTAAATTGCAAATAATAGTCACTTACCGATCCGTGCTGTTGGAGTTTAAAGAGTGAAGCCCGAGGACAATCGAACAAGCTTAGGCCAAATTCAATCTCGATTGCTCGAGTTAACGCACGCCACGACATAAATGGAGTGTGTCTCTGTGTCATTTGAAACCATGGCACAACTCCTCTGTCCATATGCATTGCAGCCACGCCTATTCGCTCCTTGTCCGGAGTCTGATAATAATCGAAGAACTTATCTGTTGCAAAAATCCATTCGAGGGCATTGCTACCATCAAATCGAGGTAGGTCAAAATTCAGCCTCCTTATTTGGTTTAATAGACGCGGACCATGTTGGGCGTCCCCATTAGAGTTCGATCCATGGCTGAATGGCGGAGTTTGGTACTGATTTTGTTGTTGATTGCTCATGAATGCTTGTAGTGCATCTTGGAAGGTATCGATGCGCAACCTGCCCTCTTCAGCAATCTGTGCGATGAGAGTCTTTAGCTCCTCTGTTTGAACTCGATCAGCTCATATAATTTTTTTATGTCCAATTCCACTATTTTGAAGTTGCCTTCCATCATTTTAAGTCTAGCTTCCACGGTTTTCAAGCAAGTGTTGTCAGCCATGGGATGAAAGCACCAATGTAATAGGATGCTGGATGTACCTCACGTTTGTATATATGCAGAACACTGACAAGGAGTAATTTGGGTTTTTTTCTCAGTATAAGGGAGTAAAAAAAAAATCAAATAACAGTAGCTTAAAATCAACTATAGCAAGTATGGGTTTACGTTCTATTTAATAAGCTATAAGGTGAGTATATCAGCTGGTAGTCTCCATTGCTAGGACAGGTTCAATCACCTGAGAAGAATATAAAAAAAGAGATGAGGTCAAGGAAGGAGAAGAAAAGGTAATTAGAGGGAAAAGAGAATCAGAGAGAGGAAGGATCAATACCATAATATTCTTCATGCCCAAAATTCCCTCAACCTCCTATTTCTTTCCTTCTTTCGGCCACTCTTCCTAGTGCCCTCATTCCTTGCAGCTGTCTCCACGTGGCCTTGAGGTGTAACTAACCCCATCTCAGCTCCTTTGTCCTTTTTGCCCTTCTCATCCAATTAATGATTTGGTATAGTATGTGTGCGCTAGAATCGAATCAATCACAACAAAATAAAGTTTGGGTCTTCTTGAATCAGTTTTTCAGCACACCTATTGTAGAGACTTTAAATATTTTCAGTGTTGACTTCAATGTTTTATTTCCCTACTGGGGTGTGATATGGAGATAGAGTCAATCTTGCAGAAGACTAGATGCAAAATAAATCTATACGGAGATTTATGATAGTGGACAAGACTTAGTTTTGGGCCGTTTTTTCCAAATTAGGGGGCCTATTGTAATCATAATTTATTTTTTCTACAATTGTAGTGAAGACTTTTTGAGCCCGAATATGATAGGATTATTCATTCTTAATTTATCTTTTCCATCTTTCGCATTGATAAATTGAATGTATACTCAATTATACAATTACAATCTTAATTTATTATCTAAATGTTTTATTACCTCTTATTAAACCACTAAAAGGCCCATCATCATCTTCTTCATTGTTCGTTGTGATACGATATTGTGCAAAATTAGGCCCAAATATTGGGAATTATAGGCTGCATTATCATTATATTATATTGGGCCTCCGTGATTAAACTCATTTTTGTTATCACACAGACAACGTTTTCGAAACTATGACAGACAATGAAAAATACAAAAATATTTCAGCAAAGAGTGTAACCGTTTTAGACTTTCTTGGGAAGTTTGGAGGGAAAGGAAGGTGAGAAAAGGAAGGAGTTTAGAGTATTAATTAATTTATTTGGGAGTAAAAGATATATGAAGGAAAGAAAATTGAGGGATCTGTAGTTTATTGTTATAATTTTATCCTTATTTATAATATTTAATTATTTTATTTAAAAATACACATTTCTACTAATAAAGGAAAGAAATAGAAATTTCATGACTTTTTTATATTTTTATCCTTTATTAACGTATTTAATTATTTTGGAAAAATATTTTAAAAAGTACTTCTCCCTCTAATTTTTTAGAGTACACAATAGATCATTTAAAAAAATTATCTCTTTATTTTTATCTCTAAAAATGACTTTTCTCATCAATATTTTAAAAAAATCCATTAAAAAACTATTTGACAAATTTTTTAAAAATTCATATTAAAAAAATAATGACATGAAAAAAAAATTGTGTTTACAAAAAATATAATAAGGGACAAAAGAAAAATATAACTACCAATTGGATACACAACCACAACTTGCAAAAAGGGAAAAAAAATACTATCAATCTAACACTTTGGCAATTTTTTAATAACAATACACAAGAAAAAAACAACTTCCATTAATTGAAACTCAAATAGTCCAATAATATCAAATATTAAATTAACATAAGAGGAGTGATACACATCCACCTCTAAATGTCCACCTCTAAAATGTTGTAAACCTGTGAACAAAAAGTTGTAAACCACATACAAAATGTTGTAAACCAATTTATAAAAAGTTGTAAACCAATTGGTTTATAACATTAGAAATTGATTTACAACATTTTGCACCTTGGTTTACAACATTTTACACCTTGATTTACAACATTTTGTATTAGGTGTAAGTGGAGGTGGACATTTGGGGGTGGCCATTTATCATTTCCCTTAACATAAATACTAAATCATTGGCTCACAAACAAAATCCATTTAAAAGTTACATCAAGAAGGATGGACCACAAGGACCAAACACCATCTCAAATAATAGCCTCTTATTTTTGTCTTGCTCTTCTAATGCACTCGGGATGACCAAGAAGATATAAGTATACACAGTTGATTAACTGGTCCTTAATTTGCAAATCTTTGAGCATCTTTGCTCCCCTGTTTGAGAGACGAAACCAAATTGAACTTTGTCCCCTGCATAAATTCCTTCCGATAACAATCTTATAACAAGTTGCTCATAGTAATAGGAAAATCAGCACGTCCATGAACTAATGTACATGAAATAGAGAGTTATCATACTTGACTTGGCCTTTCTTAACTATGTATGATATTGACATACAGTTGTCTAAATATTCTATTATAGTGACATGACCTTCAACTTCAAACTAATAGTCAACTATTAAGTGGTAGAAAACGTAAGAAGTAAATTGAACAAGTTACCAAATGCCAAAAACAATGAAGCAAGGATTGAGCCAGGAAGCTTTTGGACAAATGAAGGGTCCAAGAACAAATGTTGGAACTTGGGACTATATATTGTCACAAGACTCACAACACCCAACCTATTCTATTCTCCAAATTCACGTACTACTTTTCCTGTCAATGTCTTGAAAATGTAATAGGGCCAACATAATAGTTTTGAAGCTTTAATATAATACTCAAAAAGCATTCATCTATTTTTTCATCATCTTTGCCAATGAAAGTAACAGAAGAGGAACTAGGATTGTCCTTGTAAACTAATTAAACCGCAATCTTGGAATCGAGAGAGGCCTTCAAAATGCATAGTGCACCACCAATGAATCCTTTGGTCATTTCTTCTTCAGATTCCCCTACTTTAAAGTAAACTGGGGTAGAAATGTTGAAAACTCTAATTCACCTTTCAATGGCTGAAATTAAACTTTCAGGCTTGCTGAGATCAGTGCTGAAAATTTGAACCTTTTGGGATGCTCCAAGTAAGTTGGTAAGAAATTAAAGCTATCATCTTTCTTGTGTTCTACTCTATTTTAAAGATAAGCAAAATTATTGTTTTATTTTTGAGGATATATTTCTCGCTACCTTTAATCAGAAAAGTTTGACTCAAAGAACATCACTGTTTTGGTAATATTCAAAAGGAACATGTTGAAAAAAATGCAACAACCATACAATATAGCATACACAGCACACAAAGTATTTTGGGCCTAGACTTTCAAGATTCATTCATAATCATATGGTCAAATTAACTCTGCTTTGTACTGAACAGAACAGCCAAATTGCAGACACACAGTCCATACAGTTAAACTGGCCAAATCATTCCCCCTGTTTCTGTACATTGCTTAGTATTAACTCTATCTAGTTTCTACAATGGACCAAAGGATGTGCTGAAATGCAAATGCTACCTTAAATAACATAATGCAATCAAAATGTATTCAAGATGCACATGTATGAAAATTCTACACACATGCTATCAAAATGCTACCTTAAACAATCAAACATTCATAACAGAATGATACCGGGGAAGACATTTGGAAGCACTCCAACTTGTTCCACGGTAACGGCGGATTGGGATTATGTTCCCAGAGGGTCTGCGAAAGGATGAGGAAAAAAATTGAGAATCTATACAGGTCCTCATACTACCAATAAGCTGCAAAGTAATAGTAAAAAAATCTAAGTAAGATGCAAAAACACAAACAGATCCAACAAAAGACAGTGCCATTAGGAATCATTATCATGTTTAAACTCCTGAACATTTTGTTGTTTGCTTGAATAAAACTATACTTACAATAGGGTTCCACTAGTGAATGCAGCATAATAAATGCTCTTATTACTTATGGCCGTTTATGGCGGCGGTAATAGGCGGCGATGAACCTGAGATCATGGCACGGCTCCAGCTCCGACGAGGCCCTAGGGGGAACCACGAGGTGGGCCGGGATCGGAAAACATCAGGATGCTGATGGGCTACAGAGGAGGGGATGGCAGATTGGGTTGTAGTAAAGGGGCTGACGAGGCTTTGTTCGTGTTGGCATTGTAAAGGGGAGGTAAGGCTCCATATTTGGAAAATGGGGGATTGGGTGAAAGGGTTGAAGGGAATGATGGAAGTAAAGAGGTAATGGAAGACGGTTCAAGCTTGGATTTGATGGGGAAGAAGCACAAGGGTTCAAACTTGGGTTTGGAGGAGTTCATAGGTTTGATGGGGAAGAAGAACAAGGGTTGGATGGATTTCAAATGAAGAAAGGGGTTAAAGGGTGCATGTTCAAAGTGTGAGTGGATGGGTCCCACAAGCCCTTCTCCACCAATGGAAGCCACACATACTAGATAGCCCTCAAATTGGCATCGGGCATGGTAGCAAACACCCAAAATAAAAGATCATATGAAACGGCATGAAGAGCAAAGCACCAATCACCAGTAGTGTTGAAAGGAGTAGAGGTGATACTTTCACATGCACGATTAAAACTTCTCAAATTTGAGTTCCAAGACGCCGAAAAGGAATCGATTACGACGGTTCTAATTGGGCTAAATTCTCAATTTCCCACTGATAACAACTAACTAGAAATTAATACCATCTGAACTATTGTGGATACTCGGTACTTTCTTCCATGCAGTTTCCATATGCGTCTTTTGAGCTTTCTTCCTCCCTTTTATATATATATATATATATAAAATAGAGTAAACACTCAAATTGGTCCCAAACAATTTCCTTGGTGGAGAAATTAATCCCTAATAATTATAAACACCAAAATTGGTCTATCACAATTGTAAAATAGGACATTACAGGTCCCTGAGAAGAAACAAAGCTCGGATAGAATAGTCAAATCTCGGAAAGTAATAAGCGGATCTTGGATATTATAGGCGAATATCGGAAAGTAATAGACAGAGCTTGGATATTTTAGGCGGAGCTCGAAAATTATAGGCAGATCTAGGCAAATTTAGGCGTATCTCGGAAACTATAGGCGGATCTCGGAAAGTTTGGTGTTAGGCCAGCCTTGGTAGGCTGCCAGGGACCTATAGTGTCATCTTTTACAATTGTAAGAGACCAATTTGGGTGTTTACAATTGTTAGGGATCAATTTGTATATCAAAGAAATTGTCAGGAATCAATTTGGGTGTTTACTTTGTATAATATCTCTCTCTCTCTCTCTGAATGTCAATTGTTCTTCTGCATATTGACTAACACCTTGCCAATATCTCAGTTTGGTATTTGGTATTATTTGTCTTAATTAATTTACTCAAGTTTTTCATATGGTGTCCATTATTTATGAATTTTAATAATCTGTATTTGTATGTATAAAATAACCAGTACGTCTTAATTTAGTGTTTTATAAAATATCAGTGTGTTTTTGCAGGAATTGACGAGGGGAAATGTTGAATCGACAAACAATAGATGAGAAGTTTGAGAAATTCACATGGGCGATCAATAATATCTCTACACTGTGCTACGGGGAGGAGTATTCTGAGAGTTTCATCGTCGATGGCTACCGATGGTACTTGAGTTAAGAATTCCTATTTAAGAGATTGAAACCTATGCTGCGTGCACTTTGGGATCTTTCTGTTTGGGATTTTTGCCATTTTGATTTGCTTTTATTAGGCTCATTTGTCTAGTTATTATTGAGGATTATGTGGACGGCTTGTCAGTTTCTTTGCAATTCTTTGATTATCCACCATATTTGCTTCAAATCCATGGACGGGGCATAACTGCAAATTTCCAGTTGTCTCTAATTAATCAGAGGATTAGCACATTGACAAAATAATAGGTATGATTTTTTTTTCTTTTGTCTATTTTCTTTGATTTGATTCATCCATTATTTTGTGCATATGTGCTATCACTTAGCAGATCTTTATGATTGAGTTCTAATGTTTCGGTAGATAATATAATGATACGTTATATAGTTCAAAATATAATTAAAATTTTGACCTTTTTTTATAAGCCAAGATTTATTATTATTATTTCAAGAAACTTGTTAGTCGCTGTCTCAAATTTGAAATTGTTAAAGATAAATCACACAAGTGATTTATGTGGGTTCTACCAACAAAAGATTGTTTCATAAGTAAGTAGTAACCACTTATTTAATTGAAATTTGTTTTAATTCAATTCATAGTTAAATAAATTCACCCTTTTTTTTTTTTTATCTATTTTGATATCCATATGGTTGTTTATATCGTAAGACTTAATTGGCTCGTTTCATATGCATTTGAAAGGGGTACAGGTGCAGTCCAATGGCCATGAAAATTTCCCCGTGTTTTAAATGGAACATCGCTTTTGATCCAACATTTTGCGGGTTTACTTTGGGTTGACACTATGATAACTGTTGCCTAGTTCTCTGTCAAGGAATTACTACGACATGAGAATGGATTAAATCATGGAGCTAGTAATGTCAAGGAATTACTTACTACGACATGTTGATTCTTCAGAAAAAGGACTTTGTTCAATTACTTGAGAAAGTGTGTGACAAGCATCCGTCACTCATTGAATGCCAGCAACATAGAAGTCGTAGCCTTATATTCACTGAATGGGCGTTTGTAGCTTTGGGTCGAGTACTTCATTTTCTGAAGAGCAAGAAGGTGAAAGATATGAATGATGATGCATGTGAGGAACTTCAGATTTTATGGGAGGAACTTGGGGCTTTTGGATTTGATGATTTGACTTGGTTGGAGCCTCGTGTTAAATCCGCTTTAGGCATGAGAAATTATAAGGAGAGGGCAGTGCATGTGAAAAAAGCTGGAGGAGGATGTGGCTGCTCTAAAGATTGATCTTGAAACCGCAAGAAATGAGTTGGTTAAAGCTGAAGAAGGTTTTGAAGAGAGAGACTTGGATGATGAATACTGAAGACCGTAGACTTGCTTGTGGTACTTTTTTTTATTAAATGTATGTTGTCGTATGAAATGTGTGTTTGATTATGTGTGGAATGGGTTATGTTAAATTTTAAATGAAATGTTATCAAGTGATGATCTAATTTAATTTACGTATATACTCATTCCTATTCGGTCCATTTCTTCAAATTTGTTTTATATTTTTATTTTAAAATATTTGCATCATTTCTTGCATCAAGAAGCATTAAATTTTTATTTCCAATACTACTCTTAATATAATTAATTATGTTTGTTTTTAACATTATAATCATATAAATTTATACTTTACTAGTAGTAATATAGTCTATTTACACGTCTTTGATTATTATTAAAATATATTTATTATTTTTTAACCAATATTTTTATTTTATTTTGGATATATAGAATGAAAAGAAGAGAGTATCTTACATTATTATTATTATTTTTTGACCATTGCTCACATGCCCACCTTAGTCAATGTCTATGGTGGCCATATGGGGTTTATGCAATAGGAAAATGACATGTTACATGAAGTGGGTCACAAGAGCTTTGTGAAAGCATGAATGAATCAATTAAGTGAATGAATCAGTAGCTATGTTAATGTATCGGTTTTTTAATTAGGGACCAAAAAGAGTACTTTTTTCTTTTTTCAATTTTTCAATTTTTTATTTTTTATTTTTGATTTATTTTTTCATAATTTGATTAAGCCGATTTCAATTCAATGAGCAATACTTTTTTTTCTTTTTTCAAATTTTTTTATTGTTTTTATTTTTATTTATTTGTTTTTTATAATTCAATTAGTTTGAATTCAATGCAATAAATAATACTTTTTTCTTTTTTCAATTTTTTTACTTTTTACTTTTAATTTTTTATTTATTTGTTTTTCAGAATTCGGTTAGTCGAAATTCAGTTGATGAACAGTATTTTTTCTTTTTTCAAGTTTTATTTTATTGTTTTATGTTTTTAGAATTCGTTTAGTTCGAATTCAATTCAATGAACAGTATTTTTTTTCAATTTTTTATTTTTATTTTGTTAGGAATCTGATGAAGACATGGGATCTATGGTCATTTTATTTCTTTTTCTTTCAAACTTGTGAAGATTAAAACTAACAATGTTTGATACGATCTTAAAAGACCATCCTTTTTCATGCAAACTCCTTTTTTTTTTCCTTCGTTTCTTTGATTCCCAATAAAAGACACAGACACAAAGAATGACAAAGAAAGATAAAGAAGCAAATAGAGACAAGGACAAACACAGGAAGAGAGTAGGCAAACCCACAGATCAACAACTGACTGTGCTATTAACTATGACGGTACCGTGGTTTATGAGCTTTCGTCAAGCTTTTGTTACTGGGTGAACTCACGAAGCAGAGACGATTAGAAGGACAAATTAAATCATTTTCTTTCTTTCATAATATTTCCTTTTCTCTTTAATTTGGTTAATTCAATGAACAGTAATTTTTTTTCAATTTTTTATTTTTATTTTTTTAATTTTTAATTTTTGTTTTTCAAAATTCAATTAGTCCCAATTCAGTTCAATGAATAGTGCTTTTTTCTTTTTCCAATTTTTTATTTTTCTTAATTTTTATTTTTTTTTCGAATTTATGTAATCTAATCTCTGTTGCCCCAATTAATAACACCCTCTCTGCAAACACGTCACATACTCACTTAGGCACATCACAGTGGGCACCAAATACATTGACCGCCTTTGGGACATTGAGCATTACCCTTATTTTTTTGGTTAGGTTTTGGTTGTGACATTCTTAAGATATCTCAGCATGCTAGTGTCCGCGAGCTAAAGTGTTTATTTCGTTACCGTAGATCAGTGCTGAGAATCATGCCTAGAGCCAAGGGACTCTAAATATAAGCAATAATCTTACTTTCTCTTTACATCTTTTTTATAGCGAATTCTACTACACTCTCTAAAGAAGTGTCTGACGACTTCACACTAAACCCACAATTTTTTCATGAGCAACGTCACAGATTCGATAACTGTTAGATCTGGAATAGGAATTAGGAAACCTGTTTTGTTGAGATTATATCTTCTCAGGGAAGATACTGATTTAAAAATTGCTGCTGGGGAAGGAGCTACAACCGATTAAGTTCCGCACTTACAACCTGATGTACCATACACCATATTGGTTCCAGTGTGCCATAGAATTGGCCTTTTTTGATAACAAACTTCGTAAAAGTTGTGTTGTGATTTCTAGAAATTTTGCTAACAAGGCAACAAGTGTTGCTAATAGCAAGCTGTTTGGAAGTCGTTTTTTAATTTCATTGTATCTTTCATAATTCATATAATAGTGGATTAGTGTGAAAGGTCTAATAATTTTCTTGAATAAAATGGCTGGTTGGATTTTTCTTTTTTTGGTTATAGACATAACTGTGTAAATTTATCAAAATATTTGAATTTTACTGCAACTGGTAGAGGAGACACATGTTGAAATTGCACCAAAAAACATTTAAAAATTAGTGAAACAATTAAGCTTCTGCATGAGTTGAGTGTTTTTAACTAATCATTTATCTGCTTAAGTGATTTAGTACTTTTTTTTTCCAAATATTGAATTTGAATAATGTAAATAAAAAAATATTGATTTGCGAATTTGCATTTTTCCATTTTGGTGAATTTTTACGAATGTGGCTAGAAGCAAGCTTTGCGGTGCCATTTTACCTTTTAGGTTTTCTTTTTTAAATGATAAGTTGTTTTGAATTTTAATGGCTTATCTGTTTCACCTTTCTACTTAATTGAAGAAAAAATGAGTAAGGATTGACTGATAGAAGGATATTTTTAATATCTGTTTCACCTTTCTATTTAATTAAAGAGAAAATGAGTGGAAATTGACTAATAAAAGGACATTTATATCTTCTATTTTTATTTTTTAGATAATCAATAATATTTAATCACTATCTTGATTCCTTTGCATAAACCAAAAAATACTTATATTAGGAAGGAAGGGAGTAGTATTTAGCTACATTTATGAAATGTGATTAAATATCTCAAAATTCACCCAGTGTGTGTAGCTCTATGCTTATAAATGTCTAAATTTTAAGTGTGTGTACCTATATGCCTATACATTTAGAATGTATCTAACCATATTTAATAAAGGTTTATCTAAGGCATAATGTTTGTATTGGAAAAATGGGATTTTATATTTTTAAAGTAATGGAGTCAAAAACAAAATTTTTAAATTTAATTTTTTAAGTAACCTTAATCAGAGCGCTAATTAGCAAACTTCATTTACTAAATACTCCCTCTATTCCTAAAGACAATGTTTAGTAAATGTCTCGGAATAGAAAATACAGAGATATTGAGAATAAAAAAAATGTTAAAAGAAGGGAATAGAGCCAAAAATTCTAAAATTGTTTTTGTGCTGAGACAACTTTTGAGTCAATTTCTATATTTCTAAAGGGGAGGGTTATCGTTGAGAACATGTCTCTGGAACCCAAGTTTTTTTTTTTTTCAAGAATCTCCCTTTAAATATTTCATATTACATATTTATATGTCTCACTTTCCAATTTTCATTAAATTATAACATAATCTGTTTTATTTTTTCGTCAATCAGTATCTGTACACTACTACCAAACATAATTCCTTCTTCATCTCTAGTATCATTTCTATCTCTGCTGTCTCATGTCTCTATCCTTCCTATTTGGAATAGATACCAAACTCAACCAAATAGATGTATTGTCTCGGGAAGTACTGCTTTATTAATTAACTAAAAGGGCATGTTTGTTTCCCCGTTGCGTTCCCCAAACCCCAGTTTCCCAGCGTCGAACGCAAAGCTTTTGTGATTGGACATTTTCTTGTTCGACCAATGTGAATGGGTTTTGCCTTCCAAACCCCTGTTCACCCAACTGTGTCCCTTGACAAGAATGAATACTTTTTATTGTCAAATTCCACGGATGTGATTACGTTAGAACCAACGAATTAATGAATACATCAACTAGCGTTTCGTCATCAAGCTTCTTCTATATTTTATTATAATTTCTAACCAAACTTGTTTTGTGGCTGTTCTCCCTGAAAAAATATATGATATTTTGATAGGTGATTTATATTAATATAAAATAATATGTAAATTTACTTGTATATGGTATTTATAAAATTTGCCTATAGTGAAACCACATCAATATAATTTGTTTTATTTTTGAATTTTATGAAGTTCAAATTTGAATAATTATATTAATTTGTGAAACTATAACAATAATAATAATTAAGTCATGTTCCACTAAGTGAGGTTAGTTATATGAATTAAGTGATGCTATATGTAAAGCCCTATCATATATTGCAAACTCATAATAATATAATTTTTTTTTACACCGTGTGTTTTTTATTTTGAGAATTAGTTAGCATAAAATTAAAAAAAATTAAATTAAATTTATTTTTACTTTAAAATTATTTAATATTTGAATTTAAATAAAAAATCCGTAACATCTTGAATTAAAATTCATTTTATGTGATACTTTATTGAATTTCACTGACAACATTAATCTTTAATTAGTGGATTTTACGTCGTCAAATTTTAAATAATTATATTAATTTGTTATCTAATCGAATGATAGCTTTTGCGATTCTAATCTTGAGTACTTTCATAAAAAAATTTGTCACTCTAAAATTTTATCAACAATTTATCCTAATTAATCATCTTTAATCTATATCACGCTTTTTCTTTAAAATACTCTTATAATAATGTTTACTAACAAAATAACAATTAAATCCGGCAGCGTAAGGAATCTATCTTTAATTACTCTCGAAAGTGAGCTACCGATGATAGAGAGATTTTTTCAAAGTTGGATAGTGACATTGGTGGAAAAAAAAATTTCTAATGATGTTTGGATATTTTATATTGATATGAAATGGGGTTATGGGGAGATTTAGATTGATATGGTAATTTTATACATAAATCACTCTTTAGCGTTTACTCAAATAGCTGGCGAGCAATTTGTGAACATTACAAATGATTGAAATAACTGCACTAGCCATGCTGTGTGAATTTCTGTGGCATTTGACCATTGCAAATCGTTAGTTCCCGATTTACTCATTGCTTGGATTGCTTTTGCTGCATGTTGCCCATGTGTTGTGAAGGGAGTATATTCTCTGCATGCTCCTGTGTAGAATAGGGTGAGTGAATAGCGTGAGTAAGTGAATGGGGATGGTTTGAGAAAGGAACAAAGTGACAAAGTGTGCAGATGATTTTTGACCCACTGAAGTCGCTATGTAGCGATTTGAGAATGAGAAAAAAAAAAAAAAAACAAAGCTACACGTCGTGCGAATCTGTCCTCTCGGTGTGGGAATCCTGCTGCCAGGCGCACCCACTCCCCCCAGTCCGCGCTATCCATCCGTGAATGAAAAAATGTGTTTGTAAGTTTCTTTCAAGAGGAACACTTGAAAGGAAGGAAGGGTCCTCGTAAAAATAGACAACAAGGGGAAGAGGATGGAACCGTGTAAGGGAAGTGAGGCAGGAGAAGTGAGAGGCTGAGAAGTAAAATTTTATTTTTTTTCGCAGTAGAAGTAGAAGAGAGAAATGGTCAAAAAAAAAAAAAAAGAAACTATATTGTGCAAGAATTACAGGAAAGTAATCTATTTTTATTATGTTTATATTAAAATAACTACAGTCTGTGACTAGTTTTTAGTCAAGTTGCACTTGTTATCCGTTTCGTGCAAACAATTTCAAGTCATATATCATTATTATTTATTAATATACTGTAACACGACAATTATTATCTTTACTGTAATCATACTCATGTGATAGTTTAGTAATATAATAGTGATGAAGTTAATATATTTTGATACTTTCGTATAAAGAAATTTTATATTATCATTTAATTTATTTAATTATATTTTGTTATACATATAATTTTGAAGTAGTTGTGATAATTATAAAATTTAGTATATTTATTAATGTGATAGATTGTATAAAAAATTTAACTTTTTCAGTATATCAAAATTTAAAGATGATGTATAATTTCGTATAAATTACTTGAACTCTTCACCATTAGTTTAATTTTGGTGAGTAGTGACTTAATTGATATTATTAATCCATCAAAATTAATTTTTCTAATGCTAAATATTGATATATAAACTTTCCGTTGAAATTGCGTCTCAACTAAATTTTCATAAAGTACAGGGTGAAGATTTAATATTTTATGTTCACACTTAATATATTTTTTCTAATTGTAGAACTATAATTTTTTTTGATAAAATCAAAACTTTTTAACTAATATTGTAGTTGAAAGTGTAAATTTTTTAAACGTGATTAGTAATTAGTTTATTAGTTTATATTGCAATTACTTTATTAGTATTACGATTATTGTAATTAAAAGATATGTCTATAATAGATAAATAGAGTATTACACCTCTGCTATTTGTCTCTTCCTGCAATGAAGCCAGCAATAGGTCACGACATTCAACGCATTGGTTTATACTGTGTTTCATAACTAGTGGATATAGAATTGAATTGGCCTTTAATTAGTGCTTTGGTGGAAAGGTGGCAACTAGAGAGACATACATTTCAACTCCCATGTGGAGAGTGCACAATAACAATGGAAGATGTTGCACTTTAACTTGGACTCCCTGTCCCTGATGAAGTTGTCACTGGATCTAACACTGACAATTTTGACACACTCCCTTGGTATTATAATCATCTGCTTAGCGGTGTGTAACACCCTAGTAGAACCCAACTATGCTTAAGTTCACATTTGGATTCTATTAGTTGTCACTTATGCCTTGAATTCATTTTCTTTTGAAATTAACTTAGAAAGATAGTGGATAATTTTTTTTTATATTAAATTACTTTTGAAAACTTAAGCCTATAACGAGAAGTGAAATACATAGCGCTTACGTAGATAATAATCTGGGTTACATTGCGCACTCGCTTAATTACATAAGTGGAATAAGAAATTAAGTGTAGAACTATCATCACATGAACTGAAATAAAATTACTTAATACATGAGTTACAATAGGGCATAAACTATAGTGATAAGTTATTACACATAATAATGCAAATACTACCATTACTAGTCTGTTTCTCACAATTTAACATACTAAATATCGGAGTACTAATTCTTGGAAGTTATAAAATCTTCACGTGTCATCTCCTTCCTTAGCTACAACTCCGTTGCTTCAAGTGGACACATCTGTCTCTGGTAACGACAACGGAAAAGAAATATAGGAGTGAGAAATACGAGATTTCTCAGTAGGAGTTCCAACTTGTACTAAACGTGTCATCGTTGTCGCCCCAAATCACTTCGGGTTTATTATAAAAAGGTGAACAAGTAAGGATTCAATTACCAAACTTTCACAAACGTGATTAGCCGAAGTGAAGTTTCTTTTAAACTAATCTTGAACATTAGCAGAAATATCCATTCAGTAATTCATTAAGCATGTATACAAACAGATCATATAGAATTACTAATAGGTAATAATAATTTAGAATGCGTATGCATATCATGATTTCTTCTCCTCAACATATACTTGTTTAGTGACTTTCATCTTTCTTTCATTCCATTTCCTTTCATTAATATACTTCTCAATCTCTCACGGGATGAATGCATCAATGTCTTAGACCACCCTAAAGGGTAATGAGCTCATACCGTGGCCGTCGCCACAACCTTTTTGGTTTTCTTTCCGTTGCCGTAATCTCAACGGTTTAGGGGGTTAAGTCGTGAGTTTAGCTCAAGTCCACTTTTCCAGACTTTCATTGCTACTTTTTCAAACTTTACTTTTATTTTCTTTCCGTTGTCGTAATCTCAACGATTAAGCTTGAGCTTAGCTCAAGTCTACTTTTCCAGACTTTCATTGCTAATTTCCCAGGCTTTTACTTTTATTATTTCATTTGAAAATGAATGTATGCATATCATCATGTAATCACAATAAATCATGGGCAATCAATCATTCATCCTCATCATTTCACAACTCATCACCATACATTCACATTACTATAATTCACTTCATGAAACATGGATAATATCATGTAAATCTCATAGTAAACATTTTCATAGATGATTCACATTAAGCAACCAAAGTTATCAAGTTGAGTTCATAGTGTTCCAAAGAGATAATAGATGTCTTAGTATTATCTTTTTCTCTTAGTGTTCTTTGTACTCTTAGCATTCCATTAATACATTAATGCACTTTAAAATATTATTATAGGTTATATATATATTTTTATTATGACTTCATATATCTCTTGAAGATTATTATTCTACTTAAATTCTTAAAATTCTCTCTTTACAAGACTTGATTCTTTTATTTATAGTTTTGACATCTTTTAGAAGAAAGTTTATAATTCTCTGTATACTTGTTATCTCAGCTTAGTAAAGGTAGTTCCAAATTCCTAACTCATCAAATTTTAGCATTTACATCTTTGGAATAGTGTAAATCAACTGTAAACCATACATAGGAGGGTTCCTAGGAAAGAGAGGTGGGTCACAATGGACACGCTTAAATACCAAGTCTTTCCTTAGCCAGAACCTTTCCAAACTGCACTTTCACAGTACACTATACCGAAATTTATTTCTCATTCTGTATTTAAGTGGTACAAAGCTTTATACATAACATACATGGGTGTATTCCTATATGTGTTAGCTTTCCAACAAAGTTGAAATCAGTCCATTTGCATTTTTCTAGAGTGAGTTACACCTATTTTACTACTACAAGGTCAGATTTAAAGTTTCAATCTTAGGCTCTACTTTAAAAATTTATATCTTGAGCTAGAAAACTCCGTTTTTAGTGATTCTTTTTGGAGAGTGTTCTATAATGAGTCTAGTTTATAGTAAAATTATTTTAATTTTGAGATGCTTGATATTTTATGATCAGTAGCTTTTGAAGTACCTCCTGTCAGAAACAACTAGAAATTTCAGCACCTACTATTTTCATGTCTTAAGTTTTATTAAATCAGGTTTCACATACAATCTTTTCAAGTTATATTTGAGTTTGTTAACATCATAAAAGTACTCATAACAGAATAGAACATGTCATATTTCTAAAATATATTTTTCAAATAATCATTCAAAACTTTTGACAATAACTCACACTTGAGGCATTCTATCAAGGTTAGAAGCCAACAATGCTTGAACAATTAAAGATGAAGCTCCTACCTCTTGTGTAGGGTCTAAAAAGAGTCCTCCTTTTCTTTCTTGAGTTTAAGCAAGAGTCGTTGGAGTGGATGACCCTCCTTGAATCTTGGCTCTAGAACTTGAGTGCTTAAGAAAATATTTCTCACTAGAGTTAAAGATTGTAACTCTTGCAAGGGCTAGTGAAAGTTTGAGCTTATGATTTAAGTGTTTGGATGAAATGTAAAGAGTGAAGAGAAGTCTTTAAAGAGAAGAACATAAGAAGAAATGGTAGAGAAGGAATAAGAGAGAAAGAACATGTAGAGAATTTCTAAGGCTTGAAGGCTAGCAAGAGTATGTTAGGAGCAATCAATTCACACACTCCCCTCTCTTTTATAGGCCAAGAGGCCATGAATTTAAGAGCTATAATGGAGTGGTTTTAGTGCTCCAAATTTTATTTTTCCTGAGTGCTCATATAGTGGATAACTAATGATGGTGCATTACATTTTGTCTTGTCATAATTTAGTGAATGATATTGTAAAATATATCATTTTATCATTATTGTTAGGTATAGATATATAGCACTAAAATTATTTTATCATTATTGTTAGGTGTAGATACATAGCACTAAAATTATTTTATCATTATTGTTAGGTGTAGATACATAGCACTAAAATTATTTAACCAAATCATGACAATCTTTTATATTTTATTCTCATAATGGAAATCCCATGTCACTTTACCCTCTTTTTTATTTATATTTTAATCCAATAACTTAGATTCACTCTTGTTTTATGACAAGTCTTATTATATTTATTAAAGTGATGGCATATATATTAATTTCTTTATTTAAGACAATAATTTTTATAATTAGATAATGATAGTGGAATTCTTCTAAAATAATTTGTATCTTTCTTATTTATTAGCAAGTCAAGAGTAGTTTTATAATTTTTACCACATAGTAAGGTATTTTCATAATTTCTACTTAGTAATGACATTTTCATAATTCTTTGTGTCTTACTTAATTATTCTAATATTATTTAGTATATTTCATGAAACTTGTTCAATTTATATTGGTTTTGCTCTTTTTCATTTTGATAATGAATTAATTTATCTAGTTATGAATTTAGGGATGTTACACGGTGTGCCTAGAAGGGCATTATTTTGGATATGGATAAAGGATGAAGATTTAAGTGTCCTATTTGAATTTTCGGAGTTTAGGAGAAATATGGGTTTTTTTTTCATACAAATTGCTAGTGTCAATTAAAAAATTAATATTTTTTCACTCACAAATCACTATGTAGTACACAAATCACTACATAGTGATTTGAGTGAAAAAATATTAATCTAAGTGCCCCGCTATTATTATCTCGTGGTCCTGGCATGGATAATTTTTTTTTCTAATAATGCTTGGATATTTATATTGGTATGAAATGGGGTCATGGGGAGATTTAGACTGATATGGTAATTTTTTACATAAATCGCTCATTAGCACTTACTCTAATCATTGGCTAGCAATTTGTGAACATTACAAATGATTAAAATGACTAAAAAGGTAAAAATTAGCACATACACTTAGATAATTGCAATCACAACACCTAATTGTATGAACTAAAATAAATGCCAACTACCATAGCTCAATTTTCAATCAAGAATTAACTTTGTTCTCTTGGTCAATCAAATGCTCATCAATCAATCAACTAGCATGCATTCACTCAACAAGCTCCAGTATGCATGTTCACAAATCATGCAACCATACATATAAAAGCACTTCACTCAACATGTATTTCAATAAATAGACATGAAAAGAGAAGGGAAAAAACACAAGAGGATGAGAACACCTCCAAATATTGCATTAAGATCAAAATATTTTAAGACATAACCCTAGCTCTTGAATCTCTTGAGCTAGCAAGAGAACTACTCCTCCATGAAGGAGGTTACAAACAAGGAATGATAAAAAATAGAGAGATTCAAAGACGAAATTTGCAGGTTGAAAGGGGAGATGAAGAAAGATAAGCAAAAGCTCTCTCTACCCAAAACCTAGTTCTATTCCTAAACTGGCACAAAATGCCTTGGATTTTGTGCCTACATGTATTACATCATCATTGAATTTACTAAAAAAATGCCCAAATGGGTAAAAAAAATGTAAAATTAAACTTTCAGATGCAGCCCGCAAAGCTTGCTGTAGCGAGTGGACTCCAGTTTCTGTTCTGGCACCATTTCACAGGCTTACTGTAGCGACCATTGTTCGCTGCAGTGAAGCTACCTTCATTCCTGATGATGTTCTGACCTCCAGGCTAACTGTAGCGACCATTGCTCGCTGCAGCGAAGTTGTCTAGGGCGATTCTTCAACCAGGAGCTCCTAGACTTTGACCAGCTCTCTTTCTCTTCAATGCACGCTCCAAAGCTCCAACTCCTCAATGCATTCTCAAAGGTGACCCTTCAGATATCTACAAATAACTCTATATGAAAAAGAGGATGATACGAGCTTAGGAGGGCAAACTTGACATTTCAAGACTTGAATTATTGGCTTAATTTGCATTAATAAAATATTCCGGCCATGTTGGGCCAAGTTTGGTTTATTTATTTTATTTATCAGTTTTTATTTTAAAATGTTTAAGACTTGTTTTATTTTATGTTTGTTAAGCCCAATTGGTAGTGTAGTAATTTGGGCCTAGTCTGGTAAGGTTAGGAAATAGATTTAACCTAAATAAGAGGTATAAATACCTCAAAACTTGGCAAACACAAAGATCAGTTTTTAGTTTGAATGAAATTTCTTGATTTCTTTAAGAAACTTTGTGCGTACAAGTGAGGTAGAGTGATTCCCTTGGCTTATTGCATCAGGAAGCTGAATAAGGATTACAAGGTAGAGTGATTCCCTTGTAGTATTTTATTTGGTTTTCAATCCTATCATCTTTATCAATTGTGTGTTGGGGTTTCTGGGTCTTAATATCCACGGGGTTCCGCATCATTTGGTATCAGTTTCAGGCGTTAGATAAATTCTTATTTATCTAATTTTAGTTTTTCCTTTCTACGATCCATTATTATTCTTCTCTTTTTCTAATCAATTGTTCTTCCCTGTTTATTGATTTGTTTCTTTTTTTTAAAAAAAAAAATCCCTGTTCACGTCGTCACGTCCCTCACCTCCATTCTTTACTTTTTCTTTCATTTTGCAAAGCAAATTCCTTACCTGATGATCATCTTTGCTTTTCGTTCACGAGCATAGCACATTGCTTTAGAAAAACAAAAAGCCAAGGCACCAAAAAAAAAAAACAGAAAGAAAAAAACAAAAAGCTTGCTTTTAGTCAATTGCCTCTTTTCCTTTTCTCATTTTGCAGTGCCAGGAAGCTTCAGCGCAACAGCCAACAACAAAAAAAAAGAGCAAAAAAAAAAAAAAGGTTGCGCTAACCAAAAAAAAAACCACAAAAAAAAATCTCAAATTCATTTTTTTTCTTTTATTTTATTTTTTTCCTTCCAATTTTATTTTCTTTTATTTTATCTCTTTTTGGGTCTTTTTTTTTTCTTTTTATTTGGTTTTCTTCTTTTGTTAGTCCTTTGCTCATTCCTTGTGCCATTTACATATTACTTGGGACTTTATCTTGTTTGAGTTTGTTTAGTTTCTGAAGTGCAACATTTACAAGGGGTCCAGAGTGGTGAGTACAAAATAGGGTAAAAGCCATATTGAGTGCAAATACGAGTGTCTACTTTGAGTGAAACACGTGAGTGAGTGCTTTGTGAGGTTGTCTATTTTATCACTTTGCAGGTTGTTCAAATGGCTCGCAACACCTCAAAGAGTGACACTGAGGAAAATACAATTTCTGACATGCAGCTTATGCAGAAGACCCTTCAGCAAATACAAAATAGATTGGATGATATGGATACACGGCTGAATGAGGTGTCACAAACTATGGCCAAGGGTGGTGGCAAATTTTTTACAAGGCATCGACATCGTCACAATGTTTCCTACCGTAATCATTCTGAGGAGTCTGATGATGATGATTCAGTTGGAAATATGAAGTTTGGGAATAAAGGGCAGCTGGACAACAATATGAATGCCATCAAGATGCAGATACCACCATTTAAAGGAAGGAACGATGCTGAAGCATATCTACAGTGGGAAAGGAAGATAGAGATGATCTTTGCTTGTCATAATTATTCTGAGGGGAAGAAGGTTCGTTTAGCTACAGTAGAGTTTTCTGATTATGCTCTAATTTGGTGGGATGAGTTAGTGAAGTCCAGACGAAGGAATGGAGAGCCTCCTATTGAGACTTGGAATGCCATGAAGTGTGTCATGAGGAAGCGATTTGTGCCTTCTTATTACTATAGGGAGGTGTATCATAGGTTGCACAAGCTCACACAAGGTTCACAGTCAGTTGAAGACTACCATAAAGAGATGGAGATGCTTATGATCAAGGCCAATATAGAGGAAGATCCAGAGGTAACTATGGCACGGTTTCTTAGTGGTCTTAACAGGGAAATAGCTGATGTGGTTGAATTGCACCATTATGTGGAGATGGAAGATTTAGTAAGCATGGCCATAAAGGTGGAGAAGCAACAAAAACGGCGGGCATCAAAACCATTTTCGAATTCCACCTCAAAATGGGGTTCAAGATGGTCTCGTGATGATGAGAAAAAGAACGCCACTGGCTCCAATTCTAAGGAGATGGTTCCAGATTCAACCAAGAAGAAAGGTATCCCTCATTCCTCATCCTCTTCTTCTACTACTAGACACAGAGATATTAAATGTTTTAGGTGTTATGGTTTGGGTCATTATGCTGCTGATTGCCCAAACAAGAGAATGATGGTTATTAGGGAAGGTGATGTTGTGTCTGAATCTGATCATGGTGATGATTCTGATCATGATAATATGCCACCTTTGGAGGATTGTTCTGATGGTGATGTGCAGTATGCTGTGCAAGGTGAATCTCTTGTTGCTAGGCATGCTTTAAATTTGCAGGTGAAGGAGGATAGCTTAGAGCAACGAGAAAACATCTTTCATACTAGATGTCTAGTTGGTGGCAAGGTGTGCAGTTTGATTATTGATGGAGGGAGTTGTACTAATGTTGCTAGTACTGTTATGGTGGAGAAATTGGGGCTGAAGTGTGTTAAGCATCCTAACCCCTATAGGTTGCAGTGGTTGAATGATAGTGGTGCGTTGAAGGTCAATAGACAAGTGAGGGTTGCTTTCTCTATTGGGAAATATGTTGATGAGATGTTGTGTGATGTAGTACCTATGCAAGCCAGTCACATGCTGTTGGGGAGGCCTTGGCAATATGATCGACAGGTGCTACATGATGGCTTCTCGAATCGATATTCATTTGAGCATAATGGTCACAAAATCACTCTTGCACCATTATCACCAAAAGAGGTCTATCTTGATCAAGTGACGTTTCACCAAACTACTTTGGGACATGTAGGCAGTGAGGTCACAGAAAAAGTAGAGAGACAAGAGGCCATGAGTGAAAAGAGTAATGACAAAGGCCCATTGGTGAGTGAAAAACAAGGAAAATATGAAAAAAAAGAGGAGTGGTAACATGGAGAGCAAATTATGTTTTTATGCAAAAGAGAGAGATTTGAAGGGTGCTTTGCTAGGCAAGCGAGCTTTGATTATGCTTCCGTTTAAGGAAGTTTTACTCTCTAACACTAATCTTTACCCAAATTTACCTAGTTGTTTTGTTTCTTTATTACAGGAATTTGAAGATGTTGCATTTGACCCTGGATCATGTTCTGTGCTAGCAAAGACAAGTGGAAATGCATACAAGATTCGAGGACGAATCTTTTTTGAGGAAGGAGGGAATGATACGAGCTTAGGAGGGCAAACTTGACATTTCAAGACTTGAATTATTGGCTTAATTTGCATTAATAAAATATTCCGACCATGTTGGGCTAAGTTTGGTTTATTTATTTTATTTATCAGTTTTTATTTTAAAATGTTTAAGACTTGTTTTATTTTATGTTTGTTAAGCCCAATTGGTAGTGTAGTAATTTGGGCCTAGTCTGGTAGGGTTAGGAAATAGATTTAACCTAAATAAGAGGTATAAATACCTCAAAACTTGGCAAACACAAAGATCAGTTTTTTGGTTTGAATGAAATTTCTTAGTTTCTTTAAGAAACTTTGTGCGTACAAGTGAGGTAGAGTGATTCCCTTGACTTGTTGCATCAGGAAGCTGAATAAGGATTACAAGGTAGAGTGATTCCCTTGTAGTATTTTATTTGGTTTTCAATCCTATCATCTTTATCAATTGTGTGTTGGGGTTTCTGGGTCTTAATATCCATGGGGTTCCGCATCAGAGGATTTGTTAGTGATAAAACCAAAAATGCGTAAAACTTTTGAATTAAAGTCAAAATGCAAAATTGAGTGCAAAGAGAGTTAGTTGCAAAATCGTAATAAAATAATGGAATTTAAGCTTAAAAAAAGGCAAAAGCACCAAGTTTAAGAGGGAAAATATTTACAAAATGTGTTTATCATTTTCCCTCAATATTTTTTGCATTTATTAAAAAATAAAAGATGAGCTTTATTTACTGCAAGAATTTCCCTTGATAATTTTACCTTTTTTTTTAATATGTTACCGAGGGATATCCGCTCATCATTTTTCGCACATGTACTATTGTCATATGGTGCCAAATTTACTAAGGAATATTACTCAATAATTCTCATTCCAATATTTGTGCCATATAGTGCCAATCCTATCAACAAGATAACCCTTAGTAATCATTTCCATTTTTCTCTCATTTTCCTCAGTGAATTTGTCGGTATCCTGCATATTTCTAGTAGTGACTATAGTTTAGACTAACATCTTGTTGCATAGCTTGTATCTTTTATCTAATTAATGTTTCTTATTTATGTGCTCTTCTCTTTGTTTTCCTTGGAATGTATGCAATAACCTTACAATTCTTGTGTTCTTGGCCATGGTAGAAGAGCCTATTGTACCTTGAAAGATTTTTGTACTGTGACAAAATATTTTTTAACCTTAATTATTTTACCTCTCTTTTCTCTTTTTGAGACCTCAATTTCCAACAAGATCTTTTTTTTTTTTACTTTGAAACATATATTTTTGAAAAATATAAGTAAATACTGACTATTACATTACAAACATATTATTGTTTGATTCTTTTGAAATCTAATATGTTTGATTATTAATGTAATATCCCTTAATTCAATGAGATTGATTAATAATTCAATCATTATTAAAAAAAATATTATTGAATGAGGTACCTTCACATACATACGCATAACCATGCACTCTTTTAATGCACACTTACGAAAATTAACTATGTCAATCTCTATCACCAAAAAGAAAAAACCATGTCAATCCCACCTAACCAAATACACACACACACACACACACACACTTTTAGTGAACACTTACGAAAATTTACCAAGTCAACCCCATCCAACGAAACTGATACATAATCTAAATATTGTGGAGCAAATGTTATCAGATAACAAGGAAGTCGCAACCATTTATTCAACCCAAGATTACGTAGGAGACAAAGTACAAAATTCGAAAACTAACAAACAATATAGTACATGATAACATACTAAAAGACAAGTTTGCATATTAATATTTTTTTAGGATAACAATGATTCCTAAAGAGTAATGTTATTTAGACTCATCACGACATGTAAGATATCATGCCAACAACTCTCATCTATCCTTAATGACATATGAAACTCAAACTAAATGGAGTACACATCCTATTCAATCACAAATATAAGTGTATCGGCACCCTATCCTATAAATTGTGAGTAAAAATAACATTTCTCATCTCCAAAACCACAGCTTCTAAATTTTATGCGCTACTAATTGAAGTCGTCCCGTTTATTGTTGAAGTTGCTGATGACCTATTACAGCTTCTGATGCGTTTCACCGCCCAAGCAACAAATCGTAGTAAGAGGAGGATACCAATTACCGCGAGCAACCCAATCCACGTTAAAACAACCCTTCCAAAAACACTGGTAGAAACATAAACATAATTCGGGGTGACCAATATTGCGCCAAACAAGTAGGTTAGAGCAAGGCTTGTGATAGTGATCCACATGCTAAGTAATAAGAGCCATATGAGGAATGCATGATCCAGAGCGAGTCCACTCACAAGTAGAAGACAAACACTTAGTGACGCAACGAAAGAAATGGTATTGCACACCAAGAATGCATGATAGTAATCTGGGTACACAACACCTAAGACAGCTTCCCCTGGGCATGGGGTTACATCTGAAGTGCAGTTGAGATCGTCTTTGAAATTTGCCTGCACCACACCACCTGGTGGGTTAAGAGCAGATTGAAAGGTGATAGTTGCGATTATGGAAACTATCAAACTCAGGCTCCCTCTCATATCCTTCAACCATTTTTTCTTGTCCTTATATATCATCCAATCTACAAGTTTACTCCCACACCCTTTTTTCGGTGCTGTTGTTGATAGTGCGCGAGGATGACTCATTTCCTCTCAACCTAGAGAAGCAAGTAAGAAGGAATCAATTAGTCTCCACAAATTTTAATATAAGAACTAATTTAAAACATTTTCTAATTTCAGAAGTTAAATTGATATTTTTTTCTTAATTTTGAGGAATAAAAATAATCACACATATGATTTCATATGTGTGAACACCCGATTTTATGCGGCCCATAAAATAAAAATCCAAAAATCAGCATATTTTTAGAGTTTAACTCATTCATAGAATCATGTTGTTAGTTTAATTTTGTTAAATGAAATTGTAAACCGTTTCAAGTTTTGTCTATAATTCTTTATTGTAAATCATTTCAATTCTTAAAAAGAAAAAAAATGAAAAAAATAAAAAAAAGGTACAGAGCATCACGGGATTTTGGTTCTCCTTCACGTGAACTAGAAAGCAAAATGAAAAAGGAAAAAGAGGGTCAAAGAATGGGAGTGGCAACACTATGATGGTGTTCCTACCAACTCCTTGCAAAATGATAAATCTTCTTTCGGTATGCCAACCTGTAAAGAAGGAGAGGCAATGATTTTGGTCAAAAAGAGCCAGAGGGATAAATCCGTTTGTGATGAAAAGGGGAAGGATTCTGCACAAAAAGGGGTGGAGAGTACGAAGGGAGGCATCGATTCTGGATGCTAGTCATATAATTTTTTTTGGAGCTCTTTGCAACAATAAAAAAAAAAGCAAAATCAAGCAGAGAAGCAAGAGGGGTACCGGCAATAACAGTGAGCTTTTATTTCAGATCATAGGAGTAACAAGGTAAAGTGAATTCCAAAACACGTGCATATCATAATCTCTGCATACATTTCCCTTTGATCTTCACTAATAGCATCATCATTACCGGTATTCACCCAAAGAAGCCAGGCAAATCCCTGAACCTGAATCCCCACATGAAAGCAATCCTACCCCATTTCTTCATCTGAGCAAGCATAATTTCTATCCCTCTGTATCAATGTGACCAAAAGTCCAAAATCAATTCCTTATAACAAGAGCCATAACCATAATATACAAAAATCTATTCCAAATCAAATCAGTAAACACAAAATTCCCAGTACCAACCAAGACACAATGGCAGCATAATCAATAAAGAAGTTCTCTTTGCAAAGCCACATATTTAAAAAAGGAACCAGGGAAAAGAAAATCCAAATGTAGGGGAGGGGAGGCCGCGACCTCACCATGGCTTTTATCTAGCCGGCGACCCAGCCACCATTGCGCACTCCTTCCTCCGAGGCTTCCGCCATGAGCTCCCGGCCCTGCACCTCTCCGCCGCATATCCCCAGCCAACATCCATGCAAATGTTTCAGCCACCATGGTCACCAGACCGCCTCCCTCTCCACTAACCATCATCGCATTTCTCTCTCCACCAGTTGCCTTCACAGCCGCCGCAAAAAAAAAAAAAATCGCGACCTTCCCCTACCACCTCGAAGCCACCCACCACAGTCCGCTAGCCTCGCCACGAAATCGTGGTCAGAATCCAGATCACGGCCTCGGCGCGCGTGCACTGTCGCACTCCTCCATGGCTGCATTGCGGTTAGCGGCGGCATCGTGGCTTCGCCCCTCATGACCCACCGCGGCGTCGTTACTGTTGGCGGCCTCTCTTTGTCTTATTCTTTGTGAAGTCCAAAGACCCTATCTGCGACCCACCAGCGACCTACGTGCGAGCTACTCCCTCCTCGGCTTTCCTTTTCTCTCCATGGTCATGGCGCGGTGTCGGCCCCCATTCCTCCATGGCCACAGCTCCTTCTCCCTCTCCCCTTTGTGTCGGGCCGCGACCTCCAGCCTCTCTCTCTCTCAACCCCTCTCTTCCCGATCCTCTCTCTGCCTCACCATCTCTCGACCCGCTCTCCCTCTCTCGACCTCTCTCTCTCTCCCTCAATGTTAGCCAAGATCCTTTGCTTCCCCACGCTCCCCACTCTCATTCCCTTATGCTCCCTCACTCTCTCTTTCTCGATTTCCCTTTAGTTTTCTTTCTCCCTCTCTTATTCTCTCTTTCTCCGTATGTGTGTTGATGCTACCAAATAAGAAAAGAAATTTAACCCACAACTTTCTGTTTGCTTCTCTTGGTTGCATTTTCCTTTTCTTTATTTTTTTATTTGAGTGAATTTGCATTTGGGGCTTAGTGGGTTTTCTAGAAAGCATTTGGGCTCATATTGTTAAACTACAATGCATTTTTTGGTTAGTTCAAGGGTATGTTTGGACAATTCTGTCCGAAAAAAAAATAAATACATGTTTGGGTTTAGTTCAAAAAAATATATATATATAGATAATAATAAAGAAATGTTTGAGTTATTCAGTCTAGAAAATAAATGGGGAGAGTGTAAGTGTTTGGATTATTTTCAATAAAAAAAAAAAGGAAGCTAGATGATGAAGTCTTTGGTTTTGATCAAAAGAATTAATTTTGTGGCTAAATCAATATTTCTACTTTGAGAATGGAATTAATTTAATCGTGACGGTTTGTTAATTTCATTTTTCAGAATATTTTAGCTTTGATATTCTAAAATTCATTTTTAAAAGTTAAAATTAAATTAATGCATAATTGTTTTGATTTTGAGTTTTAGTTAAGTCAATTCTTTTCTTTTAATAAACAATAAACGTTTTATTTTTGTCATGAAAATTTATTCCGACTTTTAAGATGAAAATGCAAGTGATCAATGATCCAGTTTTTAATATTAGAGTTAATTTAGCCGCGACGGCTTATTAATTCTATATTTCAGAATATTTTAGCTGTGACAGTTTGATATTCTAGAGTTCTTTATTTTCAAAAATAAAATCCACCATAATAATTTTGTAAAGAACTACATGACTTTGAATTCCTCATAGCACTAGAGGATACGTAGGAGCAGGTGATTTCTGTCAAGTCAAAATTATATTTTATTATGTTATTTTATGTTATTTCATTTTTGATTTGTAAATATTTATTATTATTTCTGTTTATTTATAAATATTTATTGTCTTTTATTATTATGTGTTATTTCAATTTCAGCTAATAACTAAATTATTTTAAATGAGGATGTTAATTTAGCCGTGACGGCTTATTAACTCATTTAAATATCTGAGCTGTAACAGCTTGATATTTTAAATTTTCAAATAAAAATTAGATTTTTATAATTCGTATTACTTGTAAATATTTCTTTAATATCTTTTTATTCTTTAAATTTTAAATTAACCAATTATTTATTATATATATTTTATTTCAAATAAAGAAGTTAATTTAGCCGAGACGGTTTGTTAACTGAATATTTTGGACATCTAAGTTGTGACAGTTTGAGGTTTCAAATTTTCAAGATTTATGATATTATTTTATTTTGTTTTGTATGTAAATATTTTTGTTCATTATTGTTATTATTATTGTAAATATTTATTTTTTATTATTATTATCCTCCTCTTTCTTTATTATCTTAATTTAAATTAATCATTGAAGTGTATATATTTTATTTTAAATAAAGAGATTAATTTAGCCGTGACGGCTTGTTAACTCAATATTACGGATACTGAGTCATGACAGCTTTGGTACTCCAAAATTTTCTTATTCTAAAAAGATTTTCTTTTATAATTTTCTTAAAATAAAAGTGTAAATAAATATTTTGAAAGGTTATTAATAATTTGCACAATTAATTAAGGTACCGCCTAAAGACGGGTGTATTAGGGGTGTCAGAGGATTAAATCCCTACCCTTCCCTAATCATAACCGACTCCCGAATTCAAATTTGGTTTCAAAGATCATTTTTATTGAATTAAATGGGTTTTTCCATAATTTTTCCCAATTAAATAAAAATTTGGTGGCGACTCCAATTTTAAACTTCAAATTCATTTTTCTCAGTCCCTGTCATGATCCCTTGCTATGACAGATGGCGACTCCACTGGGATTGTGAGAGTCAGCCTATAATAATTGATTGTGCTTATTATTACAACCTCATTTTTATATATTTTCATTTACTCTCTTTCTTTTAAAATTTGTTACCATCGTAGTTGTATATATCTTCATATTTAATTCTTTGCAACCACCCTAGTATAGAAGATTTTGCACTGCTTGTATATATTTATTTATATTTAATTCTTTGTGACTACCCTAGGATAGAAGACTTTGCTCTGTCTGTATATATTTATTTCGGTTTCCTTGACTCTAGGATAGAAGACTTTGATCTGTCTGTATATATGTATTTTTGTTTCTTTGCACTCTAGGATAGAAGACGGTTGTTCTGTATTGTCTATTTTGGTGTGTTGTCATGGGTAGTTTTAGGATTCCAGGTTTGTATGCTCTCTTCACACATAACACTTACACATTAATCACACACGAGTGGGGCCCTATACCCGGGTCTGAGTGCAACTTGAGATAGGTAAGAGATTGTGTAGTGGTAGCCATTTTGGATGTACATCCTGCTTGGTTATTGCGAAAATCTCGTCTAGAGTGTGACTCTTTTGTGAATATTCTACACCTAGCGGTTTACCTGCTGTTGTGGATAGTATTCCGAAACGAGTCTTAACTCTAGAGGCCGTAGAATCCTGAGAATATAGATCCACCTGTTGCAAGTGTTCACAAAGTAGAATAACCATAGAACTATAGATTGACCTCCAGATCTCACCTCAAATAGGACACAAAGAGAGCATACTCTTTCTTTAATTCATTTCCTTGTACATAAATTCTTTAACATGTTCAAAGTATTTATTATTTCCTTTTACATTTAAATGAAAATCATCACTTTTTTTTGCTTTCCAGGTTTGTTAGAGAATCATATCAGAATCTTGTTGTGAGTATCTTTGGAAAATGGAAATAAACATGAAATCAAACAATCATGAAGGGGAAAAGTTAAAGAAGACTTTACATCTTAAAGCTAAGAAGCCTAACGCAGAAAGTCTGAGATCCTTAAGTCAGCTGTTGAGTATGCCACATCGCCTTTCTCTTGCAAAGAAGTATGGAAAATTTTTGAATCTATTAGAGGTGGAAGAACAGGTAGAGGCAATCACAGCGTTGGCACAGTACTATGATCCTCCTCTCCGATGCTTTACCTTTCAAGACTTTCAGTTGGCACCGACTCTTGAAGAATTTGAGCGAATCCTAGGGTTACCACTCGAAGAAGAAAAACTTTATCAATACCAAGGTCATTATCCTTCCTTACATACCATAGCAGCTGTTTTAAAGATCAATGTAAGGGATTTGCATGAAGCACAAAGGTGTAGAAATGGGACCAATGGATTCCCAAGGGATTATTTGGAGAAGCATATGCATGGCTTAGCTGAAGCTAAAGATTGGGACACTTTTGTAGATGTATTGGCTCTCACTGTTTATGGCAATCGCTCGCTTCCAAATATTGAAGGCTTTGTGGACTTCGCGGCTATTGATGTATTTCTGGCTCGAAAATTTCATAGTCACAATCCTGTTCCAGCCGTCTTGGCAGATGTTTATTGTACCCTAAATTTTTGCTATGAAAGGAATGGCAAAAGAATTCTATGCTGTCTACCGATGCTTTACGTGTGGGTTACTGCACACATATTCCAAAGGAACTACAAAGCACCATGCCCGATTGAAGACCTAAAAATGCATCACATCAAGAAGAAGAATGGACAAGAATGGGCCCAAGACCTAGCCAAATTGAATGAAAAGATGATCCGATGGTACCCTTGGTGGGAAGACGGGCAGACTTTGATCTATCAGTGTGGAAACTTCTCAAATGTTCCCCTCATGGGTACCCGAGGATGCATAAATTACAATCCAGTATTGGTATTACGTCAACTTGGTTACCCCATGATGGGACCACCTCCTGAAGCCGCAATCACTCCATTTGTCTTATATTACCTCGACTCTGATGATCTCAACCTACTACAGAAGGTCCGATCTGCTTGGAACAAGGTTGTCAGGAAAGGAAAAGAATTAGGAGTTAGAAGTCAGGCAAGAAAGAAAGCTACCGTCAATGGGTGAAGAATAGGGCCCAAGAGATTAAACTGCCATTCAGAACCTGGACAACAACTCCACCTAGCAAGGCATCATCCTCACATCTTGATGAGGATGAGGGAATCAAAGAAATAAAAGAGAAGTTAGACAGAGTTAAGCAAGAAAAGATGCAAGTTGAGGCTGCATTGGAAAGTGCTCACCATAATTATGCAGATTTGAAGCGAAGGCACTGAGAGAAACCAACTTCTAGAGGGCACCACTAAGAAGTTGAAAATGGGGTATGACCACATGATGAAGACCAAGGAATGCCTCCAAGCTGCTAATAAAGAGCTAGGGCTTCGAAGGCAAGAGCGTGATGAGCATTAGCGAAAATCAACGGTTAAGGAATCAACTTCAAGATGCCAAAATTGCTGAGGAAGCCGCAATAGCAGGAGAGGAACAAATGAAGCAAGAAATGAGAGAGATAAGCAAGGAATACCAGAGGAAGATTGGGGAACTAAAACAACACATGAAAGATGAGACCATGAAGTTTCAAACTGCCTTAGAAGAAGAAAAGAAAAGAGTTACAGATTTGGAGTTTGAGGTGCAACACCAAAGTCATATCATTCATAAGTTAAAAATTCGTTTTTCAAATTTGGCAGAACTAGCTAACACAGCAATAGAAGATGTTCCAAGATACCTGCAAATAGCTGAGCAAGCAATTATCCCTTTTAAGACCCCAACTGGAATTCACAACTTTGTCAGCTACTGCAAGGATTTGGTTGGAAGGATGAAACAAATAATTGCCGAAAGAAGTTGAAGAGTAATTACTTTTTAGTGATGATGTTTTTAGGATCAATATCTAGCTTTATGATGTATTTTTTTTTTGTCATTGTAATATACTCCTCTGATGAATGAATGGTTGTTTCATTATTTTGGTCTTACGGCAATATCCATTAAAGATAACTTATTACCTTTGAACGAGACGTTCTGGGAAAAAGTTGTGACCAAAGATACTCACATCAAGACTCAGCACGATTGACGGTCTCTAACAAATCGCGACATTTTTATCTTTTTACTTAAACTATTTTTTTTTTTTTTTACTTAGGTGAAACATCGCAACCATTGGGCGCCCAAGGAAAGAAGATACCGATCTAACTCGTGTTCATAACACTAGAGCTCGAACCAAGATGGCCAGCGGAAACACTGAACCAGGAAGGACTACCCCGTCTGCAATTGTTTCTGAATCGGGAAGAGCTATTCCAACTGTAACCACCTCGGCTATAATTACTTCTGAACCCTAAGAAACTTAAGCATGGAAGTTGATGTAGTGAGAGGAAGACTGAACGAGTTGTCAAACAACCAGGGAAGAATGGAGGAGATGATGCGGGCTATGATGGAGTCACTCGACTTATTGAGAGCCCACCAAAACTCAGGAGGTGTACAACCAAATGCTACAACGATGACCATACCTGTGGTATTGGATGCAGCTCTAAATGTCACTCAAGGGATGAATGACGGGGATGAGATTCCGAATAACTCTCTTGGACAACCACCACCAATAATGCCGATTACTATCCCTATCGGAGAGGGTTATCATGCCATAGAAAATGTACAGGCTGGAGGACATGGGCATGCTACCCCTATTTGGGAGCCACCTCGTATGGTCATCCAAAAGCAACCATTTTCCTCGGAGAATAGCCGTGCAGAAGCAGAAAAGGACGAGTTCAAAGAAGAATGGATGAAGAAGATTCAGGATCAAATTAAAACTATCCAAGGGCCTAGCACTTATGGCTATATGGAAATTGAGCAGCTTTGCCCTCCCATCGATGCAGTGGTTCCGAAGGACTTCAAGATTCCTGACTTCTCGAAGTATGATGGAACGGGTAACCCTCTCTTCCATTTGAAGAGTTATTGCACCAAGATGTCAATTTGGTCTAAAGATGAAAAGTTTCTCGTTAGCTTTTTCCATGAAAGTTTAACTGGACCTGCTCTAGAATGGTATATTCAATTAGACCATTCAAAGATTTCTAGCTGGAGAGAACTGGTGGACCAATTCATGAATCAATACAAGTTTAACATGGAAATAGCACCAACTAGAGAACAATTGAGTGCTATGCAGAAAAAGAAAGAGGAGTCATTCAAGCAATATGCTCAAAGATGGAGAGCTCTGGCCGCTCAAGTGCAACCGCCACTTATCCTTTCTGAAATGTGTTCGTACTTTTTAGGAACCCTGGGATCTCCTTATATCGGAGCAATGGCAGGAGCAGCATACAAAGATTTCTCTGAATTGATCACTGCTGGAGAAAGAATTGAGAATCTAGCTAAAAATGGCAAACTTCCCATGACCAATGAAGACACAAGAAAAGGTTTCCCACCCAGGAAGAAGGAGACTGATGTAAACTATGTGCAGAGTCAGCGATCCTTTACCCCAAGACACACATCAATGCACCCAAGACCCCAAACACCACCATACCAAGCCTCAACCACTCCTTACCTATTTTACCAAACCACACAAACCACAAATACCATCCCATATTCCCCACCGCAAGTTAATAACATCCACATACGACCATACCAACCAGCTCGACCAACATACGCCTATAACTCCACCGTGCATCCTAAGAACTTCTCAAACACCACACCACCACGACCAAATGCTCAAAATCAAAGCCGTTCCCGATTCCAGAATTTGCCACCTTTCCCTAAACTATCCATTTCAAACGCTGATCTCTTTCAACGATTAGTTGATGCCCACTTGATCTCGGCTTATCCTGTACGCCCGTTAGAACCACCATATCCAGCTTGGTACAACCCGAACCTTACTTGCAAATATCATATGGACATAGCAGGGCATTCAATTGAAGATTGCGAAGGCTTCAAGACGTCAGTAAAAAGACTGATTGCTTGTGGTAGACTAGACTTTCAAGAGGAGTCAAAACCAGATATTGTCCATAATCCAATGCCAAATCATGAAAGAGGAGGCCGGATAAATGTCAGAGAGAAAGAAGAACTCCTGATAAAGAAGGTTTTGAATCTCAGAACATCCATGGGGAGAATTTTTGTTGGCCTGAATGAGTCTGGTTACAACATCACGGCATCTGCTCCGACAATAAAGGAAAATAAGAAATATGACATGAATTCAAGCTGCTTGTATCACTGTGGGGCTTTTGGCCATGACATAGAAAATTGCTGGGATTTCAAGGCTCGGGTACAGGGATTACTCAACTTAGGAGTAATACAAGCAAAAAAGAGGCTGAATATACCTGATGAGGTGAATGTAATCGAACCTTTCATACTTCGAGTACCACCACTTAATGTAGCTCCTAAGCCGTAAAAAGTGGTCATTATCACAAGAAACCCACATCATTTGAGTATAAGACTACACATGCTGTGCCTTGGAATTATGAGACCTGGGTCAAGATAAGCAGAGACATCGGGGAAACCTCAAAGGCTCGAGAAAATGAAGAGGTGACTGGTGTCATGGAGGTGAAAGGAATAACAAGAAGTGGAAGAGTTTATGGACCCGGAGAGCTGGAAAAAGGGAAGTTTGTCAATGAAGGATATGCGGACAAAAGTTCAGATTTAGAAAGAAAAGAAAAAGAAAATGAGGAAGAAGAGTTTCTGAAGATCATGAAACAGAGCGAGTACGATATTTTGGAACAATTAAAGAAGACTCCCGCCAGAATATCTCTTTTATCATTAATCATGTCGTCTGAACCTCATCGAAAGGCAGTAATAAAAGTTTTGAAGGAAGCTTATGTCAAACCTGATGTCTCATCGGAAAATGTGGTGAATATGGTGGATCCAGTGAAACGTGTTAACATGATCACATTTTCAAATGAAGAAGTCGTTTCACAGGTCAACCCACGAGCACTATACATAACCCTCAAATGTAAAGGATACATAGTGCCCAGAGTTCTCATTGATGGAGGGTCGGGATTGAATGTCTTACCTGTGTCGACTTTAAGCTATTTGTCGATGAGTAAGGAAGATATACTACCACAAATGATGGTAGTGAAAGCTTTTGATGGAGCAAAGAAAAGCATCCTAGGGGAGATGGTGTTGTTATTGGAGATCGGCCCGAGCAAATTCGATGTATTGTTCCAAGTGATGGAGATTGAGTCAGACTACAATATGTCGCTTGCTAAGACCATGGATAAATGGTGTTGGTGCTATCCCTTCAACCTTGCATCAGAAGGTCAAATACATTGAAAATGGTTCAGTCATTACAAACCACGGAGAAAAGGAGATCCTAGTATCTAAACCAGTGACATTGCCATATGTTGAAAATGTGGAGCTAGTAGAGAGCAGCTCATGGCATAACTTGGAGGCAGTAGGGCTGAGACAAGAGCAAGATAAGACCCTGATGCAAAATCAGGTAGTGGCTCACATCATGGCCAAGAATGGATATCTGGAAGGAAAAGGACTAGGACCACAACTGCAAGGCTCCCAAATTCCCATATCGGTGCCAGAGAAGGCTAATCGATTTGGTCTAGGATATGAGACCTCCCTGGATGACAAGATGAGTGCCTTGGCTCTGGAACAGAATAAACAGAAAGGGAAAATGAAGCTGATTCCTCACTTGAAAGAGATATTCCCTGGTCCAGCTGAAGTGATTATGGCCGGTGAAGTTCGCTCCCCTTGTTATTTCTCCACCATCAACACCTTGGATGCTGAGAAAATTGAGGAAATCAACAAAATCCATGCTGCTAGCAATGATGAGATGCTGACAAACTGGACATCTGAACCAGTTCTTGATGTTATTGCTGAAAAGTAATTTGTTGGGTTGTATTATTCAAGAATTATTTATGCTTTTGTTTATGCTACTCAGAGACATCATTTGAATGAATTTGCATGATTTTCAATAACCTTTCTATATGTTTTCCATTTGCCTCATTTCTATTTCTATTCCTTTTGCTTTTTTCCTTTTCTGTTATGTTTTTCCCTTACCATTCTCAATTCGTTAATTTGCATTTTCCATGCTATTTTATAATCCACCATTTGGTTTAGCATTCCAATCCACCACAATTACTTTCCAGGAATTTGAATGTCATAGAAATTTTGCCACATGAGAAGGAATTTGGGAGCTTATCAATTGATTCTCTTGCTGCACTTGATTGCGATAACCATGAGTTCGAGAATGATGAAGAAGCTATTGAACAGTTTTCAAACCTCCTGGATTATTCAGAAAAAGGATTTGACTTAGATAATGAGGTGGTCGAGGTGATTAACATGGGCACCGAAGAAGACAAAAAGGAGCTGAAAATAGTGGAAAATCCTGAACGCACAGAAATGGTTGCATTGTTCAAAGAATTCCTGGATGTGTTTGCATGGTCCTATCATGATATGCCAGGATTAGACCCAGAGATTGCTTCACACAAGATCCCTTTGTATTTCAAGCCGATAAGAAGCAAAAGTTGAGAAGAATGCGACCGGACATGTCATTAAAGATTAAAGAGGAAGTGACTAAACAGCTGGAGGCTGGATTTTTAGAGGTATCAAGACATACTGATTGGGTGGCCAACATTGTGCCTGTACCTAAGAAGGACTAAAAGTTAGAATGTGTGTAGACTATCGGGATTTGAATAAAGCTAGCCCGAAAGATGATTTTCCTCTACCCCACATTGATGTCCTTGTTGATAATACTGCTGGAAATCACCGATTTTCCTTTATGGATGGATACTGGGTATAACCAAATTCCCATGGATATTCATGACAAAGGAAAACTACTTTCATAACTCCGTGGGGAACATTTTGCTATACTGACATGCCGTTTGGATTGAAGAACGCCGGTGCCACCTACCCAAGTGCCATGGTCGCATTATTCCATGACATGATGCATAAAGAGATTGAGGTGTATGTAGATGATATGGTCGCCAAATCTAAAGAGGGAGAAAGTCATGTGACAAGCTCACAAAGCTGTTTGAAAGGCTCAGAAAATACAAGTTGCGGTTGAATCCAAATAAATGCATTTTTGGAGCTTCTACAGGGAAGTTACTCGGGTTCATTGTCAGCAGAGAAGGGATAAAAGTAGATCCTGACAAGGTGAAGGCAATACAAGAAATGTCTGCTCCCCGAACTGAACGAGAAGTGAGAAGTTTTCTTGGAAGGCTCAACTACATTGCTAGATTTATTGTTAATTTGACTAGCACTTGTGAGCCTATATTCAAGCCGCCATGAAACATCACCGGGAGTGGAATGAAGAATGCCAAGAAGCTTTTGATAAAATAAAAGCTTATTTGATGAAACCTCCAATTCTAGCCGCACCTATACCAGATCGCCCTTTAATATTATACCTCAGTGTTACCCACGCCACTTGGGGCAATGTTAGGTCAATATGATGAGTCTGGTAAGAAAGAACAGGCAATTTATTATCTGAGCAAGAAGTTTAATGACTGTGAATCCCGTTATCTGGCCATTGAAAAGACTTGTTGTGCGTTAGTGTGGGCATCCAAGAGGTTGAGGCAGTACATGTTATATTATACTACCTGATTAATCTCTCGAATAGATCCATTGAAATACATATTTGATAGTCCTCATGTTTCGTTGAGAATGTCAAAATGGCAAGTGATGTTGTCTGAATTTGATATCAAATATGTGACTCAGAAGTCCATCAAGGGAAGTGCAATTGCTGATCATCTAGCTGAAAATCCTCTTGAGGATATACAGCCTATCACGCCTGAATTCCCCGATGGTGAGGTGTTAACAGTGGAAAAAGATGAAAAAGAAGAGGAGAATGTATGGAAAATGTACTTCGATGGGGCTGCCAATATGAATGGATGTGGAATAGGAGCTGTAGTAGTGTCACCAGCTGGAAAACAGTACCCACTTTCCATCAAGTTAGATTTTGAATGCACCAACAACATCGCAGAATATGAAGCCTATGCGAATGGTTTGCAAGCTGCAATTGACCTAGGGATTAAAGAATTAAAGGTGTTTGGAGATTCCGCGCTCATAATCTATCAAGTTAATGGAGAATGGCGTACGAAGGATCCAAAACTGGTGCCTTATCAGAAATACTTGTCTCGATTAATTGAACAATTTGATGATGTGTCATTTTCTCACTTGACTCGAGACCATAACCAATTTGCGGATGCATTGGCAACCCTGGCTGCAATGACAAAATTGGAAGTCCATACCAATGTCCAACCTATCCACGTAGAGGTGCAAAGTGAACCGATATACTGTGACAATGTGGAGGTTGAGCCAGATGAACAACCATGGTATTATGACATCAAGCAATACATTCAAAAAGGAGAATATCCGACAGGAGCAAATGAAGTGCAAAGAAAAACAATTCGACGATTGGCCATGGCCTTTTTCCTAAATGGTGAAGTCCTTTACAAGAGAAATCATGACACCACTCTCCTCAGATGTGTGGATGCTCATGAAGCTCAAATGATCATGACGGAGATCCATGAAGGAATTTGTGGAACCCATGCTAATGGACATATGATGGCACGCAAAATCCTAAGAAGCGGTTATTATTGGTCCCCCATGGAAAATGATTGTATCAATTATGTTCGAAAATGTCATAAATGTCAAATATATGCAGATCGAGTCAATGCTCCTCCAGTTACGCTGCACAACATGGTATCTCCTTGGCCTTTCTCAATGTGGGGCATGGATGTCATTGGCCCTATCAATCCTAAAGCTTCAAATGGTCATCGTTTCATTTTGGTGGCGATCGACTATTTCACAAAGTGGGTGGAAGCTACTTCATATGCTAACATCACACAGAAAGTGTTTCTCAGATTCATCAAAAGAGATATCATCTGCAGATATGGGATTCCAGAAAGAATTATCACAGATAATGCTCCTAACCTCAATGGTGCCGAAGTTCAAAAGTTCTTTGAGACTTTCAAGATCAAGCATCACAACTCAGCTCCTTATAGGCCTCAAATGAATGGTGCGGTTGAAGCAGCAAATAAGAATATCAAGAAAATCATCGCCAAGATGGTGGTGAATTACAAAGACTGGCATGAAATGCTACCTTATGCTTTGCACACATATCGTACCAACATACGATCAAGTACAGGGACAACTCCCTTCTCATTGGTGTATGGAATGGAGGTCGTATCTCCTATAGAAGTGGAAATCCCATCATTAAGGGTTCTAATCGAGGCTCGAGTTAGAAGAATATGAATGGGTGAAGACCCGATATGAACAGCTGAACATGATCGAAGAGAAAAGACTGGCAGCTATTTGTCATGGCCAATTGTACCAAAGCAGAATGGCTAAGGCTTTTAACAAGAAAGTCCGTCCTAGAGATTTTCATCCAGGAGATTTAGTTTTGAAGAAAATTCTCCCTAATCAAGAAGACGCACGGGGAAAATGGGCCCCGAGCTATGAAGGTCCTTACATGGTTAAGCAAGCGTTCTCAGGTGGAGCATTGATTTTGCAAAACATGGATGGACAGGAATTACCCAAACCAATTAACACTGATGCAGTCAAAAAGTTTTATGCTTGAAAAGATGTTGAAAAAGCCCGTTAGGTTGAAAACTCGAAAGAGCGACCTAAGCAAAAGTTAGGGTAATATGAAAAGAAAAAGAAAAAAAGAAAAAAAAAAAACAACTCATTAGGTTGAAAACTCGAAAGAGCAACCTAGGCAAAAATTAGAGCAAAAAGATAAGCATCATCTCAAGCAACCTATACTGAGGCAATTTTTGAGTGTTGAATTTGTCCAGTGAATCAAGCTGACCAAGATTGAAACTGGGGCAATTTTTGGAAAGAAAAGGTTTGAAGACATCATTAAGGATCATGGCTATGGTGTTCAACTTGCTGCGAGAAATCAATTGATTAAGTCACAAAGAACTCAAACTGGGGCAAAATTTCATGTCTTTCACAAGTTTGTCTTTCAGTTTTGTATTGTAATCTCTTTTTCAAACATCTTGTCATCCAATACACCAAACAATGAAGATGCCTATTCAGCCAATCTTTTGTTTCCTCTTTAAATGCATATTTATTTATAATGTCTCGAGTAAGCATAAATTTAAGTTTAAAGTTATACAACCTAATAATTCTTACAGCAATACATACATGACTAGCACCACACCAAGAAAATTCAGAAGTCTCAGTCAAACTCGGCAGAAAAGTAATCATCATCCTAAAAAGGGAAAAAGGAAAAAGGGAAAGAAGTCAGCAAAGATCCAGAAGCAAAGAAAGTTTATGTCAGAAGGTCCAGTACATGAATTACGAGTTTGATCGGTTATTGTCTTCCTTGAGGCTTATTTTGGTTACGATTACCAATTTACTTTCCAGTCGGCCTCAGATTGCCAATTTATATTTCATGTCGGCCTCAGATTGCCAATTTACTTTACAGTCGGCCTCAGATTGCCAATTTACTTTACAGTCGGCCTCAGATTGCCAATTTACTTTCCTGTCGGCCTCAGATTGCCAATTTACTTTCCAGTCGGCCTCAGATTGCCATTTTACTTTTCAGCTGGCCTCAGATTGCCAATTTACCTTCCTGTTGGCCTCAGATTGCCAATTTACTTTCCTGTCGGCCTCAGATTGCCAATTTACATTTCATGTCGGCTTCAGATTGTCAATTTACTTTCATGTCGGCTTCAGATTGCCAATTTACTTTCCTGTCGGCCTCAGATTGCCACTTTACTTTCCTGTCGGCCTCAGATTGCCAATTTACTTTCCAGTCGGCCTCAGATTGCCAATTTATATTTCATGTCGGCCTCAGATTGCCAATTTACTTTACAGTCGGCCTCAGATTGCCAATTTACTTTCCAGTCGGCCTCAGATTGCCAATTTATATTTCATGTCGGCCTCAGATTGCCAATTTACTTTACAGTCGGCCTCAGATTACCACTTTACTTTCCTGTCGGCCTCAGATTGCCACTTTACTTTCCTGTCGGCCTCAGATTGCCAATTTACTTTCCAGTCGGCCTCAGATTGCCAATTTATATTTCATGTCGGCCTCAGATTGCCAATTTACTTTCCTATCGGCCTCAGATTGCCAATTTACTTTACAGTCGGCCTCAGATTGCCAATTTACTTTCATGTCGGCCTCAGATTGCCAATTTACTTTCCTGTCGGCCTCAGATTGCCAATTTACTTTCCAGTCGGCCTCAGATTGCCATTTTACTTTTCAGCTGGCCTCAGATTGCCAATTTACCTTCCTGTTGGCCTCAGATTGCCAATTTACTTTCCTGTCGGCCTCAGATTGCCAATTTACATTTCATGTCGGCTTCAGATTGCCAATTTACTTTCATGTCGGCTTCAGATTGCCAATTTACTTTCTTGTCGGCCTCAGATTACCACTTTACTTTCCTGTCGGCCTCAGATTGCCAATTTACTTTCCAGTCGGCCTCAGATTGCCAATTTATATTTCATGTCGGCCTCAGATTGCCAATTTACTTTACAGTCGGCCTCAGATTACCACTTTACTTTCCTGTCGGCCTCAGATTGCCACTTTACTTTCCTGTCGGCCTCAGATTGCCAATTTACTTTCCAGTCGGCCTCAGATTGCCAATTTATATTTCATGTCGGCCTCAGATTGCCAATTTACTTTCCTATCGGCCTCAGATTGCCAATTTACTTTACAGTCGGCCTCAGATTGCCAATTTACTTTCATGTCGGCCTCAGATTGCCAATTTACTTTCCTATCGGCCTCAGATTGCCAATTTACTTTCCAGTCGGCCTCAGATTGCCATTTTACTTTTCAGCTGGCCTCAGATTGCCAATTTACCTTCCTGTTGGCCTCAGATTGCCAATTTACTTTCCTGTCGGCCTCAGATTGCCAATTTACATTTCATGTCGGCTTCAGATTGCCAATTTACTTTCTTGTCGGCCTCAGATTACCACTTTACTTTCCTGTCGGCCTCAGATTGCCACTTTACTTTCCTGTCGGCCTCAGATTGCCAATTTACTTTCCAGTCGGCCTCAGATTGCCAATTTATATTTCATGTCGGCCTCAGATTGCCAATTTACTTTCCTATCGGCCTCAGATTGCCAATTTACTTTACAGTCGGCCTCAGATTGCCAATTTACTTTCATGTCGGCCTCAGATTGCCAATTTACATTTCATGTCGGCCTCAGATTGCCAATTTACTTTCCTGTCGGCCTCAGATTGCCAATTTACATTTCATGTCGGCCTCATATTGCCAATTTTACTTTCTTAGCGGCCTCAAATTGCCAATTTACTTTTCAGTCGATCTCAGATTGCCAATTTACTTTCATGTCACTCTCAAATTGCCATTTTACTTTTCCATCATCCTCAGATTGTTCTTACATGTACAGTTTATCTCAAAGTGTCATTTTTTTTCATTAGTCTTTTAACATTTCTTGTAAGTTAGGAATTTAGGTCAAATTGGTTAGTCATTATTCTTTCAGTGAGTCACGCATATTTGATTTCTGAACCGCATCATTTCATGTGACTTTATTTGAAAGTTTATGTCATTTTTGTTTCGGATTTAGCTTTCATTGCATTACATGCATTGCCGAATAAAATCGATGTTCATGTCTTTACTCATTCCTTATGAAGACAATATTTAAAATTCAAATTTTTGTATTCTCTTATAAGAAATGAGCAAAGAGGGGCAACTGTGAACACCCGATTTTATGCTCCATAAAATAAAAATCCAAAAATCAAGATATTTTTAGAGTTTAACTCATTCATAGAATCATGTTGTTAGTTTAATTTTGTTAAGTGAAATTGTAAACCGTTTCAAGTTTTGTCTATAATTCTTTATTGTAAATCATTTCAATTCTTAAAAAGAAAAAAAAATGAAAAAAATAAAAAAAAGGTACAGAGCATCACGGGATTTTGGTTCTCCTTCACGTGAACTAGAAAGCAAAATGAAAAAGGAAAAAGAGGGTCAAAGAATGGGAGTGGCAACACTATGATGGTGTTCCTACCAACTCCTTGCAAAATGATAAATCTTCTTTCGGTATGCCAACCTGTAAAGAAGGAGAGGCAATGATTTTGGTCAAAAAGAGCCAGAGGGATAAATCCGTTTGTGATGAAAAGGGGAAGGATTCTGGGTAATAAAAAAGGGGTGGAGAGTACGAAGGGAGGCATCGATTCTGGATGCTAGTCATATAATTTTTTTTGGAGCTCTTTGCAACAATAAAAAAAAAAGCAAAATCAAGCAGAGAAGCAAGAGGGGTACCGGCAATAACAGTGAGCTTTTATTTCAGATCATAGGAGTAACAAGGTAAAGTGAATTCCAAAACACGTGCATATCATAATCTCTGCATACATTTCCCTTTGATCTTCACTAATAGCATCATCATTACCGGTATTCACCCAAAGAAGCCAGGCAAATCCCTGAACCTGAATCCCCACATGAAAGCAAACCTACCCCATTTCTTCATCTGAGCAAGCATAATTTCTATCCCTCTGTATCAATGTGACCAAAAGTCCAAAATCAATTCCTTATAACAAGAGCCATAACCATAATATACAAAAATCTATTCCAAATCAAATCAGTAAACACAAAATTCCCAGTACCAACCAAGAAACAATGGCAGCATAATCAATAAAGAAGTTCTCTTTTGCAAAGCCACATATTTAAAAAAGGAACCAGGGAAAAGAAAATCCAAATGTAGGGGAGGGGAGGCCGCGACCTCACCATGGCTTTTATCTAGCCGGCGACCCAGCCACCATTGCGCACTCCTTCCTCCGAGGCTTCCGCCATGAGCTCCCTACCTGCACCTCTCCGCCAAGATATCCCCACCAACATCCATGCAAATGGTTTCAGCCACCATGGTCACCGTGACCGCCTCCTCTCCACTAACCATCATCGCATTTCTCTCTCCCCCAGTTGCCTTCACAGCCGCCGCAAAAAAAAAAAAATCGCGACCTTCCCCTACCACCTCGAAGCCACCCACCACGGTCCGCTAGCCTCGCCACGAAATCGTGGGTCAGAACTTCAGATCACCTCGCCACAAGGCGTCTGTTGTCGCACTCCTCCATGGCTGCCGCTGGTTAGCGGCATCGCGCCGCCTCGCGGCCCACCGCTGCGTCGTTACCTGGGCGGCCTCTCTTTGTCTTGCTTTGTGAAGTCCAAAGACCCCTATCTGCGACCCACCAGCGACCTGTGGCGAGCTACTCCTCCCTCGGCTTTCCTTTTCTCTCCATGGTCGTGCGCTGTCGGCCCCCATTCCTCCATGGCCACAGCCTCCTTCTCCCTCTCCCACTTTGTGGTCAGTCGCGACCTCCAGCTCTCTCTCTCTCAACCCCTCTCTTCCCCGATCCCTCTCTCTGCCTCACCATCTCTCGACCCGCTCTCCCTCTCTCGACCTCTCTCTCTCTCCCTCAATGTTAGCCAAGATCCTTTGCTTCCCCACGCTCCCCACTCTCATTCCCTCATGCTCCCTCACTCTCTCTTTCTCGATTTCCCTTTAGTTTTCCTTCTCCCTCTCTTATTCTCTCTTTCTCCGTATGTGTGTTGATGCCAGCCAAATAAGAAAAAGAAATTTAACCCACAACTTTCTGTTTGCTTCTCTTGGTTGCATTTTCCTTTTCTTTATTTTTTTATTTGAGTGAATTTGCATTTGGGGCTTAGTGGGTTTTCTAGAAAGCATTTGGGCTCATATTGTTAAACTACAATGCATTTTTTGGTTAGTTCAAGGGTATGTTTGGACAATTCTGTCCGAAAAAAAAATAAATACATGTTTGGGTTTAGTTCAAAAAAATATATATATATAGATAATAATAATGAAATGTTTGAGTTATTCAATCTAGAAAATAAATGGGGAGAGTGTAAGTGTTTGGATTATTTTCAATTAAAAAAAAAAAAAGGAAGCTAGATGATGAAGTCTTTGGTTTTGATCAAAAGAATTAATTTTGTGGCTAAATCAATATTTCTACTTTGAGAATGGAATTAATTTAATCGTGACGGTTTGTTAATTTCATTTTTCAGAATATTTTAGCTTTGATATTCTAAAATTCATTTTTAAAAGTTAAAATTAAATTAATGCATAATTGTTTTGATTTTGAGTTTTAGTTAAGTCAATTCTTTTCTTTTAATAAACAATAAACGTTTTATTTTTGTCATGAAAATTTATTCCGACTTTTAAGATGAAAATGCAAGTGATCAATGATCCAGTTTTTAATATTAGAGTTAATTTAGCCATGACACTTATTAATTCTATATTTCGTAATATTTTAGTCATGATGCTTTGATATTACGGAGTTCTTTATTTTCAAAATAAAATCCACCATAATAATTTTGTAAAGAACTACGTGACTTTGAATTCCTCATAGCACTAGAGGATACGTAGGAGCAGGTGATTCCTGTCAAGTCAAAATTATATTTTATTATGTTATTTTATGTTATTTCATTTTTGATTTGTAAATATTTATTATTATTTCTGTTTATTTATAAATATTTATTGTCTTTTATTATTATGTGTTATTTCAATTTCAGCTAATAACTAAATTATTTTAAATGAGGATGTTAATTTAGCCGTGACGGCTTATTAACTCATTTAAATATCTGAGCTGTGACAGCTTGATATTTTAAATTTTCAAATAAAAATTAGATTTTTATAATTCGTATTACTTGTAAATATTTCTTTAATATCTTTTTATTCTTTAAATTTTAAATTAACCAATTATTTATTATATATATTTTATTTCAAATAAAGAAGTTAATTTAGCCGAGACGGGTTTGTTAACCTAATATTTTGGACATCTAAGTTGTGACAGCTTTGAGGTTTCAAATTTTCAAGATTTATGATATTATTTTATTTTGTTTTGTATGTAAATATTTTTGTCCATTATTGTTATTATTATTGTAAATATTTATTTTTTATTATTATTATCCTCCTCTTTCTTTATTATCTTAATTTAAATTAATCATTGAAGTGTATATATTTTATTTTAAATAAAGAGATTAATTTAGCCGTGACGGCTTGTTAACTCAATATTACGGATACACTGAAATGACAGCTTTGGTACTCCAAAATTTTCTTATTCTAAAAAGATTTTCTTTTATAATTTTCTTAAAATAAAAGTGTAAATAAATATTTTGAAAGGTTATTAATAATTTGCACAATTAATTAAGGTACCGTCTAAAGACGGGTGTATTAGGGGTGCTGTAGGATTAAATCCCTACCCTTCCCTAATCATAACCGACTCCCGAATTCAAATTTGGTTTCAAAGATCATTTTTATTGAATTAAATGGGTTTTTCCATAATTTTTCCCAATTAAATAAAAATTTGGTGGCGACTCCAATTTTAAACTTCAAATTCATTTTTCTCACCGTCCCCGTCGCGATCCCGGTTGCGACAATATGCCAAAATAAACTTTTACTCAAGAGTATAACAGCTAATTGCAAGATGCTATACGCATATGCTTTGCGGAAGCAATGACCAGATGCGTGTGATTCTGATGCCAAATAAGGCCCTTATATAGAAGACGGATGCAAATTCCCCGTCTCGCTTCCCTATCTGCATCCTATTCCTTCAATCACATTTTAACACTTGGCACGCACTTTTTCTGCCTTCCCGTCTTCTCCCATTGGTCAGATTTCCACTCGTTTGGCATTCCATTTTTTTAACTGTCAAATTCCACGGATGTGATTACGTAGGGCCAACGAATTAATGATTACGTCAACTAGCGTTTCGTCATCAAGCTTCTTCTATATTTTATTGTAATTTCTAACCAAACTTGTTTTGTGCTGCTATCCCTAAATATAGAGTATTTTGATAGGCGATTTATACTAAAATAAAATAATAGATAAATTTATCAGTATATGGTATTTATTTATAAAATTTGTCTTTGGTGAAACCATATCAATATAATTTGTTATATTTTTGAATTTTATGAAGTTCAAATTTGAATAGTTATATTAATTTGTGAAACTACAACAATAATAATAATTAAGTCATATTCCACTAAGTGAGGTCACTTATATGAATTAAATGATGCTATATGTAGAGCTCTATCATATATTGTGAACTCATAATAATATAATTTTTTTTGACACAGTGTGTTTTTTATTTTGAGAATTAGTTAGCATAAAATTAAAAATATAAAATTAAATTTTTTTATTTAAAATTATTTAATATTTAAATTTAAATTAAAAAATCCGTAACATTTTGAAGTAAAATTCATTTTGTGTGATACTTAATTGAATTTCACTGACAACATTAATCTTAATTAATGGATTTTACGTCATCAAATTTTAAATAATTATATTAATTTTTTATCTAATCGAATGATAGCCTTTTCGATTCTAATCTTGAGTACTTTGATAAAAAAAATTGTCACTCTAAAATTTTATCTACAATTTATCTCAATCAATCATCTTTAATCTCTATATCACGCTTTTTCTTTAAAATACTCTCATAAAAAATGTTTACAAACAAAATAACAATTAAATCCGGCAGCGTAAGGAATGTACCTTTAATTACTCTTGAAAGTGAGCTACCGATGATAGAGAGATTTTTCAAAGTTGGATAGTCACCTATAAATCAACGCGTGAAGTCATCATTTTAATTTCTTTTTAATGTGGTTGTTTCAATCAAGTCGAGTCGTCGACCAAAAATATTGAGAAAAAAAAAATAAGTCAGGTCATTTTTTTTTCCCGTAGTCAAGTCGATTTGTTATGCAAGGAAATATTTGCAGTATACTTCCACGTAATTCAGAAAAATCCAAATTTAGTGGAAATTACAACCACATCATTTCCTTATTTTCTTCTTTTCAATCTGATGTTGAAGTCGTGATTGTGAAAGATGTACCACTCACTGTATATTGCATAAGAAATGTTTCTTTTAAGATAAGCTTATTTCAATATAAAAATTGAAATTTGTTTATTTTTAGATTATTTAATGAGTTGTAACTATAATATATTTTGTCAAATTTAAAATAAACATATTAATAATTTAATTTAAAATTCTATTTAAAAAAATCTTATCCACTTATGAACATTCTTATTTAGCTATTGGTTGGATTAAAACAAATTAAATGGAAGGAAAATGTGCGAAGGGAAAATGGATTTTTTTTTTTTCAAATCGTAGAAGGGAAAATGGATGGAATCAGACATTTTCTCCGATTTGGATGTAACAAAAAGGAGAACATATTGATGTAGGGCCGCTATAAACAATTTAATGCATTAGTGCAAAGAAAATGGACCTCAAACATCTTCAAATACTACTTACCAATTATACCCCTACTTTTTTTTTATTGTTTTGGTCAGCAACACACATCCTTTTTTAATATTATATTTTATTTAAAAAACTAATGATAGTCATGATAAATTAAAAATAACTATGTTTAAATATTCATTAATAATATATTATGTAATGTTCGGGACTGACGAGGGCAGAGAGTGATTACCGATACTAGAAGGTACGAAGAAGGAGCGGCATCTGGCAGTTTTCTAAGCAGAGGGTACATGAATGAATCGATTAAGCACTAGGATGAGAGGGATCCTGAGATTGTGTAGATATATATATGGACTATACAGTTAAGGATGACTTATATGAATTGATTGGTACTACCTATATTAACAAGATGCATTTTTTTTCGATAGCCGATCACTCAAGAACTCTATGGTTAAGCATGCTTGACTTGGAAAAATTTTAGGATGGGTGACCTCTTGGGAAATTTTCTCATAAAGTGTATGAGTGAGGACAAAGTATGCTAAAAAGATTTGTATTGGTTTATGGGAACAAGCCTCAATTCACAAACCAGCATGAGATGTTACAATAATAATTTTTTAAAAAATTCCAATCATCTAATTTTACTATATTAATAATTCAGATTTATTTCAAGAAAGCTTTAACATGTGTTATTTTCAAAGTAATTTAGGCCACAATTTTCATAACTTTACTTATTAATTATTTTTGAAAAATTTATCTCTATATCTCTCATTCATTACTAGAGCATGAATATTCTACATCAAATATTAAATTTCAAACTATTATAAATTATAATTTAAATCATAAGGCTCATCAATATGCCAATCAAGATTATTTAATATTAAAATATTGACAAATGATAAAAGCAAAACAAGAATAAATATATTATATAACATTAAAATATTAAATAGTCAAATAATATAGACAAATGAGTTTTTAGCTATAATCGATTTTAGCAGATTACAGATTTTTTTTCTCAAAGCTGTTTAAAAAAATGACTTTGGTTATGAAATGGCAACTGATTCGAAGAATTTAGTGTAAATGAAATCTAAACTAAAGATTTTGTTGTTACACTTTCGATCATTTTGGGTTTGGGTTTCTTTGTTTTCATTGTTCAAAATAAAAGAATAATTTTTTTACTAGAAAATATAAATGGGATTTTTAATAAATATATTGATTTATTATACTTTTTAGTTAAGATTGCATAGAATTGTCTGACGTTATTTTCTTAATTAATGAATCGAAAATTAATTTAAAAAATTAATTTAAAATTAGAGTACAACTAATTTCCATTATGCTAAAAATCAGTTAGTATCAATTAATTCTATAGTGCTATTAAGTACTAAATTATCAATAATTTTATCTATTCCACTATTTGTCAATGTAAGAAAGGCAGAAAAAAGTTTCAAACCACTATCCTACTATTATTATATATTATAGTAGAAATAGATAACAGATTCCAACACGCAGCTGTTATAACACTTTTGATACTATTAATTATTTATATATACTCTTTTGTGTAACTTTTAGGATACTTATTGAAAGAATCACTCATTTTCAATATAATAATATGTGATTACATAATAACATAAAATTTATAAATAATATATCGAAATTAAGTTTTGATAATCATCACTCTCACGGTTACTTTGTTCCATGCTACTATTTTTGTAGTACACCGGTAAATATATTATTTTAGGAAGTTGCTATAAAAGGTTAGAGAGTAGTCATTCTTTTCCTTGACGGTGAGACGGTATTTTAATATCCAAGAGCTGATATATTTTTGTAGGAAAAGATATTGACTAACACGCTGTACCGAGTCTTCCAGACAAGTGCACATGATGCTTATTGCTTTCTTCAACCAAAGTCAGAGATGTTTCAATAATATGATGTTTCGTTCTCGCGTCTTTCTGCTTCAATGCTCAGTTCAATAATGAACCTCCAAAACAATGTGGAATTTTCAACATTGTTAGCTACCAATAATTTTGGCCATTTATTTCAACCCATGAGCCATGCTTTTCTTTTATTTTACCAGTACAAAATCTAGTGTGAATCCACTAGGATGCCTTTTACTTTTTTTAACATGACTTCTTTCACACATTTTTATTTTTGTAATGCTTCCTCAAACGATATTTTAATGTGTAACTTTCTTGTTTTTACCCTATCAATAGATTATTTATAATTATATTTTTCAAAAGTATTTAACTCTAATTATAGCAATATCACAAACCATATAAAAAATATATTTTTATGAGAAAAATGCATTAATATTAATTTCTACTTTTTGAATTTCTTAATCTATTTAGTAAACTTATCTTCAGAGAAGAAAAACTCAACCTCAATAAGAGAGAACGATTATAGTGTGACATAGAGAAGCCAACAACAACAAAAGTAAAGTTAAAAACAAAAACAAGACTTGAAAATACATAATAAGGAAGGACGAACAAAACTCAAGAAGCTTTTATCAAAAAAAAAAGTTATCTTTAGAGGTCACTAAAAAAGTGAAGAAGCTCCAATAAAAAAAAATGTATATTCACATTTGAATATCAATTAAATAGATTGGGCAAAGGGTAGTAACTTAATTGTCAAAGTTATGCTTACTTGCATAAAAAAAAATTATGCCTTACTTATAATTTTGTTCATAAATTTAATTATTTTTTAATAAATTTTAAATTTATAATTTATCAATGGACTTTACATAGTAATTAAATTTATGAACTAAGTCACAAAAACTTATTTCAAGAGCTAAACTGTTAATATCTTCTTGTAAGATTCTATTTTATTAGCGTAATTTAAATTGCTTGCCCTTTACACTAAATTTGAATTTTCATGAGTGGGTGCGGTTTTTCTAAATAGAATTTTAAATTAAATAATTAATAATTTTATTTTAAATTTTTTAAATATATTATAGTTATAACTCAGTAAATAATCTAAAAATAAATAAATTTCAATTTTTATATTAAAATAAGTATCTTGAATAAAAGAATCATTTCTTATCAAATATATAGTGAGTTTTTTTGGGTGAACACAAATATATAGTAATTGTGTTCATTTGTTGTCCTTGAACTCAGCATGTGTGGGTGTGTGTTTGTTATCATGGTAGTTTTTGTATCTGGATAAACGATTGATAGATGTGGAGTTTTTCTGTGCTTTGGAAAGTTAGTTGTTAGTGTTTGAAATTATTCACAAAGATGACCCTGATGGAAATGTCCAAGGGGTTGGAATGAATGTTTCTACAAATTCTTTAGGCTTTGATCAACATAATTTATCTTGGTGTACTGTTCGTGGGTACAAGGGGTTCCTATTTAAGGATGCACGTATCTGACCTTATCTTGACTATCTGGTGTAATTTGTGTTTTTGAGATTGCAGCTTATCCCCAAGATGGTGTCTTTCTTCTACCTTTGGATGTGGCTGCTAATTTGTGCATTGGGTTTTGCTTGTTTTGCCTTTGGTTTTAAGACTCTGCTGGTTTTTGTAGTGATTCCTCCTCTCAAATATTGGTAGGAGGTGCATAATCTGGGTTGTGTTTGTTTGTCTGGTGTGGGGTTGATTATTAAAATTTGTTATTTGGGTTGTCAATATACAAATTATTATCGAGCAAGTTTGGTTTTCGTTTTGTTTCTCCTTGTTGGATTTCATTTGCTTACCCTTGTGTGGTTAAGCGTTCTTGTTGAATTAAAAAAAAAAAAAAAAACCCACAAATATATAGTGAGTTGATACATCTTCTACAATCATGAACTCAAGGTCAGATTGAAAGAAAGAAAAGTAAGGAAAAGATGTGGCTGTAATTTCCACTAAATTCGGATTTTTCTAAATTACGTGGAAGTGTGGTACAAATATTGCCTACCAAAACAAATTGACTTAGACTTGAAAAAAAATTACTTGACTTTATTATTATTATTATTATTGATCGAAGACTTTAATATGAGATTTATACTCAGAATTTGTCATAATATAAATTTTTATGATTTTTTATAAGAATATGATATTTTAAAAAATAAATCTTATTAATGACAAGATTTGAATGATAAAATATATTTTTTAAATTAAATATTTCCAATACCAAAATTTATACACTATATTCATATAATTTTTTTCACAACCTCCTGTTAAATTAAAATAACATATCAAAATAAAAAATCGAAGAGGGGGAATTGATTTAAACAACCACATTAAAAATAAAATAATTACTTCACGCGTTGATGGGCCTACTAGACAAATTCACATCACTTTCCATTTTGTATTCATATATAAACATTAAGTAGTAAATATTCTTATACAAACATTAAGTAAATATACTGAGACGTGTAGATAAATATACCATCGTACCATTTTAACACAATTGACAATGAGAGCATAAGCGTCCTTTTCCTCTTCCTCTCAATGAAAAATATTTGGCTCCTAGCAAATGGTATTGACGGATAGTTATAATCTGCAAAATGATAAGTTTTGCTTATGGAGGTTTTGTGGTGAATTAGACTCTCCTTAATTGATTTATAAAAATTGATTTACATATTTTATAAATATAATTTATAATTTTTTACATGCTAATTTATAATTTTTTTACATGTAATTTCACATCTTATGCTTAATTTGTTTAGTATTTATCCCTAATTAATTCATAATTTTTCAGGATTACATGTTTTACACACATAATTTATAACTTTTTACATACTGGTTTATAATTTTTTTACTTTTGGTTTCACATTTTATCCTGAACCTGTTGTCCTCAATTAGTTTATAATTTTTCAGAATTGGTTTATATATTTTATGAACATAGTTTACAACTTTTTACGTATTAGTTTACAACTTTTTATAACACACATTTATAATTTTCTAATTTCAGATTCCAGCAATAACAGCAAATCTCTAACTACTAATAAAGTTATTCTCAATTTGTTTTGTTAAAGAAAAAACTGAAAAAAAAAATAATCAACCATGTCTAGACATAAACCACAAACACATGAAAAATCAATTCGTTTTGTTGCCAACAGATCATGATTCTTCTCATCTTTTTCCCGTGAATGATAAAGAATGAAAGAGAAACATGACAAAGAGAATAAAAGTTTTTGGAGGAATAATAGGTTAGAGAGAGAAACAAGACAGAACGGGAGGGAAGCTTTTGTTTTTTTCCCCTTTCCATTTTATCCTTTCATATGTGAGCATAAGTGTATAGTGACTTTGTATTGGTGCACATGTTTATCTTTGTCTCATTACGCGGAATTTGATAGAAAAACCACTCAAACAACGCAATTTACCAAAACAGGACAAAACCACGGGTTGTTGTTGTATGCACCAAAACAAAAAGAAAAAAAAATAAAGATGATTGTGAAATCATAGAAAAACCTAACAGAGCTGATATACCATTTCAGTCATAGCCTCCTTTCACTATGAAATCAATGAATTAATATGAAATATTATGATCATAGAACATCAAATACATCAAGTAGGTTGCACGCCTGTTCTAGCCTCCTAGTCATGGTTATATTGAATGATTTTCCTTCAAGCCCTAGGCCTCCTCCTCTATTCTTCAAGTTGTACTGTTTTTTGTTAAAGTGAAATGCAAACACACAGTCAGAACTAGATGGCTATTTGATTTCAATAAAGAGGACCTAGCCTATATTATACTTAATTACTTATATATAGACATCCTAGCTTGACACATCAACTCAACAAAGTATACAATAACCACAAATATTATTAACTTGTTGTATAAATCCCAAATATTATTAACTTCTAGCTGCCAATGAAAGAAACTATTCTTACATGAAAAACCATTTGTGGTACTGGTACACAACAGGAAGGAACTCTCCTTCATGAGCAAGTTTGCTTTACTCTTTTCAATAAGGCATCGTGGGCATAACTCTAGATGTTATTGTTATCAAATCTCTTTTTTTATGATTTGGTAAGTGCTATTTAGAGTCAAAAAAATGCTGAACTGCGGTGAAATCAACATGCTGGTTGCTATTGTTGATTTGGTATGTAGTAGCATCTAATTATATGGCAGAATTCAAGTTCTCAAGTGCACTTGAATGCATGATGCTTCTTGCTTTAATTCTTCCACCAAAGACGAGATGTTTCACTGCTTTCATAAAGAGTATAGTCCACAGCCTTCAATAATATGATGTTTCCTTCACACGTCTTTCTGCTTCAATGCTCAGTTCAATGAACCTCCAAAACAACGTGGTGGAAATTTTCAACAATGTTAGCTACCAATGATTATGGCCATTTATTTCAACCAACGAGGCATCCTTCTCTTTTATTTTACCAGTATAAAATCTGGTGTGAATCCTCTAGGATACCCTTTTTTTTATTTTTGACATGACACTTCTTTCACACATTTTTGTTTTTGTAATGCTGCTTCAAACGATATTCTATTATATATACTTCGTATAATTTTTTTGGTAAATCGTGTATTTTTTTTACACTATCAATTGGTTATAATTATATTTTTAAAAGTATTTAATTATAATTATAACAATGCCACAAACCATATATAAAATATATTTCTTTATAAAATAAAACATAAAATAAAATACACTAATCCCTTGAAAAATTAAGAAATGACACTTCATCCAATTTGTTTTAAAAATCTATACTCAATTCCATTTCGCTAAGGGTGTGTTTAGTTATTTTCTTTCATGATTTGATTTTTATAAACTATATATTAAATAATAAAAATAACAAGTTTAATTTTTCTGCACTGATTTCATGTTATTTGATACCTTCAACATATTAAATAAATTTATCTAATATAATCACTTTTATACATCAAAATGATAAATAATTTGAGATTTTATATTAAATATTTATTTTAAATAAAATTAAATTATAAATATTTTGAATAAATAATAAATAAAAATTAAATAAATTTTTAAAATGATATTAAAATACATAAATTAATAAAAATCAATGAATGAATAAATTTATGATACATGATAAAATAATATAATATTTAATATAAAATATAATTATATATAATGAAAACTAAAAAATAAAATAATTATTACAAACTACTACTTCAATTATCATTTTTCAAAATATATCTATAAATGATTCATAAATCATATTATTTGAGTATGTTTTCTATGTTCATTGGACACACTATGATAAAATTGTAGACACTGGAAATTTTTAAATGTATAAGGAAAAGATAATGATATATATTTATTATTTTTATGTTTATTATATGAAAATAAAACATTAAAAAATAAAATTATAGTAAAATAAAGATTTAATTTTGATGCGTTGATAATGTAAAAGTTTTTATATTATAAACTATTTAACCATTCTATTTAAATGACATTTCAAGTAGTAGATATAAGGGTAAATCATTTTGACTACATGATAATATATATTTGAATACATTATAAAACTATTTACATTGTTAGTATATTAAAGTTAAATTCATAAAATAATAATTGTAAAATAAATCAACCACTTGAAATATAAAATTGTGTCAAATCATGCTAGATGACTAACTATTCACTTTGATAATTAAATTATTGGATTATAATGATTATTCTTAATCTCATTCATATAATTATACTTCATATTAATATTATTTATCATATATTTTTTATTTTTAAAATAGTTAGTATTTATTTATACATTTAAATATTATTTATTTAAAATATTTATCATTGAATTTTTAATGAAAATAATTATTACTAATTTGAATAGTATTTATAAATTTAATTCCTGTGGACTAAGTATTAACTGTGAATTGATAAAATTTAAAAAAAGTGTTAAATCAGGTAAAAAAATTATCGGCTAATATTTTATTTTAATGCTATTTATATATAGAAATTAAATTAATTATTTTTTATAATTATTTATATTAATTATTTATATTAATTAATATATAATTTATTAAAAATCAAATCTTGAAAGAGAATTTACCAAACATACCCTTAATAAAATGGGGTTACGTTTTATTTCTTGATGCCTGATGAAGGGGATTAGTGTATTCTACTCTAAAAAAATATGATTAAACATTAGGGTAAAATGCTTTGTAGTTTACACTAATGCATTAACATTAATTTCTACTTTTGAATTAATTTATACTTTTTAATGATCTTAATCTTTATTTGATAAACTTATCTTTAGAGTGCATTAAAATAGTGAAGAAGCTCCAATTAAAAAATGTATAATCACATTTCAATATCAATTAAACAGATTGGGCAAGGGGTAGTAATAACTTAATTGTCAAAGTTGTGTCTTACTTATATAGTTTTGTTCATAAATTTAATTACTGTTTAATAAATTTTAAATTTATAATTTATCAATGGATTTTACATAATAATTGAATTTATGAACTAAATCACATGGAAAACTTATTTCAAGAGCTAAACTGTTTGTTGGGTTTTACATCTGAGGGGTGAAGTTTTGCATCAATTAAGAAAGAATTATGTGAGGTGTATATAAAATAGAATGACATGTAAATTCATTATCTTAAAATTTTTTATTAAGATGTGATATCTGATCCACTTATATGATTTTTCTCACCTAGCTTGCGGTGTTGGATCTCTCCCCTATTAAGTTCCATGTCACTATTAATATTTTTTTTGTAAGGCTCTATTTTATCAGTGCAATTTCAATTGTTTGCCCTTTACATTAATTTCGAATGTTCATAAGCGAATAGGATTTTTCTAAATAGGATTTTAAATTAGATTATTAATGTATATCTTTATTTTAAATTTGACAAAATATATTATAGTTATAACTCATTAAATGATCTAAAAACAAACAAATTTCAATTTTTATATTAAAATAAGTTTATCTTAAAAATTTACCAGAAAAATAAGCTTATCTTAAAAGAAACATTTCTTATGAAATATTGAGTTAGCACGTCTGCTGCAATCATAAACTCAAAATCAGATTAAAAGAAAGAAAAGTAAGGAAAATATGTGGCTGTAAATTGTAATTTCCATTAAATTCGGGTTTTCCTGAACTACATGGAACTGTTGTACAAATATTTCCTAACAAAACAAATCGACTTGACTTAAACCAAAAAAAGAAAAATTGACTTGACTTGATTTTTTTTTTCATTCTTTTTTTTTTTTTGTCGAAGACTTGACTTGATTTTAACAATCACGTTAAACACAAAATAATGACAACACGCGTTGATGGGCCTACTAGACAAATTTCACATCACTTCCGGTACAATGCTTCTGCTGTATTCTAGACAACTTCGGTTAATACGTTGAAAAATATATTTTGGAGCTTAATATGTACTACCTTCGGATTAAAATAAATGTATTTTTTAATTGTATCTAAATACATTATTTTAAGAATGAATTAAAAAGTAAAAAAGATATTTATTTAAATGGATGGTAGAGTGAATAAAGAGAAATCCTAATATATTACGATCTTTGTTTCATTACGCGAACCTGATAGAGAAAACACTCAAACAACACAAAATTTACCAAAACAGGACAAAACTTGGGTGGCTGTTGTATGCACCTTAGGGTATGTTTGTGAGTTTGAATTTTAGAGGAAATGGGAGGGGATGGAATGATTTATAGTATAAAATTATATTACAAGTGCTCCCTTCCCCTTCCTTCCATTTCCCTTTAAAATCCAAACTCACAAACACCTCCTAAAGAAAAAGAAAAAAAGACAAGGTTATTGTGAAATCATAGAAAACTTAGCAAAGATACCTTTTCAGTTATAGCTTGCTTTCACTATGAAATATTATGATCATAGAAAATCAAATACATCAAGTAGGTTGCATGCCTGTACTAGTAGCCTAGTTATTATCCTCTATTCTCTAGGTTGTACTATGGATTTTGTTATGATCTAGTGTCATAAATCGATTTGAAAACATGATCGAAACGTGAGAAATCTCATCTTCACATAAATCTTGTAACCTATGAGTTCTCCTTATATACATATAATAATAATAATAATAACAATAAATTCATTTATAAAATATCATTTCATCTTTAATAAATATTTAATTCTTTTGAAACCAAGCTCATCATCAATAATATATTATAATCAAACTCTAAATCTACCTCTGTGATAAAAAAATATATGAGTTGCTCTTTATAGAAAATATCTATAAAAACTATAATCATGTAAATATAAAATGATCATGATAAGTCAATGCAAATCTATCTCAATGGTCCGGAATCATGCCTGTAATGTACACAGGAATACTCTATCTCTAACTAAAAAGTAAAAGACATTTCACTCCAAAGTGAAGTTCATCAACTAGAAACCTCTACTGCTGGAGAGGAGGTGACTAAGAGGGATCCGTAGCAGCTAATATATCTGCAATGGAAAAAGGAAGAGGGGTGAGTTTCATCTAAAACTTAGTAAGTAGGTCGTCACCAATAACCCTCTCATGGGACAACAACAAGGATAAAAATACATATTTAGATATACATAATCATCAAAACTGGTTAATGCAATAACTCTGAAATTATATTCATAAATATAAACATGATAGGTCTAAAACTAATATTCTCTAGTAAATATAAATAATAGTACTCTTCTAGATAAAAAAAGGGATCGCTGGTTATGCACAAATATGTGACATAACAATGATCTCTAGTTATGCATGTCAACCATGTCATAACAATAAATCTCTAATCTCTAGGATCCCTCAAGGGTCCAAATTGGACACATAACTAGGTTTTATTCTCTGCTCTATGAGATTGTCCTCTCAGGATAATTTGGTACCAAGGTTAACGATCAGGGTTCAACCATTAACTCATTGCCTATTTCTCTGTAGCTACCCTCTAGTCTTTAAATCATAAAAACATATCATCTCTCTAAAAACTTTGCTCTGTGTTTTTCTCTGGATATAAAACTCCATAATACATAATTACTCTACTCTTGAATATCATTGTGGAAATTCATAAAATCTGTAAATCAAGTCATAATTATACTCTAGCTCTCTAATAAAATTATTTTAGCAATAATAGTCCCATGAGTCCGCCTTAAAACAATATGTCATGCTCTTGTTAAAAATTACTATTCTTATGAACTTGGTAAAATTAACCAAAAGCTCTAATATCTTGAAATAGTCTCTAAATCCTACGATTATGCCACAATTTAAGGAAAATAACTCTAAGGATCAATGTAGGGATCATAGGATTTGAACTCACTCACCTAAAGGGAAGGAAAGAGTGGTATCAACACCAACAAAACTCCAAGGGAGGAGGAATGACACCAATATCTGCCATATTAAAGCCACAAACTCTAGATTAAACTCCAATAATCTCTAGAGAGCTTTAATCTAACTCTAGCAACATTGGGGGAGCACCCCCACTTAATAACAAAGAGAAAAACAATGAAGCCTGACATAGGATCATGAAAGGATGAAGAGAATGGGAACAAAATCTAAGAACATTACATACCTTTAAAGCTTGGATGATGAAGATTAGAATGGGATGAGAGGAAAAGGGGAGGAAGGGAGTTTAGGGGAAGGGTTTTTAGTTTTCTAGAAATGAAAACTTGAGGGGAAGGGGTTTTATAGTAAAAGGGGTTCCATTAATCAAAACTATGTTGTTTTCCTACTATGTTGATATCGGGCTCGCTGTAGCGAGCTTGAAAAAGCTGCCACTCGCTGCAGCAAATAAATCTCACCGTAGTGATCCTTCTGGCTTGCCTGCTCGCTGTAGTGAGAATAAGTCGCTACAATGAGATTATTCTGTAGAATCCTGTAGCAATAGCATCCAAACTGCTTCTTTTATCATTTAGCCCTCCAAGGAAATGTAGGATCTAGACTTAGTGAAATTCAGGACTCGACAATAAGGGTGGGTCCCAGGGGACCTTAGGACCATACGGAACTTTCTACTGACACATGTACGCCAAGTATTACATCTAGGACCCAGGATCTCAAATATTGGATGGAGATCAAGACCATCTCCCTCCTAAGGTCCCACAAAGGCCAGGAACTCCCATCCTGAGATACATCCAAGGATTACTAAGGGAAAGACCACCCGAGATTTAACAGAGGTGAGTAGTATCAACCTTGAACTTCGTGAAGAGATCCTCCCCATAGGAAGACGAAACGACCTTAGGCAAGGTTAGAAGGAGCACCTAATGAGCATGTGACTAAGTACAAACATATAAATAACCAAAAAGAAGAAGGTACAAATAACTTGTCTTAGCTTAGAACGAGTATACTTGTCACGACCTAATTTGGGTACGTGAGAAATCTCATTCTCACGCAAGCCTTTTAACCTGTTTACTAATTTTGCATGTATGCTTTGCTCTAACATCCATGAAAGATAGAAAATTTCTCTTTTTTTACATATAAATCATTTGTTCTCTTGAACCAAAATCATTATATTTAAAATCTTGTAATAACCTTTTGGATCTCAAAATTGAATTATTTATACATATAATCAAAATACACTTTGTCAAATGTCCAGATCATTATATACAAATCAAAATATAATCATATTATGCCAAATGCTAAAATAAAATATGCTCTAGGTCCGGGACCCTGCCTGCAATGTACTGGAGCACTCTAAACAGAATGAGAATGCTTCACTCAAGTGAAGCTTACCAGCTATACTCTAGTGCTGCGAGAACACTGGTGGCTAGGAGGACGGCAACTATAATACCTGTAATAGAGAGGAAAATAGAGGGGTGAGTTTTGTTACCAAAACTCAATGAGTGAGCTCTCACCTGAAACCCTCTTCCATAGGACACCTAAGGAACAATGCATGAAATCATACTACATCAATAATTCTTGAAGGTCATACATAATTAAGTATACATGTATATTATATACATATTTATATTTCATCATATTATAAAACTGTTTTCTCAATCTACTTTCATACTTGAAAACCTATAAACTTACAATGTAGCAACTCCTAGAGAAACAGTAATCTTTGCTTTGGTCAATGTTTGTGTTGTAACAAAACTCTGAATATAAATCTCTAGTCACATATGGGCATTACAGATCGCCGTCCCCAGTGCGATAATAAATTCTCTCTTATCTCTGGCCCGAGCTACTTGGTACCAAAGTTAACGGATTAACTGTCGTTAACACACAACCAATTTCTCTATAGCTACTTTCTAAACTAGCTAAGTAAATTCATATAAGACTAAAAACCTTTAAACATTTTTAATTCTCTGAGAGTTCTGAATCTGTCTGATTCTAACAGTCTAATCTTAGCATAATTGTGCCTATGAAATCATGTCCAAGGGATCACCCTTTGTAGACATTTGTGATTTTATAAACGCACTAAATATGTGGTCGCCACCTGTTCTGAATCTCATGTAGATTCAAGCTCTAAAATCTTTGTGTTTAACATCTCTAAAACATAATCCAACTATCAAGCTTTTCTTACTAGGAAACTCAATATCATATTTCCAAAATAACAAAGTTTGCAATCACAACTCCATTCTTTTCTCTAAATAACATCTTTAAGTACATAACTATATTATATCCATAACCCATATCTAGAGTTCAATTTAATATTCATATAAAAGCTTTCCATAATCAAAATTATCATCAAATACACTTGAAATCAATTCAACAAGTATGGTCCCATGAGTTTTCTTAAAAACATATTTTATGCTCCAAAATCAGTAGTTCTAAAACGTATAAATCAATAGTAACTTCAAATCCTTTGTACAGTTATTTCTAAAATCAAACAGTAAATCATATTTTCATGAAAATAACTCTAATGCAGAATATAGAGATAACAAGTGCGAACCTACTCACCTAGAGGGGTGAATAGTGAAGGAATAACATCAACAGAACTCTAGGAAGCAGGGATGACATTGGTATCTGCTATAACAATCATAATACACTAGATTAATCTCTAAAACCTCTAACTAACTAAATTTTAACTCTAACCATGGTAGAAAAACACCATGGCATGAAAACCATGAGAGCCCTAGATTTAACCCCTTAGAACTTGAGAAATTGGAAGAGAAGGAGACAAATCCATAACCTAAACATACTTTAGATCTTTAGAAGGAAGAAAAATGGAGATTAAATAGTAAAAAGGTGAAGGAATGAGGTAGAGAAGGAGAAGAGTTGTGTTTTCTGCTGAAAGGAGGGGTGGGGGATGTGTTTTGGCAATTCTGAAGGTTTTGGACCCCGAACAGGGGTTTTTAAGTGATCTGTTGACCACGCAAAGACTCTTTAGCATCGCAGTCACCGCAGAACATGAAAATTGTTTCCCACACTGTCTTACTGTTCAACTAATTGCTACAGTGCTCAGAATGGTTTTTCACTTTCTAGAACTCACTTATTTATCATTTATTTTATCCTATTAACTTTTAAACATAAATGTAAATAAAGGAATACCCCCATTTGGATTTAAATAAAATATTGGAAAAATAAAATCCCAAAAATTAAAAACTTATATTTTGGGTTTTAGTTCAAATTCGGGAATTTTTACGATTTCGTAAACTTGTGATTTAAAAAAGACCTGTTTAAAGGTTTCATAAAATCCATTAAAAATCTCTCTTTAACTCATTTTTCTCTAAGGAATAATTATCGGGACTTTTAGTCCCAAGAATATAACTTTACCATGTAGCTCTCTACGGACGTGTAGGGTTCAGACTTAGTGAAACTCAGGACCCGAAACGACAGATAAGGGTAGCTAGTACCCTTCTGAGTTCGGAAAAAGAATTTTAATCTTTTAATTTAAAATTGGGGTATTACAATACTGTACCAAAGGACTGCCAACTCAACTCCAAGGACTCCCTTTGGGGAAGGTTTATAAATGGGGAGAGGGAAAATCCCCTCAAAGTATGCACATTACCCTGTCTTACCTTATAGCTCTTGAGCACTCCCTCACTTAAGTGTCGGAGTCCTTACAAATTGGCCACCCCCAACAGGTCATAGAGCTGGGAGGAGGAGAAGGAAGATCAACAGTCTATTCATGCTCCCTATATCAGGTATACTCAACACTATATCTCAACATATTTCAATAGAGAGGACCTAACCTATATACTTATAGACATCCTAGCTTGACACATCAACTCAACAAAGTGTAATTGATTTGAAATGAATAGATTACCATTGATTTATTCCTTATCCTATATATATATATATATATATCTATCATAAACTCGTTGTATGAATCCCAAATATTATAAACTACTAGCAGCCAACCAAAGAAGCTATTCTTACATGAAAAACCATTTGTGACACACAACAAGAAGGAACTCTCGTCCATGAGCATGTTTGCTTTACTTTTCTACACAAGCTATTTTGGGCATAACTCGATGCTATTGTTTTCTAATCGTTTTACGATTTGGTTAGGTTGTATTTAGAGTAAAAAAACTGCTCATGTATCTAGAGCTGCTTGCTGTTGTCTTGATTTAGAAGTGTTGCCAAGTAGTAGAGAGAAGTCGAGAACTGCAAGTTGCAAGTAATGTGAATTTTCATGTCTCAGATATACTAGAAATTTGTGTGACTTTTAAAATACTCAGTGGGATTTCTAATACTAGTGGTGGCTTGGCTAAAGTTGAGTAGGCAGGGAAGGAGCCAAGAAAAGATTTTTCCAGCAACCTGAATCTCGAGGCCCGGCTTATTTTGACACACATTAAATTAGTTCAAATTTTACACCTGCTTTATGCCAACTCAAACACACCTAAGGACTGATTTGACCCATTACTAAGGTCATGTTCAGCAACGTTTAGTGGACTAAGGGTCGCTTCCATTCTCATTGTTATCTCTTCCTTGTCTGTCCTGTAGCAACACATTTTCTTTTTTCACTTTGCCAGTGTCCATGCATGAAGCAGAAAGGATGATAATCTTGGGATTGGACAGAACACTAAGCACCATGCTTTTAGGTTGTGGTGAATGGAATTGAGCAACTGCTGGAATGGCTAAAAAAGCATTATATGGATTCAATAACAAAAAAATTCGCACTGACCAAGCCTTTACTGTGAGTAACATAAAAGCTTTATCTTACTATTGGTTAGTGCTCACTTATTCCTGCACTTGAAAAAAAGAACATAAGACAGCTAATTATAAAAAAAAAAAAAGACTAATATGCTCCTTTCTCAAGGATTTTCTTTATATTAATTCTATTATTTCTTGACTCCCCTTACAAAATGGGAGGGGGAAAAATTTCCTGTTTAAACAGCAAATAAGACACATATTCAAACTCAACTGCCAGGAAATGTAATTCTTGTCAACCTGAACTCTCAGTTGCCATATTTGATAGAAATAAATAATAAGTGCATATTCATATAGTCTCTTCTCTGTCCTATGGATATGCTAGGTACATACAAAGAAAGCAGAGAACACCAATTTACATCACAAATAGTGAGTAAAGAAAAATTGAGTTCTAACCCAACCAACTGAAATTATCTTTGTTCTTACTTGAACATGTCAATGACCTTGATTGACATTAGGTTTCTTAACCACTTCTTTGAGTACAGTCACAGTGGGAAGCACCATTTTGGCATTCTCAGGTGCCTGAACCTCCTCAAGAATTAGATGTTGTTGCGCTCAAGGTCCCTTGTCATTCTTGCCTTCGCTTTGAACATTTTTCCCCTTGATTATCCAGAGAATGCCGCTATAAGTAATCTCAACCTTCATTTCCTCCTTGGGATAAGAAACATTGTTTTCAGATTGTTTTGAGTTCCTCATATGAGTTGTAGCTTTCAAGGGAACAATTGCCCCATGGTGCATTTTATCATCTTATCATCAGAATAAAAGAAAAATCAGTCCAGAAAAAGTTATCATCCCACTAAGGCTATGATAATGAAAATTGGGGCTGAATATCAATCAGATTATCAAATTCAAGGTACAAGAAAAATCAGTCTGAAAATTGGAAAAATATACAAGAATAATTTATTCAAGTGCTTAATAGTTCACCGCCCCTCCAAAGAGGTCACAAACTGCATTTCACTGACTGTACGTCCTTGCATGAAACATAAACAAAACCTCAAACACAAGTTATCTCTTTGGATGGTTGCCAGGATTGACATTGCTCATTATTTTGCTATAACTAAAGTGTAGCATGTTGGAATGCCCATCTACACAAGAACTCTGATTATCTGCAGAAACATATAAGAATTCTGAATATCAAAACCAATCTGTCATAAGAATTCTGAACATCAAAACATCATTCCACTAATCAGACATTCCTGCCCAAATTTGGACACAACAAATCAAATATGCGCACACTAAACTAAATGTGTAGACCAAATTACTCTTCTGATAATTCTGTAATAAGAAACGGCCTTTGCTGAGGACACACTTGCCGGAAAAAAGTTAGCATAAGAGACTGGTGACTACCACTTGTTTGTCAAGGAATTTGGTGTATATTTATAGTGAAATGATAACACATCATATCAGTGATTAAGTTTAAAACAATTGAAATGACAAAGAAAATTTTGGTTTTGAATATGAATATATCTGGACAACAAGCAATAACATTGGCGGAGAGTGAAATAATTACCTGTTGAACATCTTGGATCACAAAATCTGTCTGCCATCAACTTCCACACCGTGGATAGTGGAAATTTTGGGCTAGATTTTTGGGTCCTATATCTGCCAGCATTCACCCAACAAAGGACCTTTATTAATGAAAAGTTGAATTAAAGAACCAGGCAGCCTTTATCCCACCATATTTTCCACCATAGGACAGAATCGAATTGCTAATTTGGAGGGAGGTAAAGTGGAGAAGCCCCTTGCAATCAAGCAGTCTCCAAACTTGACAAGCCAAAACAGGTTTAGAAACAGAAGTGAGCAGGCAAATAACCCTCCATTTGGAAGGACTTTACACTATTACATGAACCGTGGGTCACAGGATATGCAACACTAGCTATGCTGGTCCTACGATGCTAGGCAGCTAACTAGTTTCTCGCATTCTCGCGAAGCTCTCCAAAGTTAGGTGCCAATGCTCCGAGACACTTTAGGTAGGGTGTTTCCAATCCTAGTGCAGAGAAGGATACAAAATTGGGTGGCTTGAGATGCTTAAATCACAGAGACTTGAAAGAGCAGCATTTTCATATTTTTCACATCTTTCTGATTACAACTGTTGTGAGATTTAAAGTCCAATGCATTTTTGGCATCCAAAGTGAGAATGGAAGGCTTCCACAAAGACATTGGATTGCTCAAAGCCTTACGAGAGAACATATTTGCCAAATTGGGTAATGATGTACTTTATTCAACAATTGATATAAAAGGCAAGCATATTCACAACATGTTTGAACCACTGCCTACCTCAAACTCATTTTCCATCAAGGAAGTCTTTTTCAATAGTCTATCATTCAAAGCTCAATTTTCCAGATCTTCAAAACACAGCCCGCAGTTTATTGCAATCTCAAGACAGAATTTTCAATAGTCTAACATGACAGAATTCCCTGAACTCAAAGCTGAATGAATCCAAGAGCAACCAAAAAAAAAATTTGAACCTTATCAACCTGACCAGAAACTAAAGCCTTTCAAATCTATCACTAGCCTCTCAAATGCCCAAAATGATACAATAAAAAGTTAAACTTCGTGGCATAACCACAGTAAACTCTTTTATGTATGATATGCACCAATCTTTCTAATTTAAAAATTGATAGTTTTTCAAAAACCACACAATATTTTCTACTTCACGAGGGATGTACCTTTTTCATTCACCCGTCTTTTTAATTTTTTAATAATTATTTGAATGTCGTCTTGACATAAATTAAAACGACTTGTAGAAATTTTTAAGAGAAAAACTATTTGAACACCCAAAAGTGGGTGTCTGAAATAGACACCCACTTTATAACTATTGGATGTGATGGATGTCCCCACTTATTCTTAACATCTATCACATCTAACGGTTAAAAAGTGGGTATCTGTTTCAGACACCCACTTTTGGGTGTTCAAATAGCACTTCTCAATTTTTAATATTTAAGAAATGGACTTCACTAGCTCTCATAAGACTAAAAGAGTATGGCCCATGTCCAATAGGATGATGATAATTTTGTTGTTGTAGGGTTTTTCATTCACACTTCTTTCTGTTTCTTAATGCACCGTTCAATGATCTCCAAAACAATTAGTGGAAATTTTCAAAAATGTTAACAATCAGTAATTGGTCCATTTATTTTCCCACATGACTCTATTTCTATAACTACCATTCTACTTTAGATATTATATATATGTGCTACTTTCCTCAACAGTTCGCAATATGTAACATAGCAAGAATTGGAACATACCTCTATGAACAACATCTTGGCCATGCAATAAGTCAGCCCAGAGGAGAGTGATGATTGAAGTTTTGACGATAAATGTTGTTGAAGAAACAGAATTCGCCAACATATTGCTTCATCGAATGAAGTAGGACAGATTCTGTTAAAGCACCAGCTATTTTATGAACATATTAGATTTGCTCTCTGTCCTGCAAACAAACAACATTTATAGAAAGTTTATGCCTGAAAACCAAAGTGATCAATCATTGATGATAGGCAAGTTATGAAAACATGAACTAGGACGTTGCTCACTATTTTGGTATCTTTGAAGAGCAGCAAATTGAATTGAAATGTCCCAGATAGTTAATAAGAACTCTGATTACCTGAAGAAAAAAAAACATAAATGGTAAGCAGCAGCTAATGGCATATATACCTATGAGGTCGTGATTAAGATATTGAATTATTGATGATGAATAAGAAATATAATAAAGACAAATTCATCAGAAAGTTGAAGGCCGTCACTTGAAACACAATAAAATTCAGGAGTGATCACAACATGGCGTGTATGGCACAAGTCAGTGGTAACTAGACATATTGCTAATTGATAAAATATCTACCTAGCTATCAGTCCATCGGTGTATGGAGCTCTTCCAAACTGCTTACTATTCATATCTGAGTTTTGAACAACAAAACCAGATATCGACTATAAGTCATTCCAATATGAATTTGGGCGAAAACAACCAAAGATAAGCACACTAAATAAAGTGTGGACCAAATAATTATATTTAAAGTCAATAAGACAGTACAAAGAAATAGTCACGGCTTACAGCATAAATTATGAAATACAACTGATTGGTTTGCCAAGGAATTTGGTTTATATTTACCTTCAAAGGCACAACAGATATAATTTACTCAGCTTCAAATGAAGAAGCAGAAACTAATGAATTACTCTTCGCTTGTTCATAATATGTGAACGAGCCAAGCAAACAACTAAAAAGTAACTAGAGAAAACAAAAACTACACAATGTTTGAGCATAACCATAGAAAAATGAGGTAAAAGAACTGGACAAAAATCTTTCTGGTCACCAACATTTCTTCTGCAGGCTGCTTAACCATTCGACTTGACAACTCTCTCAATTTCATCCTTTTTTTTCTGATAGCATAGCTGAAATGGAGTAAAATATCTTTTAGCAAATCCCAACAACCACAGAATATCAAATAGAGAAAATTCAAGGCATCAGAAACAACATATTCCATAAATAAAATTGTAGTAGAATACCTGTTTTGAATGAACCTTTTACCGTGTTAATAAACTCCGCAGATAACCATTCAGTAAGTGCTTAACATTTCCAAAAGCAGCTTCAAGTTCACCCATTTAGAAGACAAAAGGCTAAAATTCCACAGTAATGTGCTTCTTATCAGCCATCCTTGCCTTCAAAGCTTCACGACTACTGGTTACATTCTCTAAATTGGAAATTGAAAGTGACTGATGAAGATTTGAAAGTGCTCCCAGTTCACTAATCTCATTCTGTTCATGCTTGCCAACAATAAAGTTACTCAAACACTGCAAATGTTTTAATTTGCTCATTCCCTTTGGCAGCTCTTTTAAACGAGTTCCTCTAAGATCAAGATGGCGTAGATTTATAAGATCTTGTATGCCACCTGGAAGCATTTCTATCTTATAACAGGAAAACAACTTCAATGTTTGCAGATTATACAACTTACTCAATGACTTGAGTAATGTCACGATAGATGTATGAGAGAGATTCAGATAACGCAAATGGATTAGTTCACCACTTGAATGAGGCAATGACTTGAGAAGAAAGTATTCAAATGACAAAACTCTTAAATACTTCAACTTTGATAGTAAGATACAAGGAGAGTTCTCCATGTTGAATCGATCATATCAATTCAAATTGACTTCTAAAAATGTCGTTGTATGTTTTACATTATCACAAGCTACCAAAAGTTTTGAAATTGGATAATTACCTTTGGCATTGTGTGATAAAGGATGAGTTTTGATGTTAATCTTAATAGCATCCACAAGTTCATTGGTTCTAAAATAGAATTCTCTACCATATAGCGTTACTAAATCATGCATGAGATCGTGCATAACAAATACATTATCATTAGTATGAAGTGATTGGAAAAATGATCTCGCAACTAATTTATCAAAATATTCATAACCAACTTATAATTTCTTTGTTCCCTCTTGTTGTATAAAGTTCTCTGCTATCCATGACAAAATTAATTCATGTCTGTGAAATTTATAATCCTTAGGATATAAAGCACAGAAAACAAAGCACTCCGTGGAGTGAGGTATTAATAACTTATTGTTAATGGAGAAATAATCTCATTTCTACCTTCGGAAATCTCCCAAATCTCACTCTTCAATATATAATTCCAATGTTCCATATCATAATTCCACTGCAATAAGCTTCGAAGTGTTTGTGTTGGCAAGGGCAACTCATCAGACTTATTAATGATCTCTTTCCCAAATTTTTCTACAGTTGGATTCTCTTTAGAGTTAGCAGTCAGAAGCGCATGCTTCATGAACACCAACCAACAATCTTCACTAGACAACAAATTTAGTTTGAGAGGTGGAATGGTTTTCACCGTAGAAGCAACATCACTATTGTGAGTTGTTACAATAATTTTACTTCCCCTAATCCCGTATTGAAAAGGTTTTAATAGCTTGTTCCTAATTTAGAAAAATTAAATTTTTTCGTTTGTATCATTAGCAATCCCCATAGTTTATTCTCGGTACTCTCTTTCGTATTAGTATCTTCTTATAACAGATGTGAACGATAAACAATTGGTTAGTGCAACCGTTAAAGTGGAAATGACATGGTCACAAAGGAATCCGAGCCCGCAACTCTGCATGAGGATGCTTCATGCTTCCTTCCTTCACACGCCTTTTCCCTTGAAAAATAAATGATGATAGGTGTATTAAACAATTTGTGGTAACTTTCAACTTTTATATTCTCAATGAATTTTTTTCTTGCCTAATTAGCCGTTAAAGATATTGAAGAGTTCCCTATTCCTATTCCTATTCCCACACGGACCATACATCTATGTTTCAAATCTCGAATATTATGAATTAGTGGTTTCTAAGTTCTAGCAGAAGGAAATATTCTTACATGAAAGAAACATCAGTGACCAAGCAACTAGTATTATAGCTTAGAAACCAAGTTTTTCATTTGTACAATGTCGCAGATCGTTTGGTTTGCATTCTCAATCTACTAGTAGAAGAGAATAAGTGGTGCCAACCACCGCTCAATCTACTAGCTCCGTCCTTTTTTTAGTTTTTTTTTTTTCTTGCCAAGATTTTGGTCCCCGCAGCCTTGATTTAATAAAATTATTTTATAATAAAATAAATACAAATAATATATGATATCAGTTTAGTTGTATATAATAAAAATAAAAATAAATATAATTGATAAATAATACATATTTTAAATAAATAACATATAATATAAAATTATAAATTATTAACTAATAAAATATATAAATAAATAATAAATAATATGTAATATATAAAAGTAAGAATCAGTAATTTAAATTTAAATAATTATGATTAAAAATATAAAATATTAAAATCTATAAAATAGTATTTTTATTTATATGTTATTGAAATAATAAATAATAATATTTAATAAAAATTAAATTTTGATTAGTAAATATTTGCAAAAATATAAAGCAGAGAAGACACATTTACATCACAAATAGTGACCTTGATTTACAAAGGTCTCTAAAGCTCTTAGCCCCTTATCACGCCTACCTTGGCAGTGAATGTTCTTCCACTTGCTTAATCCAAGGCATTTTCCTATTATTTTGCTCTTGCTCTTTCGATCTGACAAGTTTTTGTGACATAGAAGTTCATTTTTGCTCAAACTCCATGGTAGAGTAGACAAATATTGAAAAATTTTCTACTCATCATTAAAGCATAATATTATTACAATATATATATATTGGAAAAGAAAATTTTCATCAATTAAAAATGCCTAATGGCACTTACAAGTCAAATAAGATACATTAAATTCAGATTGAATAAGAACCAAATGTCTTTCACACTCTAAACTAACAACCAAAACGTGGCTCTACTCCTTCGCCAAAAACTACAGATATCAAAGCATCTTTTACGTTCAAGACCATCACAACAAGTGTTGCTATCACATCACTTTTCAACATAAGATTTGAATATGGAAATCAAAAAACCCATAAAAGGGGAAAACAAAACACCTGTAGAAGGGGACAGCGAAAGCACCAGAAACAGAATAACGAAAACACCATAAAAGGGATAACAAAACAAAACACAAATAAGAAAAGAGAAGAAATGATTGTAACTGCCCCCAATTACAATATATTCTTCGATACATGAGAAAATGGGAACCTTTTGTTTTCATCCGAAAATGTGAAGCTCGTACCATGGTGCAGTGAAAAAGCCGCTTTTGATTTAATGTACAGTTGAATGTGTAGATACAGAAATGTACCTAATGACTAATTTATAACCTTCTAACAAAAAAGAAGCTGATATTGACAACTCCACGCAAAACAGATTTCCCATCTGTTTTTTCTTTCCCCTCACCTTTTAGGTAAAATCTCCTCTTAGTGCAGAAGCAGCTCTTTGAATGGCTCTGGCAACCCTCCAGACCTCATGTTGAATTGTTGCAAGCCTTTGTTTTTCACTCATCACGGTAGACTTAGTCATAGAATCAGCAATTCAAAGGAAGACATTTATCTTGCTTTCATGGTCCCTCGGAGGACCAAATACCTGTACAAAGAGAACATAAATTGTCAAGTTTTACTGTAAGAAGAAGAAAAGGAGGGTAATGTTAACATGATCCCACCCATCTTTTGGACCTTCACATGGTCCACGTATATTTGCCAGCAAATTACTATCTTAACCCTCATTTAAATTATAATTCCATCTCTAATCACTCACCATACTTCTCCTTCAACCCACCATTTTCCAATCAGGAATCACCATTACCGCCTAGTCCTCAAACCATCACAGACTTCCTCTTGCTATCTATTAAAATAGCTTTACTTTGCAGACTGAAATCCATGAACCTTGTTTGAGATCCAAATTCACCACATGTTCAGTTGGAGAAAATACGAACTCTCCATTTTTATTTTTATTTTTTTTGGAGATAAGAAAAGAGCGCACACCATCCTTATTTATCCACTAAGATACAAGTCGTCATTGAGCAACAAAATGTAAGAGATTAATATAAAATAAAAATGTGTTATTTCAACCTAGACATAGTCTCAATCATAATGGCTAGCCTTAGTAAATCAAAGAACAATGAAGATTCTCTTGAATGCTAGATCTGGCGTTTGTGCTATTGTCTCTATTCCCGTTCCTGCTGGTGGTGCTACCTTCAGTGGAGGTGTTGGTACTGCCGCCGCCACACCCACAGAAGAGGAAAATAAAGGATGTGTCAACGATCTCAGTTATGCTATTGGATTTAGGAGGCTGATAGTGGTGGGATGGGCGGTCAAAGGCAGTGATGTTGACGGCACGGCGGTGAGATGGGTGGCTGCACCACCAGCACGTTGTGAAGAGAGAGTGGAAGCCAAAGGACATATTCGTATTTTAATAAAAGATTAAAAATTATGAGATGGGTAATTTTGTAATTTTAAATATTTTTATTTTATTTTATTATTTTTATAATTTTTATATAATTATTATAACTTTAAATCTAAATCATATAAATAAAATCTAACGGTAAGAAAGATTGGACCATATAAAGGTCCAAAAGATATGTGGCACTACGTTAAAACGACCCAGAAAAGGAATACCAACATACAATGCTGACAAAATACTCGTCTTATGAATGGTGAAACAAGAAGAAACAGTTAGTCAGATAGGACTGTTCTTATATATATATATATATATTTGGTGCTTACTTATGTATAAATGCATTGACAAAGATTGATCAATCCAAGGCATTGTAAACAGTCTGTATCAATAAAAATCAAGTTGCGCTAGAAAACAATATAAACTACTGTCTAGCTCTGAAATTAGAAGTCCTATGCTGAAGGACAAGAATTCACAAACATCATGCAGTGCTGGGGGTAAGCAGTAAGGAATATAATGATCAAGTCTATTGCAATTTTGACATCCAAAATAACGATGGAAGGCTTCCATTGGACTGTGCCAAGCCATAAGAGAGATCATATGTGTCAAATTGGGTAATGAGTTTAAATCACAATTCCAAGGCATATAAGGCAAATGCACTCACGAGATGCTTGAACCATCGCCTTCCTTTAAGTCCGTCTACATCCAGGAAGCTTTTCTCAGGAAGCATTTCTCAGGAAGCATTATAGTCTATCATTCAATGCTCGCCTTTTCATATCCACAAAACAATCTGCAGTTTCTTCTAATCTCAGTTTCTGCAATTCAATCAAAGACAGGTATAAATAGAAATGGAGAGATGGAAAAACTAAAAAGAGTTCTACAGAAAATTCAAATAATATATAATAATATCAATGCACGACAACCCGTTGTACTTTTGTTACCTTTGATTCATTGTTAGCTTCTTTGGCAGCAGAAGCAAATTCTTGAATTGATATAGTTAGCAGATCTAGAGAGATTCGTTGGTCTAATAAGTTGCTCAGTATGTTCTTGTAAACCTGCACAAAGCAGGGTAAGATTATATAATCAATAATGATATATGAATGCTCTGCAATTGGAAGCAGCAATTGCAATAAGCATCCGGAATGCAAAAGCTTGCTTCAGTTCAACCCACATTCTCACTCTGCCTCAGCCATACAATAGTCTTTATTCTTCCTTATTGGATAAAAAACCAACATTTCAATTACTACTTAACCAATAACAAAGTTTCTTACTAGGTTAAGTAAATTCATACCTGTAACTGATCTGCATAAGGCAGGTAATTGAAAGGTACGATAGAATCATCAGCGAGGTGAAGAGCTAGAAGTCCCAAATCCCAGCAACTGATATAAAAAAAAGTAATACGTCACATTATAATCACAAGGAGTCAAAAGCAGTGTGATAGACAGGAAAATCTTGAGGGAAAAAACTACTGCATCAAAAACTATATAACACCCAAGGCAACAGAGATGTCAATGAAATATTAGACACTACTATTTTATTTTTGTATTTCCAACAAAAAACTATTGCTTCAAGGATCTTGGGATTGATCAATATCGTTCTGGATCCTACTCAAATCCTAAAATAGGGCTAAGTGACAGTCGCAAACAACAAGAGCACTGCACTGATTCCATGACCTCAAACTGAATGGTCCAATCCAAGAAACTAAAATGTCTTTCAAACTATGACTAGCGATTTAAATGCCCAAAATAATACAATAGCAGATTATAATTCTGTGACATAACCAGAGTAAGTTCCTATATGTGATATGCACCAATCTTTCTAATTCAAGTAACTGGTATGACTTTTTTCCAATAATTAAACATCGTCTCTTTCAAAAGAATGAGGCAAGAACCTTTTCCATAATACACATCAATAGATGGAATCCCGGCATGTTGCACATAAGGAGCAAAATCTGAATCAACCCCATAGAGCCTCTGAATCTACAATCAACCAATACAAACACTGTTAAGCAACAAAGATGCGATCTATTTTCACCATAAATTTGTTAATGAACATGAAAAGTAAGACTATATTTGACTTTTTTTTATTTACAAATGAATTTGTTTTCCTTAACAAAAAGAAATACTTGTATGTAAGGAATGATACAAGACCACAAAACCAATGAAGAGTGAGTATATACCTCTGCAGTCATCCACTTGATGTTCCCTTTTAGAAGAATGGAGAGTTCAGCTATAGATCCTGCCCACGGTTAAACTTAGAAATGCAACTCACCCTAGCTGAATATCAGGGAAGTAAGATGAAATCCAAGAGTATTATAATGGTCACAAATGACTAATATGAGTATAATGCAACTAGAAGGGAATATCAGAAGTTGACTAGTGAGGAAAACCTTGTATCATCAACTCAGTCTAAGTGAAGAATTAAAAATTACAAATTGACAAGCAGAAGTAAACTTCTATTAAAAAAAAATTATTCTTTATGAACTTTTTGTAGGCATGCAAAACTAAACTTTCTTTCTTGGGGGTCACACAATAGCATGCTTCAACCAATTTGAGCTTTATGAATTGCTGCTAATGAAATTTCCTTTTCCAGGAATTTTTTAACACTAGAACAAAAGATGAGACAACAAAATAATGAGTCCAAATAATCAATTTACTGAAGGAACAAGGGAGTTAGTGATGTCCTTGTACAGACAAGAAAGGTAGAAATAAACAAATCACCAATCGGTAAAAGCCACTGAATTAAAAATTTTCTAAAAACCGTAATTTTAAGAGACAATATTTCCATAACTTCCCATCTGTGATAGATTTTCTGTGCTACCTTGCTCCAAAGATCATGGTATGCAGAATACAAGCATTGAACTATACCTCTGTGAACTGCAGTTTTGCTATGCAAATAAGGCAACCTGCACAGGTGATGGCAGCTGAAGTTTTAGACAATACTGAAGAAAGATTTCTTCGTAAACATCTTGCTTGGCTGGAACAAATTGTACAGATTATATTAAAGCACCAACTAGTTTATGAATATATCAATTCAATCTCTGTCCTGAAAACAAGCAAAATATACAGAAAGTTGTATGGTTGTAGTGAAAAAAGAAAAGAGCTGAAGATGGATAGAAAAATGTAATTAGAAAGAAGCAGTTGATGGCATCTAAAGGTCATGAGTAATATAATAATAGTGAACATGATAGAAAATAAATAGACAAATTCATTAGAAAACTCAGGCAACCACTTGAAGTGTAATGCAACTGAATGAAATTGATGATCAAGACATGGCATCCACAGCATATGCCATTGGTAAGTAGGCAAACAAAAAGGGTAAAATAACCTATTAGTCCATTATTGAGTGGAGCTCTCCTCATTTCCAAACCGATCTGTCATAACATATAAGAATTCTGAACATCAAAACTACATACCAATAATCAGACATTCCTGCCCAAATTTGAACATAATAAATCAAATATACAGACACTAAACTAAAAGTGTAGGCCAAATAACTTCTGACAATTCTGTAATAAGAAACAGCCTTTGCTGAGGACACACTAGCTGGCGAAAATTTAGCTTAAGATGCAACAGGTGACTAACACTTATTTGTCAAGGAATTTGGTGTATATTTATAGTGAAAAGACACAAAACATATCAGTGACTACGTTTAAAACAGTTGAAATGAACTTTTCACTTAGAAAAGGATTGATGAATTGTGTTAACTATTAAAAGAAAAAATATATCACTTATTTGCAAGAGAGAAATTTTGGTGTAGAAAATAAATAAATCTGGACAACTTGCAATAACATTGGGGGAGACTGAAATAATCACCTGTTGAACATCTTGGATCACAAAATCCAACTGCCATCAACTTCAATATACCATGGACAGCAGAAAAATGGGCTAGATTTTTGGGTCCTTTATCTGGTAGTGTTCACCCAACAAAGAACCTTTATTAATGAAAAGTCAGATTAAAGAAGCAGGCTGCCTTTATCCCACCATATTTTCCACCATAGGACAGTACCCGATTACTAATTTTAGAGGGAGGTAAAGCAGGGAAGCCCCTTGTAGTCAAGCAGTCTCCAGAGTGGACAAGCCAAAACAGATTCAGAAACTGAAGGGAGGACGCAGACAACCCTCCATTTGGAAGGAATTTACACTATTACATGAACCATGGGTCACAGGATATGCAAGACTAACTGTGCAGGTCCTTTGATGCTAGGCAGCTAACTAGTTTCCCACATTCTCAGATGCGAAGCTTGCTCAAGTTAGGCAGCACTGCTCTGAGACACTTTAGAAGAGGTGTTGCCAATTCTAGTACGGAGAAGGATACAAAATTGGGTGTTTTGGGATGGTTAAATCACAGAGACTTGTAAGAGCAGTATTTTCATATTTTCACATCTTCAGAATACAAGTGTTGTGAGATTTGGAAAGGTCTCCAAGGGGAAGTATGTGAGGGAATGTACAGTTGTATGTGTACGATGTACCTGTAAAAATGGAACAACAACTAATTTGTAATCCCATGACCGAAAAAACAAAATAAAACTGATATTTATAGGCCATCTCTAACACAGATTTTCCATCTTTCTTGTTACCTTTAGGGAAATTCTCCTCTTGGTGCAAAAGCAGCTTTTCGAATGGCTTTGACAACCCTTAGACTTCATGTTGAATTGTTGCTAGTTTTTTGTTTTCACTGAACCTGGTAGACCTAGTCATAGAGTCATCAATTCTAGGGATGAAATCCAACTTGCTTTCAGGGTCTTTTGAGAGATCCATATACATGTACAGGAAAACAAATCGTCAATTTTTACCATAAGAAGCATAATGAAGTAGTAATATACAATGCAAACATATTAGAAAATATAGTACTTGATACATGAAAGATGAAACAATGATAAGCACACTAAATACTAAAGTGTGGACATAAAAGTTCTTTTTATGGTCAAAGACTCAATACTTAGAAACAGCCACTGCTTAGTGCCCACTCTTCAAGAAGTTAAGCATAAATTATAAAATACAACTGATTTGTTCGTCAACGATTTTGGTTAATGTTTACCTTGAAAGGCACAACAAATATCGCTGACTCAGCTTCAAATAGTAGACCTGATGAAGAAGCAGAAACTCATGAATTACTTTTCACTTGTTCATAACATGTGAACCAGTAAAGAGAACCACTAAAAGGTAACTTAAGCCAACAAAATTACCACACAACGTTTGAGCATAACCATAGAAAAACGAAGTAGAAAAAAACTGGAGCACAATCTTTCTGGTCACCAAGATTTCTTCCATAAGGTGCTTAACCATTTGACTTGAAACTCTCGCAATTTAATCCTTTTTTCTGATAGCATAGCTGAAATGGAGTAAAATGTTACTTAGCAAACCCCAAAAACCACAAAAATATCAAGCCAAGAAAATTCAAGACATCATATACAACATATTCCAGAGATAAAATTGTAAAGCTTTGGATGAACCTTTTACTGCATTAACAAACTCATCAGCAAAGCAGTCAACAATTGCTTAACATTTCTAAAAGCAGTCTCAAGATAGGTATGACTGACTACACAAATCCCTCGACGCTAGGCAGCAAGCTAGTTTCTCGGATCCTCAGACGTGAAGCTCTCTCAAGTTAGGCAGCAGATCCCCTTCATGAAACAAATAAACTTTTGGGCAATGCTCTGAAACACTTTAGATGGGTTGTTGCCAATCCTCATGCAGAGAAGGATACAAAATTGCGTGGTCTAAGATGGTTAAATCACAGAGACCTTGTTTTGGGAGTAACCCCAAGGTTAAACATCCTACGTAAAGACCCTGGCAATGATGGCTCACCCAGGCAGTGGCACCTTGGCGGTAACCCCCAGGAGGTGACCCTGCAGTGGTGACACCTCGACGGTAACTCCCAGGAGGTGACCCCGCAGCGGTAACTCCCAGGAAATGACCCTGCAGCGGTGACACCTCGGCGGAGAACCCGCAAAGGATGTATGTGGAGGGACATTTCATCACCTCTTATCATAGCAGTTCATCTCATTGCACGCTGGGTAAGACCATTTCATTCAACCGGTTCGCTTCATTACCCAAGCGGTAAGACCGTCTCATTCAACTAATACACGAATGACACGTAGCATTATGATGTGACTGTTCTACCTAACTTTGCCTATAAATAGCTGATGAAGGAAGAAGCAAAGAGAGGCAAGACGTCTGGTACCCAAACCCCTCCACTTCCATGAGGTCCATGGTTCGAATCCCCTTTCCCCCAAATCCATTCAATGACGGACTTCACATTTCCCTCCTCATCTTCCTGCCTACAGGAGCCCTTCACATCCCGTAGTGTAAAACCGAACCACTCTAAAACAGACTTGAAAGAGCAGCATTTTCAAATTACAAGTGCTGTGAGATTCGGAAAGGTTGTGATTGAATGTATAGTTTCTGATGGCATTTTCAATCAAGGAAGCCTGTTTAGCAAGCAATAGTCTATCAATGAAAGCTCGCCTTTTCAGATCTTCAAAACAACCTGCAGTTTCTTGCAATCTCAACTTCTGTGGTCCAAACAAAGGCAAGAATAATTAGATAGAGACAAGGAAGAACAAGTAGGATCGATTATACAAATTTCAAATAAAAAATAATAGCAAAACACAACCATCCATTGTACTTTCTTACGTTATCTTTGTTTCATCATTAACTTCTCTAGCACCTGAAGCAAATTCTTGAATTGATAGTTAGTGGTTTGAAGAGATTTGTTGATCTAGCTAATTACTCAATATGTTCTTGGACACCTGAACAAAGCAGGGTATGATTATATAATCAATAATCTTATGTGAATGCATTGCAATAGGTTGCATCAATTCCAATGCGACATCAATAATGCTAATACTAACTATAATTTACCCCACATTCTTGCTTTGCCTCAGCCATACAATAGAATTAATTCTTCCTAAATAGATAAAACCCAATATTTGACTTAGCAATAACTAGGTTAAGATACTTGGTGAAGATAAATTCGTACCTCTAACTAATCTGCATAAGGTAGGTAGTTGAAAGGGAGAATAGAGTCCTTAGCAAAGTGAAGAGTTAGAAGCCCCCGAATTCCAGCAACTAGAATAAACAAGAGGAAAATGATACATCATATGGTCACCACAAGGACTAACAATTTATTGACTATCAAGATAATCAATTTAACCACAAAGAGGTGAGTTAAACAAGAATATAAACGGCCAGATGGCAATGAAAGATTGGAATTCCAAAGTCTAAACTCAATCATGAAGTCAGAGGAGTTCAAAGCAATGTAACAGACAGGAAAATAAAAAGGGAAAGTATTATATCATAAATAATGTAACATCCAAGTGTACGGATATACGGGAGATTATAGATATTGGCAAATCGAAGCATCCTGAGACACAAACATTTACTTTATGTATTACCCAAGAAATATATGCTTCAACAATCTCAGGACTGATCAATATAGTCATGGCTTAAATATGACAAAAGTCGAATAAAAGGAACAACAGGAACACTGCAGTTCTGAGTAACGCGTAACATGAAAATCATCAACTAATATGACAGAGTTCCACGAGCTCAAAATTGAATGACCTAATCCAAGAGCATACTAAAAAAAATTGAACCTTATCAGCTTAACCAGAAACTAGAGGCGCCTTTCTAATCTGTGACTAGCCTTTTCAATGCCCAAAACGATTAAATATAAATTGAACATGTGGTGGCATAACCACATTAAGCTCCTTTATGTGATATGCACCGATCTTTCTAATTCAAAAGTTGGTACGATTTTCCAAAAATCACACAATTTTCTACTCCATGAGGCAAGTACCTTTTCTATTATACGCATCCATGGTCAGAGTTCCTGCCAATTGAACCTCTGAATCTGCAATTAAACAATAAAAACAGAGCTGAGCAAGTTTTTGAATTTTACAAGTAGAAAAACGACACCAGTTGGGGGTTATGAATCTTTCAAAATAGGGAAGAAAATATTCAAAATCTGGATTTATTAACTGTAACTTGTAAGTGAAATAGTAGTTACAAAACAGTTACATATTACTGATTACTCCATATATTCCACACATGAATAGGAAAAAGAAAATGCATTCCATGTTGACAGAAAAAAGGGAAATTTTGGTACCAAAAAATAGTGTTATAATAATCGGATAACATACATTAACTTTGAGGGAGACAAAAACAATTACCTTTTGATGATCATAGGTCACGAAATCCGTCTCCCATTAACTTGAATACGAGGGATGTGAGAGATTCTGGGCCAAACTTGTGGGTGCTTCACCTGGCAACGTTCACCCAGAATTGGACAATCATAAATGGAGAGGTGTCTTAGAGAGGCAGGCAGCCTTTCTCCTGTCATATTCTCTAGCTTGGCACAATAACCAATATATAAATATTGGAGGGAGGTGAGATGGGCAAGTCCATTGCAGTCCAACGTCTCCAGACTTTTAAAGCACCACAGAGACAGAGAATCAAGAGAGAGAGGAAGGCAACCCTCGTTTGGGAAGGACTTCACACTTTCACTTGAACCCTTGATGGAGAGACGAGTAAGACCGTGACTACGCAAGTCCATCGATGCTAGGCAGCTCACTAGTTTATAGCATCTTCTAATCATAAGTTCTCTCAAGTTAGGCGGAAGACGCTCTTCAGGAATTGAATCGTTTTCTGGGCAACTCCTTATCTTAGGTGCGGCCATCCATACCGCGGAGAAGGACACAAATTTTGGGCAAGCGTCGATCGTTAAGGAACGGAGACTTGAAATAGTGGTGTCATGTGACTGTGACACCACCACAAGAGATCTCATATTTTCACAACCCCAGATTTCGAGATCCATGAGATTTGGAAAGGCATTCAAAGGGAAGGATGTGAGCGAATCACAGCTCCAAAATATCATTAATTTCCGTAGCGAGTGGTGCTGTTGTTGCTGTTGCATTGGGAAATCTAGTTTCTTACAGTATTGAATATTCAACACTTGCAACGAAGGAGGCAAACAATCCCCTGGAAATGATACGGTTGAGTCACAGTGTGAGATGTGTAACCAACAGAGACAAGTTGGTTGGGTGTGGGTCATGGCCTCGAACACAGATTCTACAAGCTGGTTTCCTTGAATTGATAGAGAGGACAGGGAAAGCGGTGGCTCCTGCATTCTTAGTTTACTCATGGATCGTATTGTTAGTTGAAGCATCGCGGGAGCCCTCGGGAGAGAACAAGCAAGTTGCTCACATCCCCAGTTAATATCAAGTTTTTCCAAGGTTGGAAGGTGATTGGGCAAATCTCCAATTAACATGGGACATCGCTTAATTGTAAGCTGCTTAAGTTGAGGAAAGGCGTCGTCGAACTCGTGTGAATGCCATTCCTGCCAGCAATCCAATCTATTAAATATCAAAGTTTCAAGGGATTGGAAGGGTGTCTCCCAACAAGATTCATCATCACTCTTGTAAAACTCAGCACCAATACTGTGCAGCCTATCAAAACGTGAAATCTCTAGGTGCTTCAAAGAGGATAATTGCCCAAGTGAAGGAAGCATACAACAATTTTCACAACCATTCAGAAACAGATTTGTCATATTTTTATAAGAAGAATGCCCTAACCAATCAGGAAATATTGTACCCTTGTAACCATCAATTGATAGCTCTTTCAAGTTTGAATGAGGTTGCAACTTGTCGAGTATGTCCCTTTCAATTTGGGAATCAGCAATATTGCTATTTGACGTCCACCTCAAAGCTAAATTGTTAATGTTCTCCCTATCAATCATCCTTGCCTCCAAAGCTTCGTCACCATTGATGACATTCTCTAGGTTGGAGATGTCTAGTGACCCATGGAGATTCGCGAGTGCTCCCAATTCCCGAATCTTGTTCTCTTCGTGCTTTCCAACAATATAGTCACTTAAAAAATGCAAATGTTTTAATTTGCTCATTCCTTTTGGCATCTCATCTAAACAAGTACCTGTAATATCAAGATGGCGCAAATTCACAAGATATTGCATAATGTTGGGAAGCATTTTTAGCTTAGCACAAGAATACAACTTCAACGTTTTTAGATTGTACAAGTTACACATTGATTCGGGCAATGTAACAATACTCGCATAAGAGAGATCCAAGTAACGCAAATGTATCAACTCACCAATTGAGTCAGGCAACGAGTCAAGTGGAAAGGATTGAAATGACAATACTCTTAAGAACTTCAACTGAGATAATAGCATGCAAGAAGCATTTTCCATAGTGAATGGATCAAATTCCATGTTGAATTCCCCTGAATTCATGGCAACAAATGTTCTTATATGTTGTGGACCATGACAAGTTGTCAAAAGTTTTGAGATGGGAAAATTGCCTCTAAATTTATATGACAAGTAACGAGTTTTATAGCCAATCTCAATTGCACTCCCAAGTTCTTCCGCTCTAAAATAGAATTTTCCAGCATAGAATGTTGCCAAATCATGTATGAGATCGTGCATCACAAAGTAATGATCACTAGTTAAGGTTCTATCAGTTTGAAAGAACGATCTCGCAAGTAATTCATTAAAATATACACAACCAATTTCTTCTAAAGTTTTTTTTCCCATTGGTTGTAAAAAATCTTCTGCCATCCACAATAAAATTAATTCATCTTTATCAAAGTGGTGATCTTGGGGAAACAATGAACAATAAACAAAACACCGCTTTAAATGTGAAGGGAGATGGTGATAACTAATTCTTAATGCAGGGATAATCATACTTTCATCTTCCGAAAATTCCCAAATTTCACTTTGTAATATATCATGCCAATCCATTACATCACATTTTGTGCGTAATAACCCTCCAAGTGTCTCTACTGCCAAAGGTAATCCCTTACACTTTTTCACAATTCTTCTACCAATTTGCTCTAGAGTTGCATACTCTCTAGATTTAGTAGAAAGAAATGAATGTTTCAAAAACACTGACCAACAATCTTCATCAGACAATATACTTAGCTTGTAAGGTGGAATAATTGGATTCACAGAAGCAACCTTTTCACTACGAGTTGTTACAAGGATTTTACTTCCTGTATTCCCGTATTGAAAAGGTCTTAGAAGATTCTTCCACATATTCAGTTGGTCATTCCACACGTCATCCAAGACAATTAAGAATGTCTTTCCTATCAACTTTTCCTTCAAATTAGTTTGAAGTAAGTCAAAATCATTCATGTTGCAAGGATTTGAAGTTATTGCCTGTATTATAGTCTTTGTAACATTAATAACATCAAACTTTTCAGCAACACACACCCATGCTCTAAAGTTGAACTTTCCCTTCACTTTGTCATCGTTGTAAACCAACTGAGCCAAAGTGGTTTTTCCAATTCCACCGATCCCTACTATAGAGATCACTGGTATTTCTCCATCACAAGCATCATCTAACAATAATTCTACTATGGTCTCCTTGTCTTTATCCCTTCCATATATATAAGATTTTTCAACTAGAGATGTTGATGGAACTCTCCATGATGACATGTTATCCTCTGCAAAGTCTTTTAGACGAAGTGCATCTTTGAATTTGACAATTGACTCTAGTCTATCAATGATGCCTTCTATCTTTGTTACCAACTCTGTCTCTTCAAAATTCAGAGATTGGGACAAGAAGTTACCTGAGCCTTTTTGAGTGGCAGCTGTAGTGGAGATTTCATCCAACAAGTCATCAGCCACATACACAGCATCTTCCAGATCGGCAAGCCAGTTCTTCACAGCAGGGTCAGTGATCTGTTTCTGCTCAGCATCATTAAGCACAGCTTGAACAACATACAGAGATGTCTTCAACCTTTGAAGCAAGTTTTGATCAACCTTCTTTCCTCGGATCCAGTCGACAACCTTGGGTGATGACAGCCTATCAAAGACAACATTTAGGAAAGAAGAGAGGAAAGCTCCACCCACAGTTGCCAAAGCCATGTTTCTCAAGATCAAATTAGAAGAAAAAGTAATAAAAGTGGCTGTAGTTTGTTTGCACTGAACTCTGGTTTGTTTCTCTCAACTCTCAAAGCGAAAGGAAGTGAAAGCAGTTTGTGAAGTATATGGTTTGTAGCAAAAGATAAGAACCAATAATACGGTTTCCTTAACATTTCTGTCTGTGTTCCAATGCCCAGTTCAATGAACCTCTAAAACATTTAGGCGGAAATTTCAACGATGTTAACTGTTAACTAATAATAATCGGACCCTCTGGAACTTCGCTTTGTTTGTTTTTGTTGTTGGCATGACACTTTTTCTCACACTTTTTTATTTTTACTATGCTTCTTCGAATGATTTTGCTTGATATATTATTTGTGTAGTTTTTACATGATTAGTCAGTTATGTGTTATTTTTTAAATTTAGTTTTTACCATGTTATTAGTATAATATTTTTAATCATCTAATTACTTGTAATTATATTTAAAATGTATTCAAGTCGTACTATAATAATTTCAAAAGCCATACAAAAAATATAATTAAACATTAATGTAAGATACTTTAAACTAATAATGTATTAATATTAATTTATATTTTTTGAAGGATCTTAATCTAATTTTTTTAAAAGTTAAAGTTCGTCCTTAGTAAATTTATCTTTATATGCTTTTCGACAAAGCTCCAGAAAAAAAAAATGTATGGTCATATTTGAATATCAATTGAATCGATTGGTTAAAGGTAGGATAAGGTAAGAAATTTTCAAAGTTATATCCAGTCACAAACTGTGTGATATTGATAGCTTTTCATGTCATTGACCACAAGGTATATACCCTGCTAATTTTCTTGTTCTCTTCCTTTGTGGCTTGGATGAAGTGTTAAGAATGGAAGGAGCCAGGAAGAAGAGTTTCTTCTAGCAGCCTGAATCTGCTCTTGAGCTGCCAATATATATAGGCTAGAACATTAAGCCATTAACAACACTCGAGGCTTCATTTGATAATTGCAAAAAAAAAAAGAGGTATGAATTCAATAGAAAGAATGGTTTCTACCACATTTTTATGTTATAAAGTCGTAGGGTGCCTAAAAATAAGGGGTTTCTAAGAAGTAAGTGACTTACCAAAAAAAAAAAAAAAAAAGAGTTTCACTTGTGATGCACTATGTGACACATGCTGCTACTGTGATATTTCAGGTGCTTCTGATTCAGACGGCAAGGAGTTTACTGATGCTTTGAAGTTTTATTCATTTTTAATTTATCATGCAATGTTCTAGACTGTATAAGCTAACAATTATTAAAAATTGAGGACGTCACTGTAAATAATATACCAAAATTAAATTTTACTAATGACAAGTCCCATAGTTTATTCCACGCTGCTATTTTCTAAAACACCAGTAAATATTTTATTTTAGCAATTTACTGTAAAGAGTCAGAGTCACAATTCTATTCCTCATAGTGCCCCCCAAAAAAAAAAAAAATTGAAATGGTCAAAGATAGATAAACAATAGACTTGCGTCAGGCGTGTTTGGTGCAATGGCTGAACAAATTCAAGTATCATGGATGGCCTTTGAAGAATTTCTCAGAGTAAGTCTTCCTGCTGTTCAATTTAGACAAGTCCTTAACGGTCCATGTGAACTTCTCAGACCTCTCATCCCTAGTTTTTTTATCCACCATTCCACACCACGACTGAAAAAAATGAGGGAACAAGAAAAAAACTAAAATCGACTAAATTTGATATACTAGAACAACAACTAAGTCTTATCTCACTAAATGATATATGAATCAAACAACGTCATAGTTCACAGAATGAAAATTGATAAACACTAAATAAAAATAACGATTTTGGACATGAAAATTCACAGAGAGCTTGAATACCGAATGAAGAAAGTGATACAAAGCAAAATAATTCATACAAAATAAAGTGATGTCAACGTCAGAATACTTAATAAATGAGGGTGCATTCTTTGGTACCTAAGTATAATGGCACCTAAGTGTGATCCTCGCCAGAGATTATACCAGAAACAAAGATCGGAAAACCAAAAAATAAAACAAAGATCTGAAAATGAAAAATGAAGCAGGTCGGAAAATGTTCAGGGATTTAGGAATTGTTAGAGTGAGAGGTTCTGGGAGAACAGAGACAGTAACTGATGAAGAAAAAAAAAAGAGAGAATGTGTCATGAATTTATGAAAAAGAAAGTTTGAGGAAAAGGAAAGAAAAGGTTAAGTTCAATCAGAAAGCAAAACTGCTAAGAATACTTCATGATGAAGTATCTCTGATTATGTGATGAATTTCATGCAGATTGTTTGGAATCCCCAAGAATTGAATTCCTTCAAGAATTAGAATTCAATTCCTTGCTTTTGAACAAAATTTCAGCCAAGAACCTGATTCTCACAAGAATTCAATTCTACCAAAACTCCCCAAAATAAATTAGAGCTAAAGAGGTCTGATTTATTGGTGGAATTGATCTACAACATTGAAATCACCAACTTTTCCTTACTCAACTCCCACTCAGCACGAGCTCCTCCAACTCCCACATAAGCAGTGATGATGTTGGTATCCATCTAGATTTGGAGCGTCGATTCCCTTGTCATTGAGTTCTTGCAAATTGACAAGGGTCCTGGATTGCTCTTAGGAAATGGAATGGTAAGAGGGAGTGGTGGTGGTTGGAGGGGTTTCGCCGTTGAAGTGTTCCTTGATGAGGCCGGTGGACCAAGACGAGGAGGGTGCATCCCAGTTGAGGTTGTCAAAGGAGGGGCCGGAGTTGGCGGTGCTTGAGAAGGTTCTGGAGAAGGGGGGACTGGATTTGGAGGCGGCGAGTTTCGTGGAGGAGTTCAGAGGCGGCGGAGGCTCTTCTCGTGGCGAAGACGAGGTAGTGGAGGGTTTGCATTGTGATGGCGGCGACAGAGAAAGGAAGGAAGGGTGAGAGCAAGAGAGAAAGGGTAGAGCATATATGAAAGGAAAATATTAAGTTTTATTGATGAAGGACTATACGATAAAAATAAACAAATCAATTCATTTTGATATATTTCAAATTAAGAAATTCAATTCAATTCCTTAATTTACTAATTCATTCCAAATATAATAATTGAATTCAATTCATGTAGGAATTCAATTTTTAATGGAATTAAATTCAATTCTATTACTTAAAATATTTCCAAACAGCCTGATAGTGATGAAAGAAGAGAGAATAATAATTAAGAGAGGATTAAAAATTAAAAATTTTGTGAAAAAGTGAGATAATATAATAAATATTTTTTTATATAGACTAATAAATTACTAACTAATATGTGCTAAATTATATTTTGGTATCTAAAATTTCTATCTTTTAAAATATTTTTAATGTGTAGAGAATTGGAGAAAATCATAAAAATAAATTAAAAAATTATCAAAATAAAAAAATAGATTGATAAGCATACAAGTGCTTAAATTTACTAATATCTAATAAATTAAATTACCTTTAACTAATTTCTAATTATGAATTAAATTAAAAACATGATATGTGTACACCTTTTTAATAACGGGTCAAAAGTTGAGGTGTAGGATTTGAACATATTAGTTGCTTAGGTTGCCAGGATTACATGTGTTAACATTCAGTCGAATTACAAAAGTACCCCATATCTAAATGAGGGGGCAGTAGCTAAGTTTCATGCTCGAGCGGAGCCTCTCTTTCCCGCCCCTCAACACAATCACTCACATGTGCTCAGATTCCACCCAAGATGGGGATTATTTTTGCTTCAAGTTTGTAATTTTTATTTTTTTTTATTTTTTTATTTCGGTTGTTCTTGCTGTGAGAACCAAGAGTAGAGAAGAAAATAGCGGGAATGCAAAATTGAATCTTTCGCTTTATTACACGTGGGTGGAGATCGTTTGAATCACTATGCAAGACTTTTAATTGGGTCCAATATTGGATTATGGCTATATTAAGTTCTTTGAAAATCATGACTTTCTATTGCGCATCATGCAACTTTTTTTTTTTCAATGTTATTGATGATCTTATGGATATGGTGGATGTGGTAGCGAGGGTAGATTGAAGATGGTGGTTGAAAGAGTTCTGGGCTGGTGGGTGATTGTGTTGAAGTAGACAATCGTTATTGTGATGGCTGTTGTTCTTTCGTTGAGGGCAAAAAAAAAAAAAAAAAAGTAGACGACGGTGGTGGCTTTTTTTGAAAAAAAAAATAGTGCTTAGAAAGATGAGATGAGACAAAGGATGGTGGGCTTGAAAAAAGGTAAATTACACTCATCCTCTTGAGATATATTGAAATGTAACAGACACACTTTCTATTTGCATACCTGACATTTACCTTTCATAAACTAAGAAAAAACCCAACACACCTGTAACACTCACAAAAAAATTATCTTTGTACCCTTTAGTTTTATACTCTCTCTCTCTTACCCTCACCAGCCACCCAAGTGATCGTGAACCCACCTCCATTCATCCTCTCTGCTTATCCTCCATCCATTAACCCCATGACCAAATCCAAAACTAAAACATATAGACACTCACATCCTCCACCATAACCAACACAATCTTCAACCGAAAATACAGTTCCATTCCAAAACAAAATCATCTTAAAGCCAAAAAAAATGTAGCCTCATAAACCTCCACGGATCTATACATACACTTAAAAATACCATTTCTAGACACACCTTCTGACCAAAATCAAACCCAAGATCGAAACCAAACCCACACCATTCCCAACATTAACAAAATACCCGAATCCTCATGAACAAACCCAACCAACATGTCCAACGAAATCAATAACAGCATTCCAAATACAAACATAGACACTCTAAACCAAAAAAAAAAAAAGGAAGTAAAGCAAAATCAGAAGGAGACTTTGAAGAGGGAGGAGGCATTGTTCTCTGCGTTCATCATAGCCACTAGCACCTCAACCATGGCCACTAATGTTCCAGTAGCTGCTGCATCTCCGCCATCGCGAGCTTCAGTTCTTACCACCTCTATTTGCACCAATTATGACATTCCTCAAACACTAGCGATGGCAAACAATTTGAATCGCAAGGCTGCAAATCAGAAAGTAATGGTGGCCGTCATTCTCCATTCATCGTTGCACGTAAGAGGGAGGCGGTTCCCTCCCCTTTTGCCATTACAGCTTCTTTCGCATAGCGTAGGAGGCAGCTTCTTTCCTTTTTCTTTGGGAGTAGGAGACAGTGGTAGTGGGAGGCGGGCTTGTCGCCGCCGTCATTGTTGCCTTGTGTGGGTGGGGGAAAGGAAGTGGGTTGGGCTTCTTTTTTCCCCATGCTCCACCACTAAACGAAGAACACAAACAAGCCACAGACCAAGAATTGGTCATAAACAATGAAGTGGGGTGGGTGGTGTGTGGCTGATGAGGGTAAGAGAGAGAGAGAGTTTAAAGGTAAAGGGTATAAAGGTAATTTCCTTTGTGACTGCTAAAGCTGTGTTGTGCTTTTTTTAGTTCAAGGGAGGTAAGTGTCAGTTCTGCAAATAAATGGGGTGTTTGTTGCATTTCAAATGGGTGAGTGTAATTTATCCTTGAAAAAATGGAAAGGGAGCTTGCTTTTAAAAGTAAAATGAAGCAAGAATTTGTGAGAACAAAGGTCAAGAATTTAAAAGGAAAGTCTCGATTCTCAAACAAGAATTAAAAAGTAAAATAAAAGATTGAAAGGACTAGACAACCCAAACAAACCTGGCTATCTTGTGGGAACTGAGAACAGAAGATCAGTGTTCTTTCTTGTGGGAAATGTACATATGTGAGGTTGGTCTTAGAAGCTAAGGATTGACAAAATGTATTTTCGCCCTTAATCTAATCTAATAGAGAAATTAGAACTAACCTAATATGTGGTTGTCACCTTAATAAGCTGCCAACTCAATAGCACAAAAGTTGCACAGTCAATAAATTATCTAGCCATGTGATATCTCCTCATTTGGACAGCAAAACTTGGGCACCAACCCAAACACAAATTCACTGGCGCAGTAATACCAACACCTAGCATTTATTTATTGTCCGGGGATAGGAAATACAAGGGACAATAAATATGGAGACATAAAAAATAGTGTTTGTATTGTATTTAGCTATAAAGTATAGGACATAGTAACTGTCTCTATATTTTATTTAGCAACATGAGACCAGTACAATAAATACATGATAAATATATGTATGACCGTCATTGGCCAGCCATTGATCATCACAATGACCCCGCTGGCAGCCGTTGACTGATGTTGATCGGCGATAGTCGAATGTTGACCTACAGCGGCCAGTAGTCTAACCGCTGCGGATGTTACTACCTAAGGGGTATCACTGAAAAAAAAATATTAAATTTCTGTCTCCTTGTTCTATTTCCATTTTTTTTATGGACAGAAATACAGAAATTTTTTCTCTCAGAGATAGAAATTTTTTTGTTACTGTACTCTACCTTCACCACCAAATATCTTTCTGTCTTCTACCGCTTTATTTACTCTCATGAGACAGTAAACAAACGCGTCCGTAGATATATGCAAAGTCTGAGTCAAGAAACAGAAAAACACTGAAATGAAGACTTGAAGAGTAGTATATGTATATATACCCACACTGAAGGTTAGAAGCTGAGAAGAAAGCCCAAAAGACACATATCTAATTGGTTGTTGTCAGTGGGAATTCGGCCCAAGGATACCATCCGCTGAAAGTGTTTTCATTTTCTTGGAACTCGAATTTGAGAAGTTTCTAATTGTCACTTCACGGTAATGTATTACGAGAAATTCCTTGTTTACTCCGTTTGTTTTTAACCAATTTCAAATGTGTACATGCATTAGAAAGTCTCAATTTTAGAAAAATTTAAATATATTTTATTAAATTATTTTTATTATTATCTTTCTTTTTTGTAAGTATCTACCAATATTCTTTTCAATTAGCCTCTCTCCTTTATTATTTTAAATATAAAGAGTTTATTTAAGTGCTTATACAATAGTATTTTTTAAAAAATAATTTATGCATAAATTATTTATATTTAAATATATTATAATAAAAGCTATTGTTTTTAATGTTTTTAGACAATATTCATTAAGAAACTGTATATTTTAACTTCTTAATAAAAAAACAAGTAGAATAGTTTTTAAAAAGTAATGAGCTATTTAGTCAAATAAAACAGAAAAAGTAAAAAATATAATTTTTTATTTCTAGAAAATTAAAAAAATCATAAGTTGTATTATCAAAATGAACACTTAATAAGTGGTATAATTAAAAAAAGATAATTTATATTAATTGTTTTTTAAAATTGACACTTACTTTTGAAAAGATGAAAATTTTAAGGTGATTTTTTTTTTTAAAATGGAGAAAGTATATACACAGCGTCACTTAAATATATTTTATATCCAATAACAAAATGATACATGTTTATTTTGTGTTTTACTTTCAGAGGAAGTGTTTCACTTTGGATAAAAGTGATTTTAATAAAAGTAAAAAAATTAGCTTTTAATTGTTTTTCTCTCACATTATTTTCAAAAACAAATAAATTCTTTTAAAATCAAATATCTTAAAACCAATTTTTTTTACATTAATTACTGAAATCTGAGCTAAACGAATCCAACTGGTACGAGCAAAGGATATCCGCTTTTAACGACATCGAACTTTCAATTAGAGTGGGATGCTTATCAGAAAGAGTTGATACGAGTCGGATAATCCAGGAAGCATTATCTGGTGCAATTTGTTTCGTGCTCAAATTTTTTGACATTTAGCAGATTGTATCCAACTTCATTCCCTCCATGGCATTTGCGAGGGATCATTAATGCAGTTTCTTAATTTCTTATTGCAAGTGCTAGCTGCCTTTTTTATTTATGGCTTGTGTCAAGTCACTGTGTGCTCAATGCTTTTTAACTTTTCAGGTGTGACAAATACAATTCTCCAAATATCCAAATAACTCTTCATTATTTCTTTTTCATATTTCAAATTTCAAAACATTAAAAATTAAAAATTTATTACATTGAAATGGGCTTCCATATTAACAAGTATATTATTCTAATTTGATAATCTTTGTAAAATTCAATTTTTTAAAATTTTATTTTATTAAATAAAATTAAAAGACAATTTTTTCTTTAATTTTAAATTTTTTAGTACAAGTAGTTATAAAGTAAAATGGTAAAGACATTTTAATTTCAATTTTTTTAATTCATCTTTTTTTTTTGGGTACATTTTTCAATTCATTGTTATTATAGTTGTTTCATTATTTTTTTAACATATCATTGTTATTTATTTTTATTTTAATACAGCATCTTAATGCCAATGATAGAAAAACAATATCTATTTATTATTCAATTTTAAACTATTTTACATTATTAGTTTAATTTATTAGTCATCGAAAAATATAAATTCAGAGAAACTCATAAGGCCAAAAGCCCGATATCCTTAAAGAGAAAATTGATTGTCAAGCTTAAATTGAAATATTCGCATTAACTAAAGCTTGTTAAACACTGATACCATAACAACTACACTGCACTACCATTATACCCCCCCCCCTGTCCATTTTTAAGTGTCTTATAAAAACTTAGTAAAAATTTGTCACATTACAAAATTAATTTACAAAGGTTGTAGAAGAGAAAATTTTGTGTTTTGCTAAAGGATAAATAACAAAGGCTACCCTTGAGGTTTACTTAAATGAAATTTCACCTAATTCTTTAAAAAAACCACAAACAAATAAATAAAATAGAAAATAAAATACTAAGAGAATAAATTTTATAAATGTAACGTTAACTTGACAAGTTCTTAATTCTTCAAATTCAAAATCCCAAATTTCATATCCTCAAATCTATAAATAGATTAAAATGAAATAAAATTATTTATTCATTTGAGTTGCAACATAAGAAAGATATACTGAAAAAAAAAATAGTAGATTGCTAAGTTTACCCCTAATAAAGATAACACAAATAAATTGGTCCATCCAAAAAAAAAAAAAAACTTTTGTGATCCCTCATAATTAAAAACATAGAAAAAATTAATTATTCTTTAGTATTTTAGTAGAATTATTATTCTATTTATACTTTTATTAGAGCATTTCAAATGATTTTATAAATAATTAGGGATCAATTTGTCCCTAAATCCTTCAAAAATACTGAAGATGAACTAACTTTCTTACATTTCTCACTACTTTTCAATCGTTTGACTCATGTATCATTCTTATGCAGTAACTCAATTAATAATTTTAATTTCATTTTTAGTCAAGAATAAATTTGAGGATATGAAATTAAGAATTTGAATTTTGAGAATTAATTTCATCTAAGAGACATGTCAAGAAGAAATTATGTTTATTAAATTTGTTCTCTTACTAATTTTTATTTTTATTATTGATTTGTTCTTTATTTATTTTATCTTTTTGGCAAACAATTGAGTTGAGTGTCAAATTTTGAGAACAATGAGGTGAAGTGTCATTTAAACAAACTTCAAGTTATTCTTTGTTATTTACCCTCTTCTAAACAATGAACTTTTCAACTTTTCAAAATTATAGGAGTACTGCTACATGGCCCTAACAAAGTAAATAAATAAAAAAGCTATAGGAGGACTATATAGCTCTCACTTTGACGTTTCATATGCTTGGCTTGTCCTACTTATACATAGTTTGTTCTCATATGTTGGTTCCACAAAAAAAGTTTCTTCGTCCGTTTTATTGAATTGGTGTGGTGGGTTCAAGAAATGGAGGACCAGGAAGGAAGGGTTGAGACAATAGTGAAGTTTACATGGACTATAAAGAACTTCTCTAAATTGAACTGCGAAGAGCTGTACTCCGAGACATTCTTTACTGGCTGCTGTCCATGGTACGTACATTCATTGAAATCTACTCACATGCATTGTGATCTTATAAGCATGTTGCATAATCTTTTATACACGATTCTTATTCCTGTTTGTATTTTATTTTTGGACTGCTTTTTTGGCGGATTGTTATATATCCAAAAAGGGCCGAAGTAGGGTTCTTTTCGATTTATTTGGATGTTGATAAGGATACTGCTAATTTTCCTGTTGGATGGAGTATTTCTGCGAGCTTCAAGTTTTCTCTAATTAATCAGGCTGATGGCAAAATGACAAAAACAAGAGGTATCATTCACAACCCTCTCGACCCCCCTTTCGCTCTTTATTTCACTTTGTCTTTTCTATCGGCTAAAAGTTATGGGTTTCATTTCTTCAGTTTAACTCTAATTTGATCCATTTACATTATAATTTTTTTTTCCATTGTCATCTAATAAATTCCATATAATAAATTGATATTAATTTTGATATAACTATTGCAAGAATCAAATATTCGATTCTGTAATAGTACATTTTTAAATAAATAGGCTATCTATTAAAAATTAAAAATTTAATATTTTCAGTTATTTTGCCAATTTGATTTGAGTCATTTATCACTGACCCACACCTCATTGTCAGCATGTATCCCACAATATAATATTTATGTCAAAAACCATTACTCTAAATTTTAGGCCTTGTCGAAACCGCTGGTCTTATGTTGTTAGTGGGTCACATAATTGGTTTCGGTTTCACATTTACATTTTTGTATATGAATCATAGTTCTGAAGAACATTGGACACACGTTACATCATTTAGTTTCAGTTTTGTATCACCAGCAAAATAACCATACTGAAGCTGTCCTATATCCATTTGATAAGCTTATAAGTTTATTTTCATCAAAAGCACTCGTTGACTTTTGATGTACGATTTTTCCAGAGTGTCCGATTGAGCAGTTCAACGCAACAGATATTGGCTGCGGTTACCCAAGGTTCATAACTTCAGATAAATTTCGTGACCCCAACAATGGGTTTCTTGTGGAAGACACATGTATCATTGTTGCTGAGGTTAACTCTGTCAATAATTCCGGACATGACAATCTTTCACCTTCGGAGAAGGCCTCAGCCTTATTTGGTGAGTTAACGGATTTCAAGGGTATAGCCAAAATAGAAAAGGACTTTGTTCAATTACTTGATGAAGCATGTTCCAAGCACCCTTCTCTTATTGAAAGCAATAGGAAGAGATATAGGAGTCTTAAGTTCAATGAATGGCCAATCACGGCTTTGGCCTTTGGGGAGAGTGCTGCATTTTCTCAAGACCAAAAAAGTGAAGGATATGAATGAGGATGGGTGCAAGGAGCTTCAAAGTTTATGGGAGGAATTTAACATGGCCAGATTTGTGTCAGGCTTGCTCATTGCAAGGTCCATAACTTTTCTCTTTCCAACTCAATATGAGTTGTACCTCCACCGAAAAAGCATCTTTGCATACCTGCACAATTATTGCACAAAGCCTGAAGGCCTCCTATAAATAAAGGGTATCAAACCGTGAAATACACATTAGCTGAAGCATTCAGCAGTATTAGAAGGAGCACTTCTTAGCTTCTTGCAGTGTAAGAAAAATAGAGAATGTGTGTAAGAAAATTCCAAGAGTATAGTGTGAGTATACACTGGGGTTTTGGATATATTCTCTAGATCTCTGTAATACTACTAATTGTAGTAGAAGAGAGTCACACTGGGGATACACTATATTGTAATTACTCTTTAAATATAGTGGAATATTTTTCGGAGTTTGGCCCGTGGTTTTTCCCTTAAAATTACTGGAGGATTTTCCACGTTAAAATTTCGTGTGCAGTTCTCTCTCAATTTATTTTTGTTGGTGTGAATACCAGAAGTGGGTCCTACTACGAAGTATAATTCACGTGCTTTATTTATCCGTTACTCTCTACAATATTTTGGGCACGCTTCCGCTCACATCCATAAAGTGTTTATTACACTTGAGGTGTAACCGACTCAAATGATGATACCATAACAATTTGATGGTTTGAGCTGGCTAGAGCCTCATGTTCAATCTGCCTTGGGTATGAAAAGCTATATGGAGAGAGCAGAGAAGGTGAAAAGGCTGAAGGAAAATGTGGTTGATGCAGTGGCAAATCTTGAAATGGCAAGATTGGAATTGGTGAAAGCACAAGAAGATTTTGTGGAGAGAGATTTGGATGATGCACTGGGATATGGAATACTCTGAGATAATGTAAAGATTTTTGTTGTTGTTTACTAATTAAGGAGAAGGAGAAGAATACTTCTAGTTCCATTCTTTTGGATTGTTATTTCTAATGTTTTAAATTTATCTGGATATCTTAAGTAATCTATGTTTAACATGTTTGCCTGGTTTAATGATCAAACCATTGTTTATGGGTTTTGAAAGCCGAACAGAACAATATTGACTTAAAGAGGTTCTTAGATTCCATTAACTTTTAGCTTGTTGCATGTCTACACTTTAAGGCCTTAATTTTTTTTGCTCCTAATTTTAATTTTAATAAGAATTAAAATTGTACATATTTATTCTCTAATGACTTTAAATTAGACGGTTAGGAAAAAATTACGTTATGCATGATAATTGTTATTTATATATCATTTTTATTATAATATTTTTCATTATTTATTTATTATTATTATTATTTTGCATTCCAAACAAAAAGGTGCAAATGATGTGGAATATATATCATTTTAACGTGTGATTAAATAAGTTCAGCTCAATATGCAAGGTCTTAAATATTGGGTAT